>BLSH010009670.1:50165-65337 GCA_018402905.1 Glandirana rugosa | reverse complement strand
TGCGATCGTTCGGGTTCCGTCCGGACCCGGACCCGGACTTTGTCCCGAAGTTCGGACGGACCAGCAGAACCCGAACTTCCAGGTGTTCGCTCAACTCTAGTTGTAACATGATAAAATGTGGAAAATTTCAAAGCGTATGAATACTTTTTCAAGGCACTGTAGCACAGGCAATATTCCAGAGAATATTATCATGTAGGTTCTTCCCTCAACTTAAAAAGTAGTTCTTTAAATTGATTCTTAAGGATCCTCCATCTTCTATGTATTCTGTTCCAACATGGGCCAAGACAGCTGGGTTATGCCCAGCCCCTCTCAGTGATTTATCAACCCGGTCCATCACTTGTTGAATTCTGGCACCAGAGAGATAGCAAACCATTTGGTTGAGGAGATCCTGGTGAAAAATTATTCTATTAGTACTTATCATTATAGAATACCCTATTACCACCAACTGTCTAGGCTTTTCTGCACTACCATCACCACCCCTACTAGATGGCCTGCTCTCCCAGCTGTTGGGGGTAGCAGTGACATCTAGGGCTGCCACCTCTGAGTATGCCACCTCCACATCTTTACCCACTTGGCAAATTTGTTTGAGTGCTCAAACCCAGGACTGGTCTTCTTTTTCTGTAAGCCCCTACCAATACCTTCAACTGCAGTAACCCTACCAACCTAATCTTCTACCTGATAATCCTTACTTACACCTCCACCCGCCACATCACCTGATTAACCATCTGCTCAGTGAGCAGAAGACTCCTTTCAAGATTGTCAGCTATGCTTAGTGTTGCAATTTGCACCTTCAGATCTCTACTGTGAGATTCCAGAAGGGCAACCCACTCACATCTTTATTCATCCTGGAGCTGTTGCTCCATTATTGTATACATGCAGCACATTGTGCACTGCACAAAACATTTAACCTTACTAGGACTCATTATCCCAGTTACGTTACAGGAAATGTAAGTTGTTACTTACAGGTTAGTTTATTCTCCTGTTTTCAACTCTTTTTAACTTGCCACATAGTAAAACTTCCACTTTGCCAGCAAATAATGAGCAACCTCAGTATGAGCTCTACAGAACGTTATATAGTACCTGTAGTACCTGTGAACAATTAACCACGTCCCTTAATTAGCAGACTGAAGGAAGAAAATATAAAAAATATTTTTAAAAAAGTGAGAGAAAAGGTGCTAGCAAAGTTCCCAATGAAGCAATCACCAGCAGGCAAAAGCACAACTCCTGATTTTAACTCGCCACTTAGTCAAACTCCCCCTTTGTCAAAGTTCCAGCCAGCAAAAAGTGACAAGCTGAATGTGAGCTCAACAGAAATGTATATAGTACCTGTGAACAATTAACCACTCTCATTAATTAGCAGACTGAAGAAGGGAAAGAAAAAAATGCTGTTTAAAAAGTGTCAGATGAGAAATGAGACGATGGAAGGTTTTTTTCCAATCCTTTGTGCAAAACACTGAACAAAAGCAATAAGCAGCATCTGGAACAAGATAGTCATACTGCATCATGACTATCCACTGGTCATGCAAGAGTTGTCATGAGCCTCTGAATTACTGGTTGTTCAAAACTCACATTTGTGTAAATAATTTGCAGCACCAGTAGATTAAGTGATCTACAGTACAAAGTGCATATTAAATGCTCGACATCTAGTAAGGAAAAAAAATATATAGACAAAACATAAAATAAATATTTCAATACATGGTGCTATATGCATATAAATAGTATGAAAATGTCTACTATGATAATTTAAACTCCCAAGAAAGTCCACTTCTTCAGAATTCAAATCCACAGCTTTGTACAGAAACTTCAACACTATTATTAGTGCCGATCCCACCACCAGAAGGTATACAGAGAGGCTTACCAGATCCAAAACCCCACAAACAAGGTAGAATGCGCTTTAAGTATAACCATGCACACTGCTGGGTGTCTGTATGGCCACCGTCTACTGGAATTGTATTTCTCCACTGCAGGCAAGAAAATGGTGAAAGACACTAGGGTATTTCGGGATTGTTACTCAATGAACTCCATCGAGTAATAGAAAAAAAGCGCTCATGGTGTAGTAACGTAAAACCACTTTTTCTCTGAGTTCATTGACAGACGCAGCCTCTTAATCTCGACATGTGGGGTATGCACCTTTTACCAGGAGTAGACTAGGCAGAACACAGTTCAGACAAAAAAAAGCAAGCTAGCCCCTCCCAGGGGGCAGTCCTCACTCTGCATAACCCCCTCCGCCCTACTAGCACTTCAGTTTTTTATCTGCCTAGTGCAAGGAGTAGCACCTAGGCTCCCTGCTGGGATCTGCGGTTCCCCAAGTTTTTGTTTTTGCTCAAGGTATCCGATGAAGAATGTAATCAAGCTGCCGGCTGGGTGACAGGCTGGAGATCTTTAGGTTCAGGTAGTCTCCCCAGCGCAGCCGACGGATGCGAGCCGTCCCTTAGCTGCACGTGGGGTTGGCAGCATCATCCTTGCAGGGTGGCCGGCGGGTTAAACGCCCTACCAGCGCACTAAGTGACCGGGCCGCAGCTCGCACCAGCAGGTCTGTCTCGGGTGGCTACCTGCTGCGCCCGTCTGGAAGGGTGAGTACGCTTCCCCCTCCCCCTCTGGGGTGCGGGGGGGCAGGCGGGTGTCCCCCCTTTTGTGGGGTGTAGGTGGCTTCGGTTGTCTCCCTCCCCATCACTTCCTCCATCCCAACCCCACTGCTGCCTGCTGACCTGGTCCGGTACCATGCGGCGGCCGATGCCATTTTTTTGGGATCGGTCGCCATTTTGCTGTAGTCGCGCCGACCGACCGCCATTTTCCCGTAGTCACGCCGCCATTTTGCGGCGGTTTTGGCCTCTAGTGGCCGCATGGTTGCCATTTTTGGTTGGTCTCCAGACTGGGAAAAAGCATGCCTCCTGGCACCGTTTTTCTCTTCCTGGTCGGCGTGCTCTCCATGTGGGTCTCACAGCAAGCAGCAGCAGCAGCAGTAGCAGCAGCAGAGGAGAGATGGGCATTCAGCAGGTATAGCTGGCTTCTCCCCGGGGTGCTGGTGCTGGGCGCGGTGCGGGTCCTCCTGGGTATATCCGGGTCGCTGTGTGGGGGCAGCTTGAAGTGTGGCCTTGCGGGGGGTTTTCGGCCTTTAGGCCTCAGTGGTGTCCCGGGGTGTAGCGCAATGGAGGCTGAACCAGGTGTTTTTAACCCAGAAGTCTCCGCCGAGGCTCCGGCTGCGCTGGGACTTGTAGTCCCACTGGAGAAATTTACATCCATTCTGGAAGAATTTTTTCTTCCACCCCCTCCTCCAGTAGTCCCACTGGAGAAATTGACATCCATTCTGGAAGAATTTTTTCTTCCACCCCCTCCACCATCTTCAGGGGAGGAATCGGAGCCTGAAAGGGAGCTCTGTGGGGACCCCCTTGGAACTGTCAGATGGGGAACTAGAGCCTTCTGACGAGGAAGAGGAGCAGGGGGCTACAGTAGCACGCGAAAGGGCATTGGTGGGCTCCCTGGTTACTGCCGTTCGTGAAACACTGCGACTGGGCCAGGCTGGGGCATCGCAGGAGGTGGTTTATGCCTTTGGGCCCCATAGGCCGGCTCAGGCTCCTAAGGGTTTTCCTTATGTGCAGTACTTTGACCAGTTTGTCTACAATGAATGGCAGCGTCCTCAGAATTCCTTTGCATTGCCTAACCGCTTTTCTGTGCGCTATCTGTTTGAGGCTAACCTGATACAGGAATGGGCATCCCCTGCGGTGTGGCCCGCCTGAACAAAGCTACCACTATCCCCATGGAGGGATCTCCATCTTTTAAAAATCCGGTGAGTGTTGCACAAGGATTTGGGGGACCTGGAGGTTCCCGCCAAGTCGGTGCGGCTGGCTGACCAGCTTGCGCAGGGTCTCCGGTACCTCTGATGCGGCCCTGGACATAGCTCCAATGCTGTCAAGCTGTCCGTTTTTGCAGTCGTTATAAGGCGACTGCTGTGGCTGCGGTGCTGGTTGGGTGACCATGCCTCAAAGAAGGCCCTCAGGGATCTGCCATTTCGGGGCGGTCGTTTATTTGAGGCTTCCCGGGATGAGATCATTAAGGATTTCACAGGGGAGAAGAGTATGTTTCTTCCGGATCCCAAGTGGTGGGAGCACCGCCGAAAACAGGGTCCCTCTTTTCCTACCCAGAAGCATCTTTTTTGTGCGCCCGGTACAGCGGGCAAGGGCCCCCAGTCTGGCATGGCTGCCGCAGGGCACCACAAGCGTTCCTGGCAGCTTAGTCCAAAAAGACTCCACATGATGGGTTGCCCCCAACCGACGCTCGGGTGGGGGGTCGGCTTCTGGGGTTTGCGGACCGGTGGACCGCCTGCACCTCGGATATTTGGGTGTGGGAGGTGGTGTCGTCTGGGGACGAATTAGAGTTTTGTACCCTGCCCCCGGACAGGTTCTTCCCTTCAATTCTGAGTCTCCCTCCGGGGCGTCAGCAAGCTCTGTTAGGGGCTGTCCAGGCTCTGTCCGAACAGGGGGTGATTGTTCCAGTTCTCCCTGCGGAGCGGTTTCACAGGTTTTACTCAAAACCTTTTTGTGGTGCCAAAGAAGGATGGAGTCAGGCCTGTTCTGGACCTGAAGGCGCTCAATCACTTTGTGAAGGTGCAAGGGTTCAGAATGGAGTCAGTCCGTTCTGTCGTGGCCGCACTGCGCCAGGGGGATTTCCTGGCTTCTCTGGACATCAGGGGCGCGTACCTCCACGTTCCCATTTGTGTCCGGCATCAGCGCTTCCTGCGTTTCGTGCTGGGGGACCTCCACTACCAATTTGTGGCTCTCCCCTTCGGCCTAGCCTCTGCTCCGCGGGTCTTCACCAGGCTTTTGGCTCCGGTGCTGGCTCTGCTGAGGCAGAGGGGCGTCGCTGTGGGCAGGACTTCGGCTGGTTGATCAACCTTCAGAAGTCGACGCTGACCCTGGAATATCTGGAATATCTGGCCTGATACTGGACACAGAGCAGGCGAGGGTGTTCTTGCTTCTGGCCAAGTTGCTGAGGCTGCAAGCAGCGGTGCAAGCTCTGCTGTCACGGCGGTGGTCTTCCTTACATTTTTTGCATGCGGGTGTTGGGGCTCATGGTGTCAGCCTTCAATATGGTACCGTACGCCCAGAGTCACACCTTGCTCCTGCAGCGGGCAATTCTGCTGCAGTGGGACAAGTCTCCGTTGTCTCTGGATCGGGTGATCAGGTTGGATCACCAGACCAGGGGGGCTCTTGCCTGGTGACTGCGGGCCCCGGCGTTGAGTCTGCGGGAGTCGTTCCTTCCCCTGGTATGGTCGATTGACGCCAGCATAGCGGGCTGGGGAGGAGTCCTGGGGCGGTTGTCTGCCCAGGGCAGATGGTCCTCGGAGGAGTCCCGCCTTCCGATCAATGTGCTGGAACTGCGGGCAATCAGGCTCTGCCTCACCCATTGGGCCGAGAGGTCACCCGGTTTGGGTGCAGTCGGACAACGCCACAGCGGTGGTGTATGTAAACCGTCAGGGCAGCACAAAGAGCGTGCCAACAGCCGCGGAAGCAGCCCACATCTTGAGGTGGGCAGAGCTTCATGTGCCGGCCATCTCCGCCGTTTACATTCCGGGCATAGAGAATTGGCAGGCGGACTTTCTCAGTCGCCAGACTCTGGATCAGGGAGAGTGGTCCCTGCATCCGGAAGTGTTCTGTCAGATATGCCAGAGGTGGGGCACGCCAGATGTGGATCTGTTGGCATCCCGGTTCAATCCAGGTGCGAGCCTTTGTGTGCAGAGCAAGGGATCCGTTGGCGGATGCCCGGGATGCCCTTGTGGCTCTGTGGTCTAGGTACCGGCTTCTATACGCCTTCCCTCCTCTCAAGCTTCTTTCGCGCCTGTTGCACAGGATAGAAGTGGAGGGGATTCCGGTATCCTGTTGGCTCCGGATTGGCCTCGGCGTCCTTGGTACGCCGACGTGGTACGGATTGTAACGGATGTTCCCTGGCGGCTTCCGCTATGTGAAGATCTGCTGTCGCAGGGGACCATACTGCACCCTGTTTTACACTCGCTGGCTTTGATGGCCTAGCTATTGAATCCCAGGTACTCGCAAGATCTATCACCGCACATGGAAGGCGTATATTGCCTGGTGCGAGGTTGGGGGTGGAATCCCCGTTCCTTTTCAGTGGCTCGTGTATTGGCCTTTCTTCAACAAGGCCTGGATCAAAAACTGGCATTGTGTACCCTCAAGGGGCAGATTTCTGCCCTAGCGATTCTGTTCCAGGGTACGTTAGCGACGTACTCTTTGATTCATACGTTCGTACAGGGGGCACGTCATGTGGCCCCCTGGGGTGCGGTCGCCCATGGTGCCGTGGGACCTGAACCTGGTTCTTTCAGTACTGCAGAAGCCACCCTACGAAAAGATCAGAGACATTTCTTTGCTGTTGCTCTCACAGAAGGTGGCCTTTTTGGTTGCCATCACATGCACCAGGAGGGTGTCTGAGTTGGCGGCTTTGTCTTGCAGGTCTCCCTATTTGGTCCTGCATAAGGACAAGGTGGTGCTGCGCCCATCTCCTTCGTTTCTTCCGAAGGTGGTTTCCTCTTTTCACATTAATGAGGACATTGTCCTTCCTTCTTTGTGCCTGCACCCGTCACATTCTAGGGTGGTTGCTTTGCACTCCTTGGATGTGGTTAGGGCTCTGCGGGTGTATTTGTCGGCCACAGCCTCCTTTCGGAGGTCGGACGCGCTGTTTGTGGTGGCGGATGGACCGCGCAAAGGGCTGGCGGCCTCGTCGGCCACTATCTCGCGTTGGATCAGACAGACGGTGACCCGTGCGTTTGAGGTTCGGGGTCAAGAACCCCCTTTTCCGGTCACGGCTCATTCCACCAGAGCGATTAGTACGTCCTGGGCTTTCCGACACCCAGCGCCATTGTCTTAGGTGTGCAAGGCTGCCACTTGGACCTCTGTCCACACCTTTGCTAAATCTTACAAAGTTGATGTGTCAGCATCTGCGGATGCTGCATTTGGCCGCAAAGTTTTGCAGGTGGCGCTGTAGGCACGTCTGGCGCCTCCGTGAGAGTTTTCCGTTGGGTACAGTTGTTATTGTGTTGCTCACCCCTCTTTTGTTTGACACTGCTTTGGGACGTCCCCACATGTCAAGAGTAAGAGGCTGCATCTGTCAATGAACGAAAGAGAAAATAGGATTTTTTGACTTACCGTAAAATCCTTTTCTCTGAGTTAATTTGACAGATGCAGCACCCACCCCTCTGTGTTCTGAGTTTGTACTGCTTGTTACGAACTGAAGTGCTAGCAGGGTGTAGGGGGTTATGCAGAGTGAGGACTACCCCCTGGGAGAGGCTAGCTTGCTTTTTGTCTGAACTGTGTTCTGCCTAGTCTACTCCTGGTAAAAGGTGCATACCCCACATGTCAAGATTAAGAGGCTGCGTCTGTCAATGAACTCAGAGAAAAGGATTTTACGGTAAGTCAAAAAATCCTATTATTCCATGGAACCATCTGGCACATCAATACATATAAAAGGCCAGGGAAAAAAACTTACTAAAAACACTGCTGCTTGCCAACAGAAGAGCAGTGTGATGATGTCAGTGCAAACAACTCAGCATTTTGTTCAATGGAATTGGAATTTCTTCAGGGGCTGGATGCACTGACATTACTATTGCATATTTAAAGTGGCCAGAAGTTCTCCCCTCACATCAAAGTCGCTCCGGTCATGTTGAGTAAACCTATGTCTATTTAAAAAACCTAACACACCACCTGTCACAGGAGCGGAGGCAAAAAACATATATATATATAACAGTATGCCTTCCACATATTGAGTGAATATTTAAAGAGCATACAACATTATTGATTGACATAATCAGAAGTGCTATCAAAAAGATGTCAATCAACTTACTTTTTCCATACAATCAATACAATAGCAGGTAGAAGCCATATCCCTGTTTTTAGAACAGGGATATGGCTTCTACCTGCTATTGTTTAAGTTTAACACACACCGTTTTCAGATGATTTTAGAACAGGGATATGGCTTCTACCTGCTATTGTTAAGTTTCACACACAGTTTGCAGATGATTTTATAACAGGGATATGGCTTCTCCCGGCTATTGTTTAAGTTTCACACACAGTTTTCAGATGATTTTAGAACAGGAATATGGCTTCTCCCGGCTATTGTTTAAGTTTCACACACAGTTTTCAGATAATTTTAGAACAGGGATATGGCTTCTCCCGGTTATTGTTTAAGTTTCACACACATTTTTCAGATGATTTTAGAACAGGGATATGGCTTCTCCCGGCTATTGTTTTAGTTTCACACACAGTTTTCAGATGATTGTAGAACAGTGATATGGGTTCTTCTGGCTAATTTATACTTTTTTCACACAGTTTGAAGATGATTTTAGAACAGTGATATGGCTTCTCCCGTTAATTAATACTTTTCACATACAGTTTGAAGATGGTCCACATCCACCTCCATTTTTGATTTTTTTTTATGTGATTTTTGTTTAAAAATGCATTTAAATTATTTCCCTGTCCCCATTTCTTTGTAGGGCACTTGTCCGACCCTTATCCCCATTTTCCTTCCTTTTGCAGACCTCTAGGATTTTCCAGGACTTTTTTACAGCCATTTTAGTGCCTAAAAGTTCGGGTCCCCATTAATTTCAATGGGGTTCGGGGTCCGGGTCAAAGTCCGGGTTCTGTCCGGACCCGAACCCGGACTTTGTCCCGAAGTTCGGCTGAACCAGCAGAACCCGAACTTCTAGAGGTTCGATCAACTCTAGTATTGATGTAACAGATTGTTCCATGCAATAAAGTGGTTTTAACTTGCGGTGCCAGGAATGCTCTCTTTTTATTAATTAATAGGGTCTATCGAGGAACAATTCAGGAGTACTTTGGTGTGTTTTGCCGTTTTTCCACTTGCGGTGGAGAAAAAAAGATTCCAGCAGACGATGGCCATACAGACACCCAGCAGTGTGTAGCAGTAATAGAAGCAGCAGAGCAGCTTGGTGGTTATACTTAAGTGCATTTTTCCTCATTTGTGGGGTTTTGGATTTGGTAAACTTCCCTGTATACCATTTGGTGGTGGAATCAGCACTAATAATGGTGTTTTAGTTTCTGCACAAAGCTGTCAATTTGATTTTTTATTATTGTAATTTTTATTAGAAAATTAACATGTACAAAGTAGAAATCAGTAAGCATGAGATAAGTACTATCATACACATCTCTGATGGTAATACAGAAATGAATGAAGATTAAATATAGTATATGTAGAAGTCATATTCAAAGACAAAAACCGGCCTATCCATAGTTAGAACAGGCTTATCTCAGGAGTCATGAAATTAAGAAATACAGGACTTAAGCTAAGAAAATATTTAAGACATAACAGAAGAGAAAATCAGTCTCAAAATGTATAAACAGCACATATCAAAAAGAAATAATTATTAATACATGTAGGTATCCATTAACCAAAACCTTCATGTATCCCACACAGTACGATAAAGACTGACCTGCTGATTGTATATATTTAAGGTAAGATGTAGGGTTAGGTTGAATTAGGGGTTGGTGAGGGGGTAGAACTATAAATGGGATAGTCCCATAGTACCCATACTTTATTAAAGTGGTCAAGCTAATCCCCAGCCAGAATAGTTAAGTATTCCATAGCTTGTACCTCAGTTATATCAATAACAAGGTGGTTTTTAGAAGGTACGTCTATCGATTTCCAGAGACTCAGAATTATTTGTCTTGCAGCAGTTAGAATATGTGCACACAACATGTTTTTGGAACCTTTAGGGATCCCCTAACATGGAAGTCCTAAAAGATAATGTAAGGGATCAAGGAGTAAAGCAACGTCCAAAACCTGTTCCAATATTCCCTGAAATATAGCCCAAAACTTCTGAATCTGAGGGCAAAACCAGAAAATGTAGGCTAAAGATTCTGTATACCTAGAGCATGTCTCAGATATACAATAGATAGATTTATAGTGTGTAAAGCTGCAGGGGTTTTATTCCAATGCATCGGGATTTTGTATATATTTTCCTTTTAGATGACACATCAGGAAGTCTTGGAAGCATCCTCCCAAATCATATGCCAATTGAATAGAGATATAGACCGATAGAGAGCGTCTGCCCCCTTGTGCATATGTGAGTGTCTTCTTCAAAAGGGGCTGTGTTCTGAAGCAATTTATAGCGTGGATATAAAATGCATCTGAGCTGGACCCTGTATACATATGCGTTCAAAGTCCATAGGGTGGTCTAAGGATAAAGAGGGTGTCAGAGTAGGGAAACCATTACAAATTTGGGGATATGCTTAAAAAGTCTGAGGAGGCAAGGATTTTTTCCAGGCCCCTAATTCCTCAAATGATAACAATTTGTGGGTAACTGGGTTAACTAAATTGCCCAATTGAAATATGCCTGCTTGCGCTCATGGCAACATTCTGGGTACAAGACAAAATTATCAGGTATGGCAGGTTTATACAAGACATTTGTTAAGTGAAAGCACGGTGGTGCTAAAGAATAAGTCTTATTACACTCACGCCATATCTTAACTGTAAAAATCATAGAGTTAAGCAAAGTGGTATGGGATTTTAATTTAGGTAACATCTCAGAGGTTCCCAAGAGGGAGGAGGGATGTATAGCAAATGACTCATTCAATCTCATCCCAATCTCTGACCAGCGGTTGCTTGAGATCCTAACCACCTATGAAAGAGTCTGACATAGATGAGAGACTAGATAGTACTTAAAGGCAAGTTCAAGTTCATTTTTTTTTCTAAGATTACAGCTTCGCTGTGTGCCAGTATAGCTGTAATGTACTGTACCTCTTTTAGAGCAAAGATAATGCTATCCCTCTCTCAAGAAGCAGGCCTTACCTCAGTCCGAAGTTTCCCAAACAGCAGTGCCTCCTTGTCTTCATGTAATCTGCCTGAAGCAAACTGCAGGATGCCATAGCTGTTAGTGGAGTGAGGAGGTACAGCAGGCTCTGACATCATTGAACACACCCTTATGACCTTGGGAAAAGCTGCCCATCTTCCTCCCCAGTATCTGCCCACGAGTGCTTTGCTAGACCCTCCCAGCTGTCAACGTATGTGCCACTTCACATATTGTCAGTGTTGGCTGCTCCTCTTCCTTCTCCCTGAATTGAGGTAATTGCAAACAGAGAGCGATGAGACTGAGAGTATTATGATAGAAAGAGAGAGTACACACAGATAAAGAGAGTACACAGAGAGAGTACAGAGAGAGTGTGTGCATACAGAGAGAGTGTGTGCAGGCACAGAGTGTGTATGCAGAGAGTGTGTGCATGCAGATAGAGTGTGAGCATGCATAGAGAGTGTGTATGCAGAGAGAGTGTGTATAGAGAGTGTGTGCACGCAGAGAGAGTGTGTGCACACAAAGAGAGTATGTATGCAGAGAGAGTGTGCACGCAGCGAGAGTGTGTGCACACAAAGAGAGTGTGTATGCAGAGACAGTGTATGCATGCAGAGGGAGTGTGTATGCAGAGACAGTGTATGCATGCAGAGAGAGTGTGTATGCAGAGACAGTGTATGCATGCAGAGAGAGTGTGTATGCAGAGAGAATGTGTGCACACAGAGAGACTGTGTAGGCAGAAAGAGTGTGTAAGCAGAGAGAGTGTGTGTACGCAGAGGGAGTGTGTACGCAGAGAGAGTATGCATGCAGAGATCGAAGAGAAAGAGAGAGAGATTTTATGGGTCCTATGGGAGTGCTATGCAATTTGCTTCACTAAGTCCTGAGGCTGTAGCCAGGCAGCTACTAAGGCCTCAACGCAATGTACAGGTAAAGTTAGACCCTGGTATTCAAACAGGCATACAGCATACATCTACACCTAAACACTTTTACTGTGATCATCATGATAATGATTATGATCATCATAAGCAAAGTGAGATGCTTATGATTCTTGTCACTATCATGGTGATCACAGTAAAAGTGTGTAGGTGTATGCTGTATGGCTTTGCAAAAATTATCCCCTCTGTTGGGTTCAAGCATTGAATGGGTGTGCCCCGAAAACATGTGCAATGCAGGGGTTGCTGCATTGCTTAAGGGGTTAAAGCAAGTGATGAAAAGGTGTTGTCTGTCAAATGGTCTCTGAAGAGCGATCCAGATTGTGGATCATAAAAAGTTATAAAAGAAGTGCTGCACTACATTATTATGTCCTATCACAAAACCAAATAATATTCTAAATGAGTGATGTAGTGTTCAAAAATAATTAATATATATCAATTCTCCAATATCCATTATATATAAACCCTATATATAAAAATAAAACTAAATCTAAAACATGCGGGGGTTCCACCACCCCTGTGATATTTCAAATATTTATATAAATGTGTGACTCCCAATTCTACTTTGTATCACAGTAAATCTAAAACAATATATATAATCAAAAAAAGGAATTTGTGTCCCACTAAACATCAAACAATATTGTTTAAACACTAGAGAGTTCCACCACTATTGTAATTTAGCTTCTATCAAAATTAAGTTCATCACTTTAAAATCTTGCATGGATACTACTAGTATCGTAATTACAGACAATTACACACACAACTCACGTCTGCCATCATTGGCCTCTGCGCATACGCCCCCATCAATTTGAACTTTAAAGAAGTGGACTTTCTTGGGACTTTAAGTTATCACAGTAGACTTTTCATATTATTTATATGCATATTGCACCATTTAGTGAAATATTTATTTTATGTTATGTGTTTATTGTTTTGGAGCATTTAGTATGCACTTTGTACTATAGGTCACTTAATCTCCCTCACTGCAAATTATTTACACATGTTTATTAGGGATTTATATATCATTCTCATTGCTAGCAGCCAGTTTTTAAGTTTATAGATACACTAGCACAGATGTTGTTGGTTATTTAGATTGGTTATTATTTGTATTTACCTGAAGATGTTATAGCATTTTTTCTATTACTGTGTATTGTGTTCCCTTATGTTTTAATTTATAACTGATTTGTATGAATTCAAAATCACTTGTAACCTCAATAGTTTATGTAACTCGTTAAATACATTATACCTCAAGGTTTAAACCAAAAGGTACCCACTCATTACACTTATTGATATTAATGATGCATGTGGATATGATTGAAGGCATTCATAATTTAATAAGCATTGAATTATCAATGTTATCTTTCATGCACATAACCTTTTTTTGAACTTTTGTAGCCTTGCTATATTGTGTTAGCTTTGTTCTCACGTAAGTATGTATTTGTTATAACAATTTATTTACCACACTTTTATTTTCCCCTAATCCATTTTTTTTTCATTGTTTTCTTTTTACACTGTTGGTGTCCCTGGGCTTTAACACTAGGATAACCTAGCAACTATATTCCCATATGACTCTTGAGTTTTCTGATTTACATTCAAGTGTTAGGTTTGAAAAAGCATTCAAGGTTTATTCTCTTACCATTATTATTTTAATATTTTTTGAATTTCAGATACATGCTTAGATCCTTCAGAATAAAAACAAAGATAGCGCAAAAGCCTGCTGATAAAAAAATTAATATTAACATAAATTATCTCGGAATTAGACTTTTATTTCTGAATGTTCCCAGCTCCTGGTTATTATTAGTGCCCTTTATACGGGCTTCATAATAATTGTGTTTTATAATGCCCGGTCTTAGCTGATCATCTGGAGTTGTCCTATGTTCTTTTCTTTGTGTTCTATATTACATTGCTGAATTTTAAATAAAGAATTTATATAAAATAATAATATCGGTCATTATTAAAGATGAGCTTACCTGGGCTCAGTTTAAGGCAGGTTTGCAGAACATGACTAAAGTTTGGGTGCCAAATCGGAACCAGATTGAGCAACACTAATTCCCATTTTGTAGACTAATAGGCAAGGCATTGTCAAACAAATGGTATTGAGGGCTGGGTGCTGCTCTGGCAAACATGCACTGAAGCTAAATTAATTGTGTTAAAAGTCTGTTTGGCTGGGAGCAGGGATTTTAATGTTGATTCATAGTCAACATCTATCACACAAAACCTAAAATTCAAGAGAGTGGTATTTAGAGGCAACAGGCTATGGTAGCACAGAATGTAATACTAAGAATTAAGTTATGAATGGGAAACATGACCAGGGAATATGGAGCCGAACTGCACAGTAGGAGAATCAAATAAATGCAGAGAAATGAATGCAGAGGATGAAACAATTGGCAGGATGGTAAAACACTATGCAAGCAGAATGTAGGGACAGTGCAGCAAGAGAATGTAGGCAAAGCTAAAGTAAAATAACAGAATCAGATTGTAGAGATTAATAGAGCAGTGTATGGGCTCGTGTAAATATATGTTGTTGTCAAAGACTTCCTTTTGGAATTGAAGACAGCACTGCATACATTTGAATGTAAAAAACACAGTGCAAATCAAGTTCAATGCAGCCTCAAAATTGTCATCCACACTGCACTATTACCATAAATGTAAATTTGATAAGCTTCATTGGATGTGCATTTCAAAAGTAGCTAAAGATCTCCCCTCAACACAACTTTAGATGTGGAGAGTATAGCAAAAGGTGGTGCATGAGAAGAAGCAGAGAGAATTTAGTACCAGCAACTATGAACTGCTGCTTGTTCAACTGATACATCACATTTCGGACTAACACTCAACAGACTCATTTGAAATGTGGATCTGTTGCAGATCTTCTCAGCTTGTCCACATTCATAAAACTTTACTTGTAAAACAACCTCCTCTCATTTCAGCAACTGAAGGAACTATTCACCCTCTCAAACAAAGACTTCTATATATACTTAAGGATCAGGCACATCTTATCGACGATATCATTTTCTGAAGACCCCAGGACAAACGACATTGTAACCCTCTTTACCTTCACCAAAAAAAACAACAGGAATATTTCCCGCCTATACAACACACTAGCGGTCAACAAACAAGAAGAAAAAACTTCTGCTATTATCTGCTGGGAAAATACCCTTAAAAAAGAATTCCCTACACAAGCTTGGCATCAAGCCATAGAAGCTCCCTCACAACTGGCGATCACACAACATATCCGCCCTTTATAAGGACAACAAAAAAAACCACTTCCATTTCTCCCAATGTTACAGCAAACAGGACCCCAGAAGTCTTTTACTATAGCAGCTATTCTACACGGACTAGGAATTCATATATATCTTCAGAAACAAACTCTCCCACTTATCAAGGAAGTCAACGACTTTACTCTCCTCCAACAAAATGTTCATTTCAAAATACTTAC
>BLSH010009670.1:12130-29866 GCA_018402905.1 Glandirana rugosa | reverse complement strand
ATCCTGTCTATAGTTATTTCCAGGGTGGTGAGGTTAGGTGCAATGGATGAGAACAGCTCCTGGGCAAAGGGCATCAGCTGCGTTGGGGAGACTGTCTCGGGGACACCCCTAATTTTTAAATTATTTCTTCGGGAGCGGTCCTCTAGGTCAGCTAGTTTGTCCCTGACCCATGAGAGGTCCTCTGTTTGGGCATTGTGCGCATCCACCATCTTATTGAAAGAGTCAGTGTATGTGCCCATAGCTTGCTCAATGGTGTCCACCCTCTCACCCAGGTCTGTGATATCCCGCTGGCATTGCTGCACTGACAAGTTAATGTCCTGTTGAATAGAGGTCCTCAGGGACATGAGCATGTCCTTCAGCACAGTGTCTGAGACCGGCTGCCCTGTGGTGGCGAAATTAGCAAAGGGGTCTGTGTGTGCTGGCTGCGCGGGCTCCGCAGTAGTGATGGCGCCCATTCCACTCACCTCCATCTCCTGCTGCACTGAGTCCGTGTGCGGTGAGGTCGTCCTCTGCCTAGTCTTAGCCGGGCTCCTGGTGGTGGGAGAGAGGGCTGGAGAGGAGGCTTCGCTAGACTGCGGCGGTGATCCGATCCCGGGTCGCTGTTTAGGAAAGGCCGCGGCTGCGGCCTTGAGCTGGTGCACGGATCCTCCGCCATTTTGCCTGGGCCTCGCGGCTGTGGAGAAGAAGCCAGAGAGTTTCCCCAGCTGCGGGAGCGGGTCTTTTCGTCTCCTCCGCATTCCTCCTCCTGTCGCTGCTGTTGTGCGGTGTATCTGGTGGTTTCAGACTATCTGAAGCTCTGCTTTCTGTCTCTTCTATCCCGGCGGTCTGGCGGAGCTCAGGGCTTATGCGGCCATCTTCGAGCTCAGACGCCACGCCCCCTTGTACAGCTGCTATTCTGATAATAGATTTGAATGAACCATAGGAAGGACACACCTGGCAAGAGCTGGTACATAAATACCATCATCCAGTGTGATCTTATTACAAAGGTTAAAACAAAAATAGGAAAAAGTAGGACTTTATAGTGCTCAAAGCAGCTGTCAAGGAGACTGTCTGAAAATAAAGAGCAGTACCTAACCTGGTGAATTATAATAATACATAAATCATTCTGAAGGAATCATCATCATAAAGGATCTGTTGTGAAAATACAAATATAAATATAAGGGCACATGGGTAAGTTATTAGATCCTATATACAGTATCTCACAAAAGTGAGTACACCCCTCACATTGACAACACTGAAGAAATTACACTTTGCTACAATGTAAAGTAGTGAGTGTACAGCTTGTATAACAGTGTAAATTTGCTGTCCCCTCAAAATAACTCAACACACAGCCATTAATGTCTAAACCGCTGGCAACAAATGTGAGTACACCACTAAGTGAAAATGTCCAAATTGGGCCAAATAAGCCATTTTTCCTACCCGGTGTCATTGTGACTCGTTAGTGTTACAAGGTCTCAGGTGTGAATGGGGGGCATGTGTGTTAAATTTGGTGTTATCACTCTCACTCTCTCATACTGGTCACTGGATGTTCAACATGACACCTCATGGCAAAGAACTCTCTGAGGATCTGAAAAAAAGAATTGTTGCTCTATATAAAGATGGCCTAGGCTATAAGAAGATTGCCAAGACTCTGAAACTGAGCTGTAGCATGGTGGCCAAGACCATACAGTGGTTTAAGAGGACAGGTTCCACTTAGAACAGGCCTCGCCTTGGTCGACCAAAGAAGTTAAGTGCATTTGCTCAGCGTCATATCCAGAGGTTGTCTTTGGGAAATAGATGTATGAGTGATGCCAGCATTGCTGCAGAGGTTGAAGGTGTGAGGGGTCAGCCTGTCAATGCTCAGGCCACACGCCGTACACTGCATCAAATTGGTCTGCATGGCTATCATCCCAGAAGGAAGCCTCTTCTAAAGATGATGCATAAGAAAGCCCGCAAACAGTTTTCTGAAGACAAGCAGACTAAGGACATGGATTACTGGGACCATGTCCTGTGCTCTGATGAGACCAAGATATACTTATTTGGTTCAGATGGTGTCAAGCGTGTGTGGTGGCAACCAAGTGAGGAGTACAAAGACAAGTGTGTCTTGCCTACAATCAAGCATGGTGGTGGGAGTGTCATGGTCTGGGGCTGCATGAGTGCTGCCAGCACTGGGGAGCTACAGTTCATTGAGGGAACCATGAATGCTAACATGTACTGTGACATACTGAAGCAGAGCATGTTCCCCTCCATTCAGAGACTGGGCCACAGGGCAGTATTTCAAAATGATAATGACCCCAAACACACCTCCAAGGCGACCACTGCCTTGCTAAAGAAGCTGAGGGTAAAGATGAAGGCCTGGCCAAGCATGTCTCCAGACCTAAACCCTATTAAGCATCTGTGGGGCATCCTCAAATGGAAGTTTAAGGAGCGCAAGGTCTCTAAAATCCACCAGCTCTGGGATGTCATCATGGAGGAATGGAAGAGGACTCCAGTGGCAACCTGTGAAGCTCTGGTGAACTCCATGCCCAAGAGGGTTAAGGAAGTGCTGGAAAATAATGGTAGCTACACAAAATATTGACACTTATAGACCATTGTTTATGAAATGATGAGGTTGTTAGATTGGTAAGTAATAGATTGGAACTGGTCCATTTCAAATTGGTGGTTAAGGATACTCACAGTGTCACCAATGGAAAGGGGGGGGGGGTCTACTGTATTTCAACCTCTGGTAATGGAAAGTTTAGCCTCCATAAAGAGGTATATAAGAACTACCCTAGTCTTCAGGGGTGTCAAACTGGTGGCCCTCCAACTACAAGTTCCATCATGCCTCTGCCTGTGGAAATTGTGCTTGTAACTGTCAGCCTTGCAATGCCTCGCGGGACTTGTAGTTTTGCAACAGCTGGAGGGCCACCAGTTTGACACCTGTGCCCTAGAATCTTTGATGCAATAGTGAAAACTTTGTTCCAGAATGACCTAAGAGACTTGCACAGCCAGAGGGTCTGGTATAGGGAACCAATTGTTCCACAGGTCCTCCAGGGGTGCACACAAATTTTATTGATATCCTTTGTAGCCAATGAAGAATAAATTTAAATTAACGTTTTTGCACCAGAAGTTCAGTTTTAAATAGTTTATTCATTCAACTCTCTTATTGCATCTGAATTGCTGCTCACTGTTGCTAATGGAGCTATTCACATTGCAATAGATTGCAGTGGTTTGTTCTGCAATGCATTTTCAATCTGCTTCTGCCAGTATTTTGGGTGCACTTTCAATAGGGTGAGTGACAGAAATCCTACAAAGATCTATTTCAATACACTAATGGCTTGTTCACACTAACGTTTGGGGGTAGGGAGGTTGGTAAAATCCCATGGTGCAGCAGCACTCTTACAGCTCCCTAACCACTACCCCATTTAGCTGCAGAGGCAGTGGCTAAAACTGTACATATGCCACAGCCAAGATGCTAAACTTCCAACCTGCACAGATGTAAACTCAATTCCATACTTTCAGGCAGCTTTAAGTGTAACTGCTAGTTGAGGATTAGTTATTTTAGTTTTAAAGAACATATTGCACAGAAATCTGCATTTCACCTAAACTGGTGACAAAGACATTAATTTGACTGTTTAACCACTTCAGCCCCGGAAGTATTTCCCTCTTTAGGACCAGAGCACTTTTTGCGATTCGGCACTGCGCCGCTTTAACTGACAATTGCGCGGTCGTGCGACGTTGTACCCAAACGAAATTTGCGTCCTTTTTTTCCCACAAATAGAGCTTTCTTTTGGTGGTATTTGATCACCTCTGAGTCATTTCTGATCAAAACTATAAACAAAAAAAGAGAGACAATTTTGCAAAAAAAAAAAAAACACAACAATTTTTCTTACCTTTTACTAAAATACAAATCCAAAAAAAAAACTTTTTTTCATCTGTTTTGGCCGATTTATATTCTTCCTCATAGGCCTAGGATACTGTCCTAGGATACTGTCCTGTCCAGAAACAAAGTTACTGATTGGAAAAGGTGAAGCTGCTTGCAGGCACCACATGGTGCCTACATACCACTAATGTTGGTATATTGACTTTGGTGGATGTGGCAAGTTACTAATAAAGCCTTACTCCAACACCAGTCTCCCCCTCTCCTGAAGTCCCCCAGCATTTACTTTTTTTTAGGTTGAATATAATTTTATTGTGATAAGTATCGAGACATAGAAAAATCAACATGTCCAAGTGCATGAAAAATAAACATTAGGATGAAAGTGGTATTGCAAAGAAATGTGGCGTACCATTATAAAAAGAAATACACTTTCAGGGCATGCAGATGTACACTCAGAAGCATTAGAACTGCATTATGCATGAGATTGCTACGACAAATATTACAAAAATATTATCCGTATAAGAAAAATGGAAATTCTTACATATAGAAGAAGGAAGGAAAGTAATGTAGAGGAAAGCAAAGGGGGAAAAAGTAGAGGAGTAGGGAGAGAGGAAAGCAGGGAAGAGGGCAGAGAGAGAGAAAGAAACCGGGCAAGGGGGTGCCGGCCCCTTGGGTCATGAACTGGTGGATCTGATAGGTTATAAAGTGTTATGAAGAACCCTAAAATAGGTTAGAGGCCCATTAGTACGTAAATTTCTAGGGGTGGATTGGAACACGGTCAGCGGAGGAACCTTTTCTGAAAGGACTCCTGACTTGAGTAGTGAACCCATACTCTCCAGAGCGTGTTGAACTTTTCTCTGGCATCAGTCACATTAGCCTGCATTTCTTCCATGAGCATTGTGTCGTTAATAGTATCTACCCAGTGACCAACTGGGGGGGGGGGGGGTGACATCGGTTTTTTAGTGTCTAGATATAACCTGACGTGCAGCGAAAAGAAAAAAACAAAATCGTTTTTTTTCTGTTTTTTAACTGAGCCTGGGAGGATGGAAAGAAGTGCGATCTTAGGGGAAGGGAGAAGAGACTTATCATATATGGCATCATAAATATGAAAAATAAGTTTCCAGAAAGGTTGGATCCGGGGACAATCCCACCAGATGTGTAGATATGTGCTCCTCGCTCCGTGACAGCGCCAACATTCAGCAGAGGTATTTGCAAAGATCCGGTTTAGTGTGACCGGGTCCCTATACCATCTTGATAGTAACTTAAATTTTTTTTCTTGTGCGTATACTGAAACCGAGGATTTATGCAGGAATAAAAAGGAGGTCTGCCATTCCTCAGGAGTAATATCTGACTCCATATCCCTAGCCCATATTCTAGTATAAGTCGGGAGCTCTTGATAGGTGCAAGATAGTAGTTCTCTGTATAAGATTGACAGCATGTGGCGAGGTGTCTCCGAGAGGGTACAGAGGTCCTCAAAGTAAGTCAGCTGTCTGTGAATGTTACCTGTCTTGTGAAGGGATTAAAAGAGACATAATCTTGGAAAGAAGTGTGGTGCCTATTCCAATTTGTTGTAAAGAGCGTTGCAGAAAGGGCCAGCTAACTCTGTCAAATGCTTTTATAGCGATCAGACAAGCTGGGATGCGGTGATGTTTGACATATGATATAAGATGCAGGGTTTTAGTGGTATTATCCTGGGCTTCCCTTTGGGGTATAACCCCTACCTGGTCCTTGTGTGTGATATCTGGTAGGAGTGGGGATAATCGATTTGCTATTATTTTGGAGAACAATTTAAGGTCCACATTTAGTAGGGAGATCGGTCTGTAGCTGCAGCAGGATGACGGATCTTTCCCTGATTTGGGGATCACAGCTATCTGCGCTTGGAGCATCGTGGGGGGGAGCCGGTGTTTGGCATCCACGGATTCAAATGCCTGTGACAGCAGGGGGGCCAATTGGGGAGCGAATAGTTTATAAAATAGTGGGGTGTAACCATCCAGTCCAAGGCTCTTACCATTTTTAAGCCTTTTTATTACTTGGAGGAAATCGCTAGGGGAAATGGGAGATTCCAGAAGCTGTATGTTTTGCGTCGTCAGCTCAGGGAGGGCAGTGTCTCATATATAGGAGGCAATGTCTTCCCCAGATCCATGTGACTGAGATGAGGGTGGTGTGCTAAGGGGCAAGTTATAGAGTGAGGAATAGAATTGTCTAAATTCCTCCGTGATCTCTGAGTTTTTACATAACTTTCTCTGGGTCGGCGATGTGATATAGGGAATGTGGGCTTTACCTTGACGGTGGTGGATAATTTGAGCTAAGTGTTTGCCACATCTATTTGCCAAAGTGTAATGTATATGTCTCATCTTATCCCTAAGGGCTAGGGAGTGTTGAGAGAATATCTGGAGAAGTTCTCTTCGGGCGTTGGATAGTTGGACGAGTATGAATGAATGAATGAATGAATGAACTTTATTGCCAGGTATGTTCATACATACGAGGAATTTGTTTTCGTGACAGAAGCTCCACAGTGCAACAAAATGACAGCGACAGAACAAAAACACAAAATGGAATAAAAAATTTAAAAAAATTTAATTTTTTTTAAAAAAATACAAATAGGTAGGTAAGGAACGAAAATATACAAATTGACAATGTATGGCAGGTATATTACAATGAGCATTATGTATGTGCAGGTATATTATGTGCAAAAAATGTAAGTGTACGCTAAGTATGTGTGTTAGGTAAATAAGTGTATGTATATATAAATAGTGTAGTGTGTTCCACAGTTCTTTTTTTTTTTTCAATTGTTTATTAGATGGATTGCCTGAGGGAAGAAACTTTTCCTGTGTCTGGTCGTTCTGGTGCTCAGTGCTCTGTTGCGTCAAACAGATGGCAACAGTTCAAAGAGGGAGTGTGCTGGATGTGAGGGGTCCAGAGTGATTTTGCCGGCCCTTTTGCTCACTCTGGATAGATCCAGTTCTTGAATAGACGGGAGGGTTGAACCGATGATTCACTCGGCAGTCCGGACTACCCTCTGTAGTCTTCTGAGGTCAAATTTAGAAGCTGAGCTGAACCAGACAGTTACTGAAGTACAAAGTACAAAGGATGGATTCGATGATGGTGGAGTAGAACTGTTTCAGCAGCTCCTGTGGCAGGTTAAACTTCCTCAGCTGGCGAAGGAAGTACAACCTCTGTTGGGCCTTTTTCACAATGGAGTCAATGTGAATGTCCCACTTCAGGTCCTGAGAGATAGTGGTGCCCAGGAACCTGAATGACTCCCCTGCAGTCACAGTGCTGTTCATGATGGTGAGTGGGGGGAGTGCAGGGGGGTTTCTCCTGAAGTCCATGATCATCTCCACTGTTTTGAGTGTGTTAAGCTCCAGGTTGTTGAGAGTGCACCAGACAGCCAGCTCTTTAACCTCCTGTCTGTAAGCAGACTCGTCACCGTCCTGAATGAGGCCGATGAGTGTGGTGTCATCTGCAAACTTCAGGAGCTTGACAGAGGGGTCCTTAGATGTGCAATCGTTGGTGTACAGGGAGAAGAGCAGTGGGGAGAGAACACAGCCCTGAGGAGCTCCGGTGCTGATTATACGGGTGCTGGATGTGTATTTTCCCAGCCTCACTAACTGCTGCCTGTCTGTCAGGAAGCTTTTGATCCACTGACAGACGGAGGTGGGCACGGAGAGCTGAGTTAATTTGGACAGAAGAAGGTTTGGGATGATCGTGTTAAAGGCCAAGCTGAAGTCCACAAACAGGATCCTCACATAATTCCCCGGTCTGTCTAGGTGTTGCAGAACATAATGCAGTCCAATGTTTACTGCATCGTCCACAGACCTGTTTGCTCTGTAGGCAAACTGAAGAGGATCCAGCAAGGGTCCAGTGATGTCCTTCAGGTGGGCCAGCAACAGTTTTTCAAATGACTTCATGACTACGGATGTTAAAGCCACAGGCCTGTAGTCATTTAGTCCTGTAATTTTGGATTTCTTTGGGATGGGGATGATGGTGGAGTGTTTGAAGCATGAAGGGACTTCACACAGCTCCAGCGATCTGTTGAAGATATTTGTGAAGATGGGGGCCAGCTGGTCAGCACAGGATTTCAGACAGGCTGGTGTAACACAATCTGGGCCTGGTGCTTTTTTCCTTTTCTGCTTCTGGAAGAACTGGCGCACTGAATCCTCGCTGATCTGAATTGCAGGTGTGGGGTAGAGGGGGGATGCAGGAGGTGTGAATGATGAGAGCACTTGATTGTGTTCAGGGCGGGTTGCAGGAGTTGTGAATGGTGTGAATGATTGTGTGGGGAGGTGTTCAGGACAGGTGATAGGTGTTATTTCAAACCTGCAGTAAAACTCATTCAGATCGTCTGCCAGTTGTTGATTCTCCACAATGCTGGGGGGTGGTGTCTTGTAATTGGTGATCTTCTTTAGACTTTTCCACACTGATGCGGAGTCGTTCGAAGTAAACTGAGTCCTTATTTTACCAGAATAATTCCTCTTTGCCACTTTGATCTCCTTTTCCAGTGTGTATTTAGCCTGTTTATACAAGACATTGTCCCCCTTCATGTAAGCATCTTCTTTGGCCTGACGGAGCCATCTGAGTTTTGCAGTGAACCACGGTTTATCATTGCTGTAATTTAGTTGAGTCCTGGTAGGAATGCATATATCCTCACAGAAACTGATATATGATGTTACGGTCTCTGTGAGTTCATCCAGATCAGTGGCAGCAGCTTCAAAAATACTCCAGTCAGTGAGGTCAAAACAACATTGTAAGTCCTGCTCTGCTTCATTAGTCCATCTTTTTACAGTCCTTAATACAGGTTTAGCTGATTTTAGTTTCTGCCTGTAGGTCGGTATAAGATGAACCAGAAGGTGATCCAAACGTCCCAAAGCTGCTCGTGGCACAGAGTGATATGCATCCTTTATTGTGGTGTAACAGTGATCCAATATATTACTGTCTCTTGTGGGACATGTAACATGCTGTCTGTATTTTGGCAATTCACGGGAGAGATTGCCTTTATTAAAGTCCCCAAGAATGATTAAAACAGAGTCCGGGTGTTGTTGTTCTGTCTCTGTGATCTGCTCAGCGAGCTTCTGTAAAGCTGAGCTCACGTGCGCATGTGGAGGGATGTAAACACTCACCAGAATGAACGAATGAAACTCTCGCGGCGAATAGAACGGCTTGCAGTTAATGAAGAGTGTTTCGAGATTTGAGCAGCACATCTTCTTTAACACAGTTACGTCTGTACACCACCGTTCATTGATGTAAAAGCATGTCCCACCGCTGCGCGTTTTCCCCGTTGATTCTGCTTCGTGGTCCGCTCTGAACAGCTGAAAGTCCGGCAGATAAAGCGTGCTGTCCGGTATAGCGTCATTCAGCCAAGTTTCCGTGAAACAAAGAGCAGCAGAGTGTGAGAAATCCTTATTTGTCCGAGAGAGCAGAAGCAGTTTGTCCGTTTTGTTGGATAGAGAGCGGAGATTTGCCAGATGGATGTGATCAGTGCAGCCGTTCCGCCGACAAAAATGTCCAGCAAAACATCAGAATAGATCAGGAGATGTGTGTTGCCGAATGTCCAGCAATTCGTCCCTGGTGAAACTGATTGCAGGAATATAACTAAAGACAGGACAAGCTAACAAAAACACAAAAATAACTGCAGAGCACATCACGGAGGCAGCCATCCTGTATCGGCGGCCCACCCCTTTGGTATGTGGGGGTCTAGAGTACATTTGTGGGTGGTTTCTAGGGTGGCAATGAGGGATGTGAGGCGTGCAATCTCGCTGGTACGCTCCTTTTTGAGTCTGGCCCCGTGCTGAATCAGAACTCCTATGACAACGCATTTTAACACCTCCCATTTAATAACAGGAGATGTTTGATCTGTGGCGTGATCTTGTATGAAGTTTTTGATGGTTTGCGAGATCGTCTGTACACAGGGTATGTCATAGAGTAGATTGTCATTGAGTCTCCAGGAGCAGTCTCTGCGGGACAACGGGAGCCTCCCAATAGATAGATATACTGGAGCATGGTCAGACCACAGTCTCAGCCCAATGTGTGAGTCTGGGTTGCTGTCGAGCAGCGATTGAGAAACAAAGAGATAATCTATCCTACCATAGGACCTGTGCGCAGAGGAAAAGTGTGTATAGTCCCTCTTGAAGGGGTGAATGAGTCACCACACGTCTGTCAAAGAGAGTTTGGAGAGTATAGCTGTAAACTTATTCAATGTGGTAGGGGTGAGGGATGACTTACCGGTAGAAGAGTCTAATCTTGGGATCAGCGGGACGTTCAGGTCACCACCACAGAGGAGAGGAACCCCAACTGGTCCTTGTTAGGAAAGAAAATATTAGCTACAGTTAAAACAATTTCTTTATACAACAACTTCAGGAATATAAAGTGACCTTTAGGGTCTATAAAGGTGTCTAGCACTTGAGGTTGAATAGAGTGGTGGAACACTATAGAAACTCCTTTAGAGTCGGCATTTGGATTGGTGCTGTGGAACCAAGTGGTATAATATTTATTTCTGAGTGCAGGGATTGTATTAGAGCCAAAGTGGGTCTTTTGTAGGAACAAGAGCTTGGTTTTCTCCTTGGGAAAATGAAAAAGAATTTGTCGCCTCTTCTCAGGGATATTAAACCCTCTACAGTTGAGAGAGATGACTTGTAAAGTTAAGGAGGATAACACTGAAGTGATTGAAGGTGGGCGTGAGGTATAATGGGGTAAGGCACGCACCCCCTGCCTGGTAAAATAGAGCAGAAAGAATGAAACAAAAATAATAGGGGTAGACAGAAAATAGACAAAGAGAGCAGGAAGAGAAGAAAAAGAGAAGGAAACAGCCAGATAAGAAGTAAAAACAGCAAGCCACATTTCTAGCCCAGTCGCCTCGGATCATAGCCTTCCTGGCACTCCGGGATGCGGGTGCAAGCTAGTGACATTAGAATTTTCCTGAACAGTGATGAAAACGTATAAGAAGACATACTGAATGAATGTGGAGCAGTTACGCCATCTAGTGTTAAAATTGTAAAATGTTGAATGGCTGCAACAAAAACAAAAACTAAAAGCAATAAGCCAGGTCAGAACTCCCGAGGGCTCTGCTAATCCTAAGGGGGGGAGCGTGTCTAACGTGCGGGTTGCCCACTTCGACCGGGGTGTTGTATGGTTGCAGAAGAAGGAACATAATGTAACCGGGCTCTCTACCCGTGGCACATAACTAAGTTGTCGTGTTAAATACAACAGGATGGGATATAGTGCTGTCTCCAGTGGAGGAATGTCGGGTGCCCCTCCCCCACCCACCAACACAAAAAGGGGGGGCAGCCACCCTCAACTGACCCATGGGGGCCACGCTAAGATCTGTGGCACAGAGACAACGACAAACTTAACTTCCAGAGGCATATAATAAACACGTCTAAATATTCAAGTCAGAAGGTTCTGCAGAGCAAAACTAGAGTCACGGTTGTAGAGGGGACTGAAGGAGTATGGGGAGTGAGATAACAAAACTGTGGGGTCTCACCCATACTTGTGAAAAACATTAAGCGGAAACAGTCCAGCTATAAAGGACAAAACTGAGAACAGATGAGGGGGATGGGGGTTACCATCGCAAAGTTCAAAATTTCCAGAATAAAAAGAGCAGGGCCACCTGAACTCAAAGCAACAAAAATCAGTCGGGTCTCCCACCGCTCCCAGGGGAACAAATAGTTAAGGTTGAACCCCAGGGGGGGTTAGGGGAAGTATCTCATCCCGCAGGGAACTTGGAGGCCGAGGAGGAGGCACGTTTCTGTTTCTTTGATCGTTGTTGCCACCCAGTAGCCAGTGGAAGTGCTGGAGTCGCCGCTCTCAGGGGCCAATCTGGATCAGAGATCTGTGGGAGCTCGAAAGTTCCTAGAAAGTTTGCTAGGTCCCCAAGTGTTCTGAAGATAGCTGGCTTGCCTCCATAAGTAGCAGAGAGGTAGAACGGGAAGCCCCAGCGGTACTTGATGCGTTTGTTTTGCAAAGTGTCAGTAAGAGGCTTAAGGGCTTTCCGCATTGCCAGAGTCAATTTACATAGGTCAGTCAGGAGCATTATGAGCGTTTCATTAAACAGGATAGTCTCCAGTGTGCGAGAGGCTTGCATAATGTCCGACTTGATCTTGAAAAAGTGAATTCTGCAGATCACATCCCGGGGGTAGGCAGGCCCAATGTCCGGTGTATGCGTTCTATCTCGATTGCAGAGTTCAGGGGCTTTGGATTCAACTGTCTCTGGGAGGCCGCGGATGCTGATGTTATTCCTCTCGCTCCAATTCTCATGGTCCTCAAGACCATAGAAAAGTTGTTGAATTTGATCTGTATGCTCTTGCAAGACAGCGTCATGGTCATTCAGCTTAGCTACAGTGCCCTCCACCACCAGCTCAATGTCTTCCATACGGCGGCCTATGTCTTTGCACAGGTCGGACACTTCCTGCCTGTAGGTCCTCTCCAGCCGGGACACGTAGGCCTCAAAATAATTTCTGGTAGGGAGGGCCTTGATGTATGCCTCCATATCCCATCCATCCCTGAAGCAGCGGGACAGAGGCGATGGGCTCCTAGAGTGTGTGGAGCCCCATTCCGATTCGGGAGGGGATCGGGCACGCTGCCTAGTCTGTATGTGGGACGCCGTGTGTGTCCCAGATGTGCTCGCCGGCGCCAGCTTGGATGTCGGGGAGCTCTAGGCATGCTGACCCGATGCCAATCTCCCCCTCCTTATGGCTCCCACCGGAGCCTCTTCAGTCTCCCTTGTTCCTTTGTACCGATCCAGATGGTTGTAGTGGTGAATCCGTGCGGTAAAGAGCCGTGTAACAGCCAGTCGGAGCGAGAGCTATGAGAAGCCGCGTCCTATCTTGCCATGTGCCAGGCCACGCACCTACTTTTTTAAAATATATATATACATATATACTCATATGCTGTCACAGCGTTCTACTTATTGTTAATATTTGTGCCATTAGTATGTTCCTTTGCCCCACCTTCAGTTCAGGATCTAGTTCGGACAGTCCCAAGCTAGATACTCTCTGATTCCCCATGATGGACAGTTAGTTGCACATTACCACTGCAGAGACAGGGTTCAGGACAAAATTAATGACTCCTTACACTTAAAAGACTGAAAAACCATCCTCTGTATTGTCCTTATCTTTAACACTTGACCTCCAGAAGATTTATCCCCCTTCATGACCAGGCCATTTTTTGCGATATGGCACTGCATTAATTTACCTGACAATTGCAAAGTCATGCAGCACTGTACCAAAATAACATTTTTGTCCTTTCTTTCCCACAAATAGAGCTTTCTTTTGGTGGCATTTGATCACCTCTGCGGTTTTTATTTTGTACGCTATGAACAAAAAAAGACTGACAATTTTGAAAAAAAAACAATATCTTTAACTTTCTGCAAAAAAAAATATACAATAAAAAAATGTAAAAATATTGAATTTCTTCATCAATTTAAGCCAATATGTTTTTTGCTACAATAAGCGAATATTGATTGATTTGCACAAAAGTTATAGCGTCTACAAACTATGAGATATTTTTATTTATTTACTTTCATTTTTTACTTTTTACTAGTAATGGCGCTGATCAGCGACTTATAGCGGGACTGCAGTATTGCAGCGAACAAATTGGACACTAGCTGACACGTTTGAAACTTTTTGGGGACCAGTGACACTAAGGCTGGATTCACACCAATGCATTTTTAGTGCTTTTTGCATTATGCAGACTTGCGCTACAGTCCATTTAACATGATTTTCTATGGAACTTATATATTATGTAGAGCAAATCTGCGAACTGCAAAAAACACTAAAAATTCATAGGTGTGAATCAGACCTTATACAGTTATCATTGATAAAAGTATGCACTGTTACTGTACTAACAATACTGGGTGGGAAGGAGTTAACATCAGGGGCAATCAAAGGGTTGACTGTGAGCCTAGCCTGTGCTTTCTCACTGTGTGGGAGGTGCTTCGACTAGTGAAAAGCATTAATCCTTGTTCCTGCTTTGCACTTGTTTACATAGGCAGATTGTTGTTCTGCCTGTATAACTCTAATCAACTGGTGTCGGCAGACATTGACTCCACGGTAGCAGCCTCTGGCTCCTGTTGTGTGTGATCACAGTGAGAGTGGTTCACTGGCGGGGTGCGTGCGTGCCCCAGACCCAGAAGTATCAGCTCATATACTAGGTATGTGATATGGCACAGAGAGGCTGCTCTGCCACAATATATGTACGGAGGGCGGTCCGCAAGTGGTTAATAAAACTACATTGAAATTAACATGCATGTCTTATTAAAAGGTTGAGCTGCCTGAGAATCCTGCCAGGTCAGTAATTGTCTATATTGTCTGCAATGAGAGGAGTCTCATGAGGTATGTAATTTCTGGGGTTGGAACATGTGATTAAAAGGAATAGTGTTTTGCACAATACAGGGTTTAACTCAAACTTTGTATTAATGAATACTTTCCACTTTGCAGGATTCACAGGTTTATTAGTGCTATTATTTATCAGTGGCATCCTCCCCAATGCTCTAAAACATGCATTGGTTACCCCCATACTCAAAAGCCATCCCTGGACCCTACCAATCTTAACAATCTACATCCTATCTCCTTGCTCCCCTTTTCCTCCAAACTCATCGAACACCTGGTCTACAAGCAACTGAGTGACCACCTTGTTAAGAATAACCTTCTTGACCTACTTCAATCTGGATTTTGCCCTTCTAAAACTCGCAAATGACCTACTAACCGCAAAAACCAATGAACACTACTCTGTACTCCTACTTCTGGACCTTTCGTCTGCCTTTGATACAGTTGACCACCCCCTCCTCCTAAAAAAATTAAATCTCCCTCGGTCTCCATGACTGTAATCTTCTGTGGCTCTCATCCTATCTATCCCAACGCACCTTTCACATACAATTCTACTTTCTCCTCTCATCTTCCTTTCTCTGTCGGGGTCCCCCCCCCCCAAGGTTCTATTCTTGGACCTCTCTTATTTTCAATATACACCTCTTCCCTGGGCCGGCTGATAGCCTCCCACGGCTTTCAATATCATTTTCTACGCTGATGACACCCAAATCTACCTCTCCACCCCTCAACTCACTCCATCTGTCTCCTTATGCATCACTAACTTAATAACAAACATATCTGCCTGAATGTCACACCACTTCCTCAAACTCAACTTGTCCAAAACCAAACTCACAATATTTCCTCCCCCACATGCCTCTTTCCCTGACTTCTCTGTCAAGAGAAATGGCACAACCATCCACCCATCCCCACATGTCAGGGTGCTTGGTGTTATACTGGACACTGAACTCTCCTTTTGGCCCCACATCCAATCACTTTCCAAGGCTTGCTTGCTGCCTCAACCTCTGCAACATCTCTAAAATACGTACCTTCCTAACCTATGAAACCGCAAAGCTCCTGATTAACTCCCTGGACATCTCTCACCTTGACTACTGTAACTCCCTCCTCATTGCCCTACCTTTAAATAGACTATCCCCCCTTCAGTCCATCATGAATGCTGCTGCCAGACTCATCCACCTTACAAACCGCTCAGCGTCTGCCACCCCTCCCTGCCAATTCCTCCGTTGGCTACCACTCGCCCAACAAATTAAATTCAAAATACTAACAATAAGTTACAAAGCCATCCACAACTCTGCTCCCAGCTACATCACTAGCCTAGTCTCAAAATACCAACCTAGGCGCCCTCTTTGTCCATGCCAAGACCTCCTGCTCTCCAGCTCCCTCATCACCTCCTCCCATATTCCCCTCCAGGACTCCTCCCGAGCCTCTCCCATCCTCAGGAATTCCCTACCCCAATCTGTCAGACTGTCCCCAAATCTATCCATTTTCAGGCGATCCTTGAAAACTTTTCTCTTCAGGGAAGCCTATCCTGCCTCCATGTAACAACTGCACTTTTATTTTCTTCATCAGCTCATCCCCCACAGTTATTGCCCTTTTGCATCACTTGACCCTCCATTCTAGATTGTAAGCTCTAATGAGCAGGGCCCTCTGATTTTTCCTGTATTGAATAGTATTGTAATTGTACTGTTTGCCCTAATATTGTAAAGCGTTGCTCAAACTGTCAGCATTATGTAAATACTGTATAATAATAATATTTATAATAATAGTGCTAAGATGCAGGTGGAGACTGGCATCTTAGCGACCACCATTTTACTGCCTGCTGGCTTGTAAATAAGATGCCCTCTTTGGTCACTGACATAAAACAGCTACCAAATCCTCTGCTGACAAGACTTGTAATCACACTGGAAGAAAGATCATTAAGGCTGGATTCACACCTTCACACCTATGCATTTTTAGTGCTTTTTGCATTTTGCAGATTTGCACTGCAGAACGTGTTCCATAGGAAACCATGTTAAATGGACTGCAGTGCAAATCTGAAAAAGGCAAAAAAGCACTAAAAATGCATAGGTGTGAATCTAGCCTAAAGGCATCACGTCTACCCCAACACAGGTGGTCAGACACTATAGCTTGCTACTGTGTTCTTCACCTATAGTAGCCCCCTTTCCCATAAGGCAAGCAGGCCTACTGGCACTTAGTTGCCCCAGGATGTATACACAATGATATAGTGCCTGGCCACCATGCCAGGGCAGGCACGAACTAAGCAAAGTAAAGAGGTACTTGCAGTTAGGAGAGGGTAGCATGGTTGTATGATAGTCCAGGTAAAAGGCAGGCTGAGCCAAACTTAAGCACTTTTTTGATCCATGCAAACGCCTCGACCCATCTCTTCCCAGTTTGACTAATTTTGAGCACATCTGTCGTAAAGATCCACATGCTCGTGGACTAATTTCTATGATATACGGGAATCTTTTAGACCCCTCACCTGATTTGCCTCCTCCTTATACGTCCAAATGGGAGCAAGATCTGAATCTTGACCTAAGCGCTAACACCTGGTCTGAAATTTGGCAAAACACCAAATCAGCATCTCAAAACATTGTCGCACTACAAACAAATTACAAGGTCCTGCTCCGCTGGTACCTAGTGCCCAATCGTATAGCCAAATTTGCTCCTGCACACTCACCAAATTGCTTCCGAGGGTGCTTGGATGCTGGCACTCATAGCCACATATGGTGGTTCTGCCCGGTTGCTGCCAAATTTTGGACTGAGGTTTTTAGACAGATCTCGACAGTAGCTAAAACTAATATTAACCCCTCCCCAGATATAGCCCTACTTAATGTAAAACCAATTGGTATCAATAAATGCTCCTTCAAACTGCTGATACAGATAACCACTGCCGCCAAACAAACAATTGCTAGGGCCTGGAAGTCCCCTCATCTATCTTTACCTGAGACAATCCAAAGAGTGACAAATGCAATGATCCATGCCAAGATCGAAGCCACGTTACTTAACCTCCTCCCGCCCGCGCCATAGCCGAATGACGGCTACAGCACGGCTCTAAAATGCCGGGAGGACGTCAATAGACGTCCTCCCATTTGGCTTGTGCTGGGCGCGCTCCTGCGCCCGCGAGCGGCACGTGTGCCCGCGGGTCGGGCGGACCCGATGTCTGCCGGAGACCCGCAATCTCCTTTCAGAGAGGAGGAACGGGGAACCGCCGAAGTAAACACGGCGGTTCCCCGTTCTGTGAATGTCCCTAGTCATCTAGACAGTACAGGGTAAGTGTCTTGCCCCTTGGCGGCACAAATGAAGCCGCCAAGGGGCAAGGAGGAGAGACTTTCCTCTAACGCCCAGAGGCCGTCTGTAGCCCAGGCGGGCTGGGCGCCCGTGTGCACGGCGAGCGCCCGCGTCCTCGCGCGGGTCGTGTTCGGTTTACCCTCCTGCAGATAACTGCAGGAGGGCCGTAAAATCTCGGCACGACATCGGCAGTAAGCCGATACCGCGCCCGCCCTCCTCCAATTCATTGCACCGAAGCTAGAACCGTACCTAGTAACGTAAACAGTGAGAAACCTAACAGAGTCCATTTCT
>BLSH010009670.1:0-10251 GCA_018402905.1 Glandirana rugosa | reverse complement strand
CCCTTATGACTGTGCAATTGACTTGCTTCCTGGTACTCCTCTACCTAAGGGGAGAACCTATCCCCTTAATCTGGCTGAAAGTAAGGCTATGGAGGAGTACACTGAAGACAGTCTGAAGAAGGGTTTCATTCAATTTTCTACCTCCCCCGTGGGGGTAGGGTTCTGTTTTGTCAAGAAAAAAGATGAACTCAGACCCTGTGTAAACTTCAGTGCGCTTAACAAAATTACTGTAAAAAATCAGTATCCTCTTCCCCTGATTACTGAATTGCTTGACGGGGTTCAAGGATCGAAGGTCTTTACCAAACTGGACCTTCGTTCAGCATACAATCTTATAAGAATTAAAGCAGGAGATGAATGGAAGACAGCCTTTAATTCAAGCAGGGGACATTATGAATGTCTTGTGATGCCATTCGGTCTCTGCAATGCCCCCGCCATATTCCAGGAGTTTGTGAATTACATTTTCAGGGATCTAATTGACTCTTTCGTTGATATGATGATATACTTGAGATGATATACTCATTCACTCTAAAGATTTGAAGCTTCATCGTTGCCATGTACGCACTGTTCTCCAACGTTTAAGAGATCACCGGTTGTATGTTAAACTTTCCAAATGCTCTTTTGAATCAGAAATACCTTTCCTAGGGTATATCATTTCTTCTGAAGGATTCCAGATGGATCCCAAGAAACTCGATGCCATCTTACAGTGGCCTAGACCTTCAACGTTAAAAGAAATCCAGCGGTTCATTGGATTTTCGAACTACTATACTAAGTTCATCAAGAATTTTTCCAAGATTCTGGCTCCCATCACAGCCCTCACCAAGAAAGGAACCCATTGCTCTCAGTGGGCTCCTGAAGCTCTGGAAGCCTTTAATCATCTAAAGTCTGCTTTTTGCTCTGCTCTTGTGCTTCATCATCCTCATCCTTCTGCTCAATACTTTTTGGAAGTTGATGCCTCTGAAATAGGTGCCAGAGCAATACTATCCTAACAAAACCCTACTTCCAACAAACTACATCCAGTTGCCTTCTTCTCCAGAAAATTCTGTCACAGAACAATACTACAACTTGGGGAATAGAGAACTTCTTGCTATAAAACTAGCATTCTCTGAATGGAGACATTTTTTTTTTTTAACAATTGTTTTATTCAGTGTAGTACAGCTTACAGATATGCAGTCACAAATGACATGAATGAATGAATAAACATGACAATAAGGTCCGTCACACAGACCATCTTAAGTACAGGCAAGATGCAGTCGAATCAAATAGAGCATGTAAAACAAATAGCAGTTTATGAAAGGGGAAGAGAAGAAAAAAAAAAAAAAGAAAAAAAAAGAGGTATGGTAATAGTACATCTCCGTATTTCGCCTTGTTCTGCAGAACCCTAGGAGCCACACCCCCCCAGAACACCCCCAAATGGGATCTTGGTGTCTCCTTGGGGGGGAGGGGGCGGCCCCCCGGGCCCCCCCAGACCCAAGGTACAGCTCACCTAATCCAGCTCGGGATTACTTTCCACAAGAGCCGCAGTGCAATTAGGTAATGTTAGACTTAATGAGTCAGGTCAGGATCCTGTCACTTATTGTCCCATAGGGCTGGTTAAAAACAACCCTAACTGGGCTTTGACCTAATAGTGTTAAGGTGTCATGCCAGAGCGTCAGTTGGCCAGTTGCAAGTATACTGCAATACTTTGTCCCATCGTAAGTGACAATAATAGTCAATCCACAAGCAAGGCTTTAGGGACCTCCGTCCGGTCATGTCAGGTTTAAGTTGGGGTTGTAGGTTTATGAAATGCTGGTAAAACGATCAGAATATTTGAAAAGTACCCAGGGATTCCACATTTTATGAAACCTGTCTGAGGAGTCCCTGGCCATAGCCACGGATTCCTCCATCTGATACAAGTTCTCGATTTCTTGGAGCCATTCTGCAGTCGACGGTGGTCGGGTGGATTTCCAGTGTCTGGGGATTAGTGATTTGGCCGCATTGAGCATGTGTCTAGTCAGTGAGTTTTTGTATCTCTTCACAGGGCTATCTGTTATGTGTAGTAAACAGCAGGCTCGGTCTAGTGTGATCTGTGTTTCGGTTATTTGTGTAATTAGGGTCCGAACCGTCTCCCAGAAAGGGGCTATGAGCTCGCACTCCCACCAGATATGTAGGAGCGTACCTTCGATTTTCTTACATCTCCAGCAGCGATCAGATGCTGCGGGGTACCACTTACGTAGTCTGGACGGGGTCATGTACCAATGTGTAAGCAGCTTGTAGGACATTTCTTGGAGTCTGGTACTTATAGAGCATTTGTGTGCAAATATATTTGCTTTCTGCCATTGCTCTTCGGAGAGTCCTACCTGTAGGGCAGTTTCCCATTTTGTTTGGGAGGGAGTAGGACCTGAGGGATCTGTCTCTTGCAGCCATGTGTAGGCTAGGGATGTGGTCTTTGTGTCCGGAGTACCCACCAAGCACGTGATCTCAAAGGGAGTCGGTGGTCTGTATAGGTTCGTCTTATCTAGGGAGAAAAGGCAACTGTGAATCTGGAATGTGTATATCCAGAACGAGAGGGTGTGGAAGGGCTCCAGTCTATCAGCGAGTACCTCAAACAGGATTATTTTATTGCCTTGTATGCATTGGCCGGCCAGTAGAGGGCTCTGCAGGTGGATCATCAATCCTGGGGAGAATGCAGGGTTAGTCGTAATGGGGGTCAGGGGACCTGGGGTGGAGGATATGGACCCGACTTTGGTTACCCCATTAAATATTTCAAGGGTTGCACCCAATAATGGGTTTTGTCTGAGTGACTGTGGCAGTGCTTCAAGGGGCATCCATGCTAGGAACTTCAGAGGGGTAGACACCATAGCTTGCTCCAGATTGACCTAGTCCTTATTGTGGCCATGGCAGTGCCAGTCTAGTATTCTAGCGAGATGCGTCGCTTGATGGTAGCGCCTGAAATTGGGAAGATTAATTCCCCCATTAGCTTTAGTTTTAGTAAGAGTTTGGAGTTTTATTCTAGGTCTACAATCTGCCCACAGGAACTTACGTATAATCAAATTCAACTGTTTGAAAAAGGAATTGGGTAACTTTATGGGCAGGGTGTGGAAGTGATATAAGATTTTAGGTAACACTGTCATTTTCAGTATAGCTGCCCTCCCGAACCAGGAGAATGGGCGTGGGGACCAGTTTTTCAAGTCTGTTTGTATCGTGGATAGGAGTGGCCTGAAATTAACGTCAAAAATGTTGTCTAGTGAGGGTGTGAGTCTAACTCCTAGGTACTGGAGTGTTGATTGTTTCCAAGTGAAGGAGCAGTTGGCATGCGTGAGCTCTACCGCTGCGGGAGGAAGGTTAATGTTTAGGGCTTCGGATTTACTGTAATTGATTTTCATATTAGAAACGTGGCCGAATATGTCAAATGCATGTACTAGGTTCGGGATAGAGAGGTGTGGTTTCGTTAAAAAGAAGAGCAGGTCATCTGCATAGGCCGCCAATTTGTATGTTTTCCCCTTTATCAGGAAGCCACTAATGTTTGGGTCGTTATTTCCGGTCCGTATGAAGGGTTCAAGCGTCAAGATAAAAGGAGTGGGGAAAGGGGACAGCCCTGCCGTGTGCCGTTGTGTATGTTCACTGTTTCGGAAAGAGTTCCGTTAATTTTAAGGTTGGCTTTAGGTTTTTGATAAAGGGTGGAAATCCAAGTTCTCATGTGGGTCTGCAGACCAACATGAGCGTATGTTTCTAGTAGGTAGTCCCATGAGACCCTATCGAAGGCCTTCTCCGCATCCGTGGATAGGAGAAGACCTTCGATTTTCCCGTTTTGGGCACAGTGAATGAGATTCAGAGCTTTGGTCACATTGTCACGCACTTCTCTCCCTGGCATGAACCCTACTTGCTCTGGACCTATACGTTTTTGTAGATGTTCTCTTAAGCGGTTTGCCAAGATCTTTGCTAAAAGTTTGGTATCTATGTTGAGTAACGATATAGGTCTGTAGCTAGCACAATTGTTTTGGTCTTTACCAGGTTTTAATATCAACGTAATGTGAGCCAGGGTAAAAGAGTCAGGGACGGTCTGTGGTTGTTTCAAGCTGTTTAGAGCCTGTAGGAGTGGGTTGTGTAATAAATCGAAGTAGGCCTTGTAATAGTGGGCCGTAAAGCCGTCCGGTCCTGGGCTTTTGCCAGGTTTGAGGGCTTTAATGGCTAGATATAGTTCATCTTTGGTGATGGGGCTCTCTAAAGATTCTGCTTCTTCTGGAGTCAGTGAAGGTAATCCGCTTTGCTGGAGGAAATCTGTAATGGCCTGGCATCTGCTCACTGTAACTCCCTAGGGTTTATGTGGGGGTGGCAGGTTATACAGTTTGGTATAAAATTTATGGAATGCCTCTGCTATCTGGTCAGTCCTGTGTACAGTGTTGCCTTGCTCGTTCTTTATTGATGAGATGGTATTTGTGTGTGTCAGCGTTTTCAAAGTCCTCGCCAGGAATTTTCCACCTTTGTTACCATGCTCATAGTAAAATCCCTTTTTTAAGAAAATGGTTTGTTTTGCTTTAAAGTTCAGTAGAGAGTTGAGCTTCTCCCTAGTGTCAGTGAGTTCTTTAGTCACTAGTTCTGCTACTGAACGTTTGTGTTGGGCTTCCAGCTTAGCTATTTTCTGGGCAAGTGTCGAGATCAACTTTGTGTGTTCTTTCTTTTTATATGAGCTTAAGCGAATGAATTCTCCCCGTATTGATGCATTTGTGTGCCTCCCAAACTGTGAGCGGCGACAATTCGTCTGAGGAGTTCAGATCGAAATATGTCTTAATTGCATTAGATGCTTGTTGGGATGTGGAAGGGTCTGTTAATAGTGCCGGGTTTAATCGCCAGTTATAATTTTTGGGAGGTTGGTCGGTCAGATTTAAGGTGATAGAGACTGGCGCGTGGTCTGAGAATGATTTTATTCCGATCTCTGTGGAGTGTATCGTGGGCAGATCTCTTTGGGTGATGAAAATATAATCAATGCGTGAGTGTTTTTTATGTATATTGGAATAGAACGTGTAGTCCCTTGCAGTGGGATGCGTCAGACGCCAGGAGTCCATCAAGGTAAGAGATTGTAATTGTTTATTGATTCCTTTTAGAATCTTGTAAGTCAGGGTCGATTTACCAATGAGGTGTCCAATAGCGGATTGATTGGGACATTGAAGTCCCCCCCTAGTAGGATGCATCCCTCTGCAAAGCCTTTCAACTCTTCGACTAAGAGTCGCTAGAAGGTTAGATGTCCTGTGCTAGGAAAGTGAACGTTGGCTAACATCACTTTCCTATTTTTCCACATTCCTTTCAGGAAGAGGAACCTACCTTGAGTATCAGCATATTGTTGTCTGAGCTCAAATTCTGCATTTTTGTGAATCAGGATTGAAACTCCCTTGTATTTCTGTAGCGGGCTCGTGGCGTGGTACATCGTGGGATAGTGTTTGTCATGAAAGGTTGGCATAGCGTCTGTCTTGAAATGTGTTTCTTGTAGCATGACAAAAAAGGGTTTGCATTTCTTTAATTCATTTAAAAGGAGGGTTCTTTTTTCTGGGGTATTTAGTCCCCTAACATTGTGGGAAACTAGAGTAGGGAGTTTTCAGAGGGCTGAGAAAGCCATTTAGGCCCTTATACGGGAGCAGTCGTGTCTTGGTAAGGCAGGAGATGATCGTGTCTTTTCCACGGGCCCTGCTATATATATATATGTATGTCAACACAGTTGTGTATTTGTCCTTAACGTGTCCTATGTAGCGATGTAGTGTGGGCAGAGATATTCGTGCTAGGTTGTCAAAAGTGTAGATATGTGCTCTTAGCTGAACGATGGTCTGTATGTTACACGTGACGGAATGGGTGGGGAAAGAGGGGGGCAAGGGTGTTTTGGGGTAAACGTAGAATACCCCAAAGGGCTGTGAGAAAGCCCAACTGGTGTTCAGTCCGAGGCGGCACTATGGCCGCCTTGTCCACAAAGCCTTGTGGGGACTGAAGGGTACTGTGGTAATGTATACCCGTGTAGTATGTGAATGGTAACTGTAATGAAGTGCTACCACTCTGTGGGTGCGTGGGTAAGAGTGGAGATGGTATGAGAAGGTCAAAAGCAGAACGTATCAAATCCCGCCATTCAGAGAGTGAAGTGTCGTTAGAAAGGATTTACTATGTGTCCGTAGAGACAGTGGTGGCCGGAGTTCGTGTCTCCGGAGTGCCAACCTAGGTAAGTGAAAGTGAATAGCGCTTTGTATGTGATCTATTTAAGGAAGTACTTAAATACAAGTGGGTGCTCCCAAAGGTTTGTCCGAAGTAGGATAAGTCTGCGTTCTAGTAGTATAACATGTCGTTCTGAGCTGTCTATGACTATACTGCTACCCGGACTCATAAAATATAACAACAACCAGAAAACATCATTACAACGTGAGGAAAACAATAACAGAAAAAAACTGAATGAAAATGCCCCCAATGAAGCATACAGGCTAAGCGGTTCAGGTTTTAAACTTGTAACATTTTGAGGAACCATAAGTAGCTCTATCTTGACCTCCATTAATCTAGTCCTCCCGAGGCGAAGGGTTAGTCAGGCCCCACAGGAAAGGGGAACCTCGTAATAGTGTGTCCTAAGGAGTAGCCTACATTGTTTAGTAAGGTACCCCAAGCTTTCCCAATCCAGGGGGGTAAGCCACAGTGGGGCTGTCTATGCATGGAGCTATGGGTGCAAGAGCCCCAAGAAGTATCGTAACTTCATGAAATTATGTTCCCTCTTGCCTACATACCCCCCCATCCAGGGAACCCTTGTGTCACAGTCGTGAGTACTTTAACAGCCAAGAGCTGTTTATCCACTAGGTACGCCCCTTGTTCTTATATGTTAAGGACTCTATATATGACTGGGATGTACCATCATGGTCTGATGCAATACTGGTGACCACGAAATGTTTTATTATAGCCCTGGTGACAGGTGCCTAGCCCAATGAGGGCAGTGTCTAAAGTGGTGACTCTCTTGGGGACTGGAGATCTCCTAGGAAGGGACCTCCACCCTCACCCTAAACTGGGCCAGGTCCGTACCAGGCTGGGTAAGTCACCCGCCCCAATAGGGGACCCGAAAGGCTGCAGCGCAGGCCTGTCCAGACGGGCCAAGACAAATATACTGTCCCCCTGTCTTAAATGAACAGAGGGTGGGGGCCCCTTGTCAACAGCTGAAGTGGCGCTCTGGAGGAGGACCATAACACCGGGTCCTCTCTCTCTCAGTACCCTTCTATAGAGCATCTGGGACATACATGTACCATGTGGACTGTGTGGACCGGGAGGTGGCCCGTGAGACCCACCATCTATGTGTGTAAGTCATGTCTCCAGAGTATCCTGTGGAAGGATGTCCCATGTGTCCTGAATCAGAGGCCCCACCGTTTATGCTAGTGGGCTTAAAGGCTGCAGCATTGCAGCACATTAATGTGTCCCTAGTGAGTGCATAACCCGTGAGTCTCGCAAATCACCTCCCGGAGCTCAAGGGCGGCGAAGATCAAGTGCCCCCCCATTGCACAGCCACGTAAAATATACATACATCGGTGTGATTTTAGATCCCAATCCATTGGGGAAGTCCTGACCATGGATGAGTTGCATCTGGGGCGGATCTTCTTTGAAGTACCCAAGTCATGTAAGATGCAGAGGGGATAGTCTCATTGTTTAGGCTTACCTCAGCTCGCATACTCAGGTTAATTACCAAAATTATCAAAATTAGGGTCAGTGTGACTAGAGGTAAGGCAGGGGCGGCAGTAGTCCTGTCCTGAGCTGAAGCGAAGGACCCGTCGTTCCCAGAGACAGGGCAGGTTGTGCTCAGAAGGCATTACCCATTTCCCTCAGTAGAATGCAGGTCACATGTTGGAAGGGACATGCTGGGTGCTACACGGCACCAGGGGAGGCCAATTGTTCATTGAGCTGAACATTTTAACAATTAGAAGCTTGTGCAACTTATCTGAACCGCTGAGTCTGATGCAAGGAGCTTGTAGTAGTGGAACGTTGACTGGCTCCTCAGTGGTCCCGTCTTGCTCTTCTCGTACGGGGTTGTTTCATGGGACTGGAGCTGTGTTGAAAGTCGTGGGAAGAATTCAGGGCTCTGTCATCCGATGGGGACCTCTGTCTTCGGTAGCGTTGCTCTTGTGTTTCCATTGGTTCCTGTCATTGTCTCTCCACTCGCTGTGGAGGGGATCTGAACTCAGCGTACCACTCCGGGATTTCTGTGAAGGGTATGTCTAAGGTGTCGCAAAAGTGGCGAAGATCTTCAGGCACTTTAAGCAGGGCTGTGCGACCATGACGTGTAGCTGAAAGGCAGAATGGGAACTTCCACCTGTAGGTTATGCCAGTTGAGCGAAGGACTTCCAATAAGGGCCGTAATTCTCTGCGTCTCTGTAAAGTGATGGTTGATGAATATTGAAACAGATGGACCTCGGAACCTTGGTATGATAGACGGGTTTTGTTGCGGGCCTTCCGTAATATCTCCTCTTTGAGTTGAAAGTCTACAATGCAGCAGACGATATCTCTTGGCGGGTCCGATTCTCTGCCCCTAGGCCTCAGTGCGCGATGTATACGCTCCATTTTAATTGGAGTCGCTGCAGGCCTGTCAAGGAGGGAGTTGAAGAAGCAGGTCACCGCTGGCTGTATCTGATCCGTTTCTATAGTCTCAGGAAAGCCTCCCACCCGTAGATTATGACGCCTGCCATGATTGTCTAAATCCTCCACATGGCGGTTCAGGTCCCTTAGCTGGAGGGAGTGTGTATCTACAGTATGTTGCGTTCTGCGGAGGACTGCGGAGTGCTGGGTCGTCATTTTTTCCACCTCCACAACCCTGTGTGTGATAGCTTGTAGGTCTAATCAGAGGCCTGCAATTGCGGCCGTCATGGCCGCCGTCAGCGTTTCCTTGATGTCAGTGGCTACCGCCCGTAGGTCGGTAAGGCTGGGTTGTTGATATGCCATCAGTGTGACCCCTTCTTCCTGTGAGGCTGAATATGTGGCAGATGACTGTCGCTGTGTTTCACCGCCAATTTGCTGGGGTCTTTGAGCTGGCGCCATGTTGTCTCCCTGGGACCGAAACATTTCCGGTATTGTCTGGTTGTTATTATTCGCCAGGTCTCGGGGTGAGCGGGACCTTGGGGTGGAGGAACTGCGGGATGAGGTTCCCATAGTTCTGACACTGTTCAATGGTGATCTCCTGGATAGGCAAAAAATTGATCTCTGATGGCGGGATCTCCCTGTCTACACAGCCATCATCTAGCGTCTGAATTTGCAAGGGAAATGTAAATGTAAATGCAAATCTAAATCCCCACTACAGGTATGGTCCTGCAGTGGGCTCCAGTGGCCAGGTGGGGGCGCAGATTTGAGGAAGTATTGCTGTTGCTGAAGGGGCCTGGCTATGCTGGTTAGCTATTAGGAGGAGCAATATGGCCGCCGTTCACTGTATAGCTCCAGATCCCCACAGCTGGTTTGGTAGGAAAGGAGTCCCCTTTTAGATCACCGGAGACCCCCAGCTGTGACCTCAGCTCTGGTGTCCAAGTCAGAGTTCAGCTGAGCCCCGGATCCTGGCTTAAAAAGCAGAAGATGAGCAGCCGACGGGTGTAGCAAGATGGCCGCTACTTCCAGGAGTAGGCCGGAGCCGCGGACTTTCCTGCTGGAGCCCACGATCGGGTGCTTGCTGGTCCGTCCCTGAGGCAGGCCTGAGGCGATGAGGATCTCCAGGGGAAAGCCAGGTGGAATACTGCCTCCAATCCGGCCGCCCGTCTGCGGAGTGTGGGTAACCAGAGAGGGCCCGGCCTAGGCCGCAAGATGGCGGCGGCTGCCTTGAGGACAGAGAAGGTAAGGAGAGGACGGAGCGGATAGGGCCTCGGGTTAAAGTCCGGTCGGCTTAAGAATGGATTGTATGGGCAGTGCAGGGTGTGGGGTGTCCGATGGGGATGATATGGAGTCTCACCCTGCTGTCTGTACTCAGGATGGAGACCGATAAAGCTGGGTATCCGGGTGCGCTCAGGCCTTCTTTGAATGCAGCCTCCCGTCCAGCCCCGCTCTGATTAAGATGAATGGAGACATTTATTAGAAGGTATGGAACCCCCAGTTGTGGTTCAAACTGACCATAAAAATTTAACCTACTTTGAATAGGCTCAGAGACTGAATTCCAGACAAGCCCACTGGGCATTATTCTTCACCCAGTTTAATTTTGTTGAAGTTGAAGTTTTGCAGTGGGGCCATAGACAAAAGATATCTGGGCATCCTGGTATGAAACAAACTTTCTTACACCTGAAACCCCTGGTTTGG
>BLSH010009605.1:1187374-1217882 GCA_018402905.1 Glandirana rugosa | reverse complement strand
TTCCCTATCCCCATTTATTTGTAGGGCACTTGCCCTAGTTTGAAGATGATTTTAGAACAGTTATATGGCTTCTACCGTTAATTAATACTTTTCAGACACAGTTTGAAGATGATCCACATTCACCTCCATTTTTGCTTTTTTTATGTTTTTATTTTTTTAAAAATATTTACAGTTATTTCCCTGTCCCCATTTTTTTGTAGGGCACTTGCCCTACCCTTACCCCCATTTTACTTCCTTTTGCAGCCCTCTGGGGCTTTCCAGGACTTTCCTACAGCCATTTTTGTGCCTAAAAGTTCGGGTCCCCATTGATTTCAATGGGGTTCGTTGTCCGTGCGATCGTTCGGGTTCCGTCCGGACCCGGACCCGGACTTTGTCCCGAAGTTCGGACGGACCAGCAGAACCCGAACTTCCAGGTGTTCGCTCAACTCTACTCAAGAGCAATAAGATCTCTCAAATTAGAGATCTTTCTATAGGTTAACACTGAAAAATCAAGCATACTTTTCCCTAAAATAGGGTCTCTCCTTCATACAGTTTGATGTTCCTGAAACCTGTGACCACATTAACATCTTCTACCCTAATGATTAAGTATTTTTAAGAGATGATGAAGAGAATATTGTATGTTTTAATTTTTGTTTATTAGAATATATGTGTTAGATTTAGATATTATATGATGGAGTTATTATGTGAAAATGGACTAGGCATTGAAAGGGTAAAATGGATTGGGCAAAGTAAGGATTCATTTTTGTTTGAATATTTTATTAGGTTTTAGTCCGAATGCATATATGCATGGCAGCATAGGTTTGTCCATTTAGATTCAAGTAAGGCAACTATGGTAACTAGCAGTCAGACCTGAGTGCAGTTTTCGAATCATGAACAGACAGGAACCAAATGCTAAAAACAACATTTGTGACCACTCCATCACAAAAGTTGTATTGTGAATGATATGTGACAAAAATGTTAATTAAATAGGTAAAACAAAAAAGTGGAGGGGGTAGGGGTGCAAGAGACAGGAGGGGACAACAAAAATATAAAACAAAAACAGGCAACATTTAATAGAAATGGACAACTTGTGGGTCTACAACCTCTGAAGAAGGAGGAAGGCTTTGCAAGACAAGCATGTACGTAGTGTACTGTGATGGACTATGGACACCCTGTTGGGTATTTCCACCAAGAAGCTGCTTCCCAAGTTCCGGAACTCAAGACCTACAAGTCTGGCTATAGCTACCCCAATAACTAGGCAACACCAGTTTTGAAGTAAACCAATCACCAAACTGTTTATTTGAACAAGGATACAGGCTTTTTATACACTTGAGGGAGACATTCCCCCCTCCTGATCATATTACCCTAACAATACAAACTGTAACCAGAAACATAAATGAACATAAGCTAATTAACTAGTCATTTAACCAGCCTAGGTGACTCAGAGGTCTTTCAGGTCATACTTGTCATCTCCAATCTCAGAAGACAATAGCTGGGTTAAAGACCCTTAGACACACTAGACCTACTTGCAATAAACACCATTATAGCAGACAACCCCAGACAGGTGGCTTGCTGATGACATCATCATCTGCTATGAGTCCCAAAAGTGTAAAGCAGTCACTATTGGTAGTGATGCAGTTAGGCCCTATACAGAGTCTGTGTGTCTTGGGGAGACATGGACTTGAATCCAAAGTAACATTACTTCAAGGGTCCCCAGGAAAACACCTAACAAAGAGTAGTGTTCCCTTAAAATCTAGGGTCAATAATCAGTAGGCAAGAGGCTAGCATTCAGTCCCCTCCAAAAGCTTCTGTCCTGGGTGAGTCTATCACTTTTCTCCCCCATCAAAAGTCGACTAACAAGGTCCAGACCTCCACTTGGTCTGGACATGCGTTAGTCGGGCAGAGTGAACTTACATAGTCAGTCCGCATGATCTCCATTCTTGGCTGCAAGAAATAGTTGTCATCAGTATGTGTGGGGCAGAGGTCTTTGACTGTCGGTCCGGCTGCCAGCGCTTCAGCTGGGTGGTCTTTACCATTCCATGGCTCGGCCTGTTGCTGGGCAAAGGGGCCAACTGCCCCAGGTCCCTGAAGCTGAGGAGAAACTGTGGGTGCTAGGCAGAGGCCAGCCCTGTGTCCAGCGATTCAGCTGCGAGTAGAAGCTTCACTACATCAGCTTGTCATTGGGGAGATGGGCCGACTGCCCCGGCTACCTGGAACTCCGCAGTTGTTGCCGGTGCTGGGCAGAGGCTGGTAGCACTCTGCTCTGTTGCCAACTCTTCTGCTGGGTTGGTGGCAACATTCTGGGGTGCTGTCTGCTGATGAGAAGGGGAGCCGACTGCTCCATCTCCCTTACCCTCATCTGGCTTCTGGGACGACATGTCTCTGGTACTGTCTCCCAGGTGCACAGATCTTTGCTGGGAAGGAAAGACCACTGCCTCCACCCTAGCCGACTGTTGGGGAGGGACAACGAACACCTCCTCTACCTTCTCCACCTGGATCCTGTTCTGGTGCTGGTCGAGTGAACGCCGCCTTCTCACCCTGAGCCTCCGGAACTGCCACAGATGTCTTGGACCCTCTGTCCGGTGGCCAGCGCTTCAGCTGGAGAAGTTTCTTGTAACTCCACAGATGCTGCTGTTGGTGCTGGGCAGAGCTCAGTGAAGTTTGGCCCTGATACCAGCTCTTCTGCTGGAGGCTCACCAGGTTGTTCTTCCTCAGCAGACAAGTCTATTAAATCCCCAGTCTCTGCAACTGGTGTCTGGGGATAGAGGTTCACCATCTCCTGTCCGTGGAACTTTTAGGAGGAGGATGTTATCGGTGCTGGGCAGAGGTTAGCAAAGCTCTGCCCTGTTGTCAGCACTTCAGTTATGGGGATGGCAATTTCCAAAGTTTCCATTGCTAATTCTAGGGCATGCTGCTGAACATGTTCTAGCAGTTCCCTGTATGCCCTTTCCAGATGCTGATCCTTCCCTAGCAAATATTCTAGGTCCGGTTTAAGCTCTGAGACCCCTGCAAAAACAAGCATAGCCTCTTTGTATTCTCGGTCCTTAAGGGTAGGTTCTCTTTCATCCCCAAACACAAAACGATCTGTAAGGCTCTCCCACAGCAATCTAGGGCCGCCAAAGTCATATCCCTCCGGAGAGTATTCCGTTGTCTCCCCTAAATATCTCTGCTCTGCATGCCATCGCAGAGCCTGATAACGATTGTCCAGCTCTATCTCCTTCTCGACCACCCTGCCCAACTCAGTCACCCATTGCTCCTGGGGCCTCTCTCCCAGGATGCCATCCACAACTCCAGTTGGTCACTGCCCCATTGCTCTGGGGTTGGAAAGCACTTGCCCTGGTCCAATCCCAGAAGACAATAGCTGGGTTAATTAGCACAATAAACAATGGGTGAAAGACCCTTAGACACACTAGACGTACTTGCAATAAACACATTATAGCAGACAACCCCAGACAGGTGGCTTGCTGATGACATCACCATCTGATATCAGTCACCAACAGTGTGAAGCAGTCAGTATTGGTAGTGAGGTAGTTAGGCCCTATACAGGTATCCCAGAGTCTGTATGTTTTGGGGAGACATGGACTTGAATCCAACGTAACATTACTCCAAGGGTCCCCAGGCATAGACCTCACAAAGAGTAGTGTTCCCTTAAAATCCAGGGCCCATAATCAGTAGGCAAGAGGCTATCATTCAGTCCCCTCCAAAAGCCTCTGTCCTGGGTGAGTCTATCACTTTTCTCCCCCATCAAAAGTCGACTAACAAGGTCCCAGACCTCCACTTGGTCTGGACATGCGTTAGTCGGGCAGAGTGAACTTACATAGTCAGTCCGCATATGTAAGAATCCACTGGCTGTCCTAAGTGATCATAGCAGCACAGGCCAGCACAATCAACCAGTCCTGCACATAATATAAGATAAAAGAAAGAAGAGATAGGAGAGGATAGAAGAGCGTATGCCAGAGGAGAGAGGCGAAAAGAAGACATCAAAAGGAAACACAAAGCAGAAAAGAAAGAGAGATGCTTCACTCGATCCACCTCCCCACTGTCCCCATAGTACCCCAGTTTAGATTGATGACAGCAAGTATCTATTCCAGGGGTTCTAAATTCTTTCAAATTTAGCTGGTTTGTTCCCTAGAATGCTGGCAAGTATTTCATGGAGTATGATCCAGGATATTTTGTTTTTGGTAGCTGCATAATTTATCACTGGAGTTTTCTACACTCAGGTTATGGACATTTTAGCAGCCGAAAGCATGAAAAAAATTAGAGTGTGGGAGTGTTTGGGGATCTCATCCGAGAGGTTACTATAGAGTGCCGTCTTACCATTTCTAGCTATGTTAACAGCAGTCACTGAATATATAAGGGTGAAAATTCTGATGAAAAGTGTTGGACCCTCAGACAAGACCACCATACATGATACATGGTTTCCTCTTGGCCGCACCCCTTATAACATAAGGGTATGGTGCCCAGGTACATTTTTGTGATTTAAGATGGCACAAGGTAACAGTGAGATAGTACTTTGTAATTTGCCTCAGCAAGCAAGTTATTCTGGATTCCCCCTGTGCACCATGTCTAAACATTCAGCTCGCTCCTCCTCCTCTATTTACCAATCCTGTTCTCCATGCTTTTTGGTATGGAAGTTTGCCAATGGGGCTAGAAAAAAAAGGAATGCAACTCTAAAATGCCTCCCTATGTTCCGTAACAATTATTTTTAAGATGTTTTAAAGGGATTGTAAAGTCAGAAGGTTTTTCTTATCTTACTGCATTCTATGCATTACAATAATAAGCCTTTTTAATAATAACCCCTTTTGTGTGCAGCAGCCCCCCTAACACTTACCTGAGGTCCCTCTCTGTCCAGCGATATCCACGAGTGTCTCAGCCATCTGAGATTCTCCTTCCTGATTGGCTGAGACACAGCAGCGGTGCCATTGGCTGCAACTGCTGTCAATCAAAGTCAGCTAGCCAATCAGGAGAGAGGGGGCGGGGCCGGGCTCCTTGTCTGTATGGACACAGGGAGCTGTGCCTTGGCTCGGGCACTGAACAGGAGGGAGGGGCCAGGATCACAGAAGAGGGACCCAAGAAGAGGAGGATCCGGGCTGCTCTGTGCAAAACCACTGAAACAGAGCAAGTAAGTATGACATGTTTGTTGTTTTTATAGGAAAAAAACAAGACTTTACAATGACTTTATGGAAGTAGATCTAGTCAGCGTTATAATCTGATGAAGTCAATGGATAGAATATCTCAGGCATGTTAGAGCTAGTGTTTGTCATCATTTTTACTTTGCTGTAAATAAACCAGAGTTAAGCTGGCCATTAATGACTCATTTTTTATTGATCAGCCAGTGGGCTGAACAAAAAAAAAATGAACGGATTCCTTCAGCAAGGTGGATGGAGGAATCCTCCTCACTGAGACATTCTATTTTGTCAAACATTGCTGTTTGACAGAAGCTGATCTAACAATTGACTTCTGTGGAACAGGGGCGGCCACATATGGATCGAAATTCAGCCAGTCTCTGCTGAATTGGACGAATTGTGATCCATTCTATGGGCAGATTAACACTATGATGGTTTTATTTAAAGTTTTGTGTATCAAGTTCCTTCCAATATGAGCGATCTACATTATTAGGTTTTCTTCTTGCTACTGTATGTACTGTGTAACACTGAGGAGCTGATGATCGGAGCTGATGAGCAAGTGGAGCAATGTTCCAATAATATTAAAAAGCGCATTTGACCTCCTCTTTGTGTAAAAAAAATTATAAAAATCTCATAGGAGTACGGTGTTGCATGATCATGTAATTTTCTTTCAAAGTGCGACAGCGCTGAAAGCTGAAACGTTTCCTGGACAGGAAGGGGGTAAAAGTGTCTGGTATTAAAACAGTTAAAAAATAAAATAATAACAAGATAAAAAAATGTTTTATTCCATGCTAAAATCCATTGGCAAATATGAGGTATAGTGCCGAAATTCTCAATGCATTTCGCGAGATAGAAAAACTCACTTCCCCAGGAAAAGCACTTAGACATATCTGGAGATAAAAAGACACACGTGAGAAAAGGAAAAAAAAAGGAGAGGGGAGAGGAGGGGGTGTGGTGAAGGGGAAGAAAAAGAAAAAAAAAGAGAGGGGGAGGAAGGGGAGGGGAAGGAGGGGAGAGGAGGGGGTGAGGTGAAGAAAAAGAAAAAAAAAAAAAAAAAAGAGAGAGGGGGAGGGAGGAGAGGGAGGGGAAAGGAGGATATGAGGGGAAGGGGAAGAAAAAAAAAAAAGAAAGAAAGGAGAAGCTGACCAAAACATCCGATCTCACCATGCTGCTTTGCAAACAATAAGAAATTTAAGAGTATTTCCACATGTGCAAAGTGATATTGACGTAGATAAAATCAAATAAATCCTCCACATGTGTGCAGCATAGGGCCTCCGATGGATCTCCTCACAGGTCCACACAGTAGGATTCCAAGTGCCAGCATGTACAGTACAAATTATCATTTAAATTATATATCTTCTTACGGTCCTTTCACACGGGCGTTCTGTATGTCCATTTTTTCCTCTATCCATTAGCGGATAAAAAATGGACATACATGTATCTCTATGGGCTAGTGGACGTTAGTGGATGATCATCCGCTGACATCCGCCTCCATTGAATTCCGTTTTTTGAGACGGAAGAACACCCTATTTTTCTTCCGTTTAAAAATCGGAACGGATGAAAAATGGATGTTAGTGGACGACATCTGCTTACATCCGATCCGCTGACATCCGTTATTCACCCAAAAACACGGGTGTTCATTTTTTTTAGTTCAGTTCAGTCATTTTTTTTTTTTTTGTAAAAAAAGAATATGAAAATGAATGTAAAAATTGACATCCGTATCAGTTTTTGATCCTTTTTTCTCACAAGAAAGTGACTGAACTAAACTAAAAAACGAACGCCCGTGTGAAAGGACCCTTAGAAAAAATAGATATGTAGTCGTTTTACTTAATCATAAATAATACCTCCTTTCTGTATTTTAAATAAAAATTATGAATTACCCTATCCTTATTTTTCCATTACTGACTGTAATTTAGAAACTTTATAAAAATATATACATATCCAGATAAGTTCTCATTCACTTGGTGTCACTTTTAATGTGAGTTTATATTTTTAGGGCATTTGCTGCATTGGTCCTGATCGGTCTCATTCTTTGGTTGGCATTGGACACAGCTAAAGAGCCAACGCATCTTATATCATTTGGCGGTGTCTGTATGTTTGTTTGTTTTCTATTCCTTATGTCTAAACACCACCGTGCCGTAAGTGGATCAATTTTTAATCGTATAAATGTAATAAAGACCAAATCATTTTGATAAGCTCCTGTTATAGAACAATATGTGAAATGTGAATTTAGTTAAGTCTGTGAAATGATTTATTTTTTCAAAAGTACATATGCAGCATTTAGTTGTGAGTGTGTTATTACAGGTAAAGTATTCTACAGAGATAAGGTATAGGTCATTTCTGACCATTCCTGGTGTGCTATAGGATTCTCATGTCCAATGGGCTTTTTATTGGAGCACCAATTGGGTTCACAATTTGCTTCTCCAAATATATTTTAGTGCATACTTCATGCTTCAGCCAATGCATAGCTCCTAATTGTCCCTGATTTCAAGGGACTGTTATTGATTGGAACAAAGTCCACCTGTCCGTCTTTTCTCCTCATTTGTCCCTCATTTTGGTCGGATCTATATAGTTGTATATAAAATACATTTTAAAATTATCTTTCAAAAAGTGTTTCACAGTGCTTAACCTTTCATCCAATTTTTAAATCATTGCATTTGTAAACTTCAAAAGCCAGTATAAAGGAATAGTAGTGGTAAAAAAAGCACTTGTGGGTTTAACTGATATTTGTTTTGTATAATTCTTCATTAAGAGAGCGTGGCAGGGGGTGTGTCCTATGCCTACATACATTTGCTAATAGGTGTCCCTCATTCCCATCTCAAAAAGTTGGGAAGTATGGGCAATTTGATCAACAAGGCCTGGTGACAGTGTTTCTGAATACCCATCTCCATCCTCTTGACTTTGTTTTCTATAAGGTATTAAAGTAAACCATTAGAGCAGAAACATGAGATGGTTCTCTCCTGTCCTGCTGCATTAATAACACAACAAAGAGAGGAAAAAGTTTATAATGCCAACAGAGAGAAATATCTTATTTTGCCTTATTATATTAGAGACCTGGATGTTATAGTAACAATATACGGTATGTATATTAATATAAATTGTATACCGTATCTATCTATTTATATATATATATATATATATATATATATATATATAATGGTGTATTCCCCTGCTCTACCACTAGTGGGTGTGATGAAATAAACACTAATACGTGTGCCAAACAGTGATGCAATTGGACAGTATATAAAAGGGTAATATGAATTGCTGCAGTATGGGTCTGTGTTCACGTTTATATATATATAGCAAAAAATGGGTGGAACATACCGCGCAGTATTCTACCACTGACTAACAGATGTGCAAATACTGATATACAAATAAAGTGCCAGTGCAAAAAAACATACAAGTGATCAGTGCTCCAATGCTTCTACAATTCACATTCTTATGGGAAAGTGCATATATCTTAATATATAAACGTAATAGTCCATAAACAAATAATCCTATGTAATGCTTCAAGTGGTAATAAAGGGCTTCAAACTCAGTGTGTGTCTTCCTGTGCTGAATCCTCCAGTGGCTGTGCAATAACCTCCATCTTAGTGCAATCTATGCGCTCACCTCCATGATGATTTAAAATCACCTTAAAGCTGTTGTGTCTTGGATGTCAGCAATGGGGGTCAGTCACCATAGGTCTGTGTACCCCTTTCCTGTGGTTCCAGTATGTTTAAGCTCCCAGAATACATAGGTGGTCAGCAGAACATAGAGGATTAAATGGAAAGGACCCTCATGGTGTAGTATTTATCAACAATGAAGGGTTTATTTACTAGTAGGTGCTTACATTAACCACTTTAAGACCGAGCCTGTTTTTTGGGTTTGGTGTTCACGAGTTAAAACCAGGTTTTTTTGCTATAAAATTATTTAGAACCCCCAAACATTATATATATATTTTTTCTAACACTTTAGTGAATAAAATGGCGGCCATTGCAAAACTTTATGTCACACCGTATTTGCGCAGCGGTCTTACAAGCGCGATTTATTATGAAAAAAATCAGTTTTATGAGTTAAAAAATAAGACAACAGTAAAGTTAGGCCAATTTTTTTCCATATTGTGAAAGATAATCTTACGCTGAGTAAAATGATACACAACATGTCATGCTTCAAAATTGCGTCCGCTCGCAGAATGGCGACAAACTTTGCAAAATAAAAATCTCCATTGGCGACGTTTAAAAAATTCTACAGGTTAGCATTTTTGAGTTACAGAGGAGGTCTAGTGCTAAAATGATTGCTCTCACTCTAACTATCGCAGCGATACCTCACATGTGTGCTTTGAACACCGTTTTCATATGTGGGCGGGACTTACGTATGCACTCGCTTCTGCACGTGAGCTCGCGGGGACAGGGCGCTTTAAATTTTTTTTTTTAAATTATTTATTTTACTTTTTAATTTTTATTTTTACACTGTTCTTTAAAAAAAAAAAAGGACCTCCTAAATATGATATTTGGGGTCAAAAAGACCTCAGATCTCATATTTACACAAAAATGCAAAAAAAAGAGAAAAAAATGGCAGTGCAAAAAAAAAAATGGGCCCTTTAAGACCATTGGGTGGAAGTGACTTGTGACGTTGCTTCCGCCCTGCCATGTTTTGGAGCCGGATGAACGGCTTCAGCCGCTCACTCGGCTCACGGACACTGGGGGGGACAGACCTGATTATCTCCGCCGGCGGGTCCGGTAAGAGGCGGAGATGACTGGAAACCGGCAGGAGGGGCGCCCTCCCGCCGCTGATAAAAGTGATCTTGTGGTGTATCAGCCGCTGAGACCACTTTTATCTTGTTCAGAAGCGGGCACTAAAAAAAGATACCGGGGTTATGGTAGCTATCTGCTACAATAACAACGGTATTCCACTTTAAAGTGACCGCCGTCAGGTGACGGCGCTGGTTCGGAAGTGGTTAAAAATAGATAAAATTGGCTAAAAACAGATAAAAATCAGCATGCAGCCGTCTCTCACATCACCTCTGCTATCAGGCCACTCCTGCGCATCACGCCACGCCTCTTTGTGACTTCATCAAGGACCTTGATGAAGTCACGAGGAGCCGTGGCGTAGCGCGTAGGAGTGGCCTGATACCAGAAGTGATGTAAGAGGCGGCTGCACGCTGATTTTTATGTTTTTAGCAGGTTTTATCTATTTTTAACGTAAGCACCTACTATTAAATAAACCATTCATTGTTGATTAATACTACACCATGAGGGTCCCTTCCTTTTAATCCTTTATGTTCCGCTAACCACCTAGGTATCCTGGGAGCTTAAACACACTGGAACCACAGGAAAGGAGTACACTGGAGTGATTGCCCCCCATCGCTGACATCCAAGACACAACAGCTTTAAGGCAATTTTAAATCGTCATGGAGGTGAGTGCATAGATTACACTAAGGTGGAGGTTATTGCACAGCCACTGGAGCATTCAGCACAGGAAGACACACGCTGCGTTTGAAGCTTTTTATTACCACTTGAAGCATTAGATGGGATTAGTGGTTTATGGACTATTACGTTTATATATTACGATATATGCACTTTCCCATATGAAGGTGAATTGTAGAAGCATTGGAGCACTGATTACTTGTATGTTTTTTGCACTGGCACTTTATTTGTATATCAGTATTTGCACATCTGTTATTTAGTGGTAGAATGCTCCATGATATGTTCCACCCATTTTTTGCTATATATACAGTATATATATATATATATATATATATAAAATCAAATGTATAAACATTGTCTTTGTATTTAGCTAAATATTTCATTTGCATATATTTTTTAATGTTATGTTTCTTTGACATCAGCGGGTTGAGATCTAGGATGTTTTTTACAGGAACTCCTGTTAAGAAAAGAGGACTCAATCGCAGACAGAATGTCTAAAAAGGCAAATTATGGGGTTAATTTACTAAAACTAGAGCGTGCAAAATCTGGTGCAGCTCAAATTAGAATGCAATCAGCTTCCAGGTTTTTTTTTTTTGTCAAAGCTTAATTGAACAAGCAGAAGGTAGAAGCTGATTGGCTACCATGCACAGCTGCACCAGATTTTCCATGCTCCAGTTTTAGTAAATCAACCCCATGACTCTTAAGCAAACATATAATTCTTAGTCAATCCAGTGCCATTTGCTGTATATAGTAGATGTGCATATAAATATATATATATATATATACTCAAAAAAACAATATTCAATCAGCGCAAAAATACCCTTATGTAAACTACTAAACTGTGTGCTATCTCAACAAATAATGTGCAAATTAGTGTGATAAGTGCAAATGTGCAATATAATAAATCTAGCTGCTGCAAACTCTGAAAAAATGTATTTCACTTCACATTAATAACATATATCACCGTGCAGTGCTGTGATGCTAATATCAAGTTCAATTAATTTCTTCATTCAAAACCTCATAACAATAGTCCCAAATTCATATAGTGAATATCAAACAATTCAAAAAAGTGAAAAATGTAGAAAAATATGTATAAAAAATATATATGGTAAAAGTTCATATTATCAATTTCAATGGTAGTCCTCTTTTCTTCACCACATAAAGGGCTTCAAATGCATATAAAGTGACTGTGCTCTCCACCCGCCTGGCTGCTCACCTCACTCTCTGACCCGTGTTTTACCAGCGGGGCTGGATCAAGCATTCCCTCTCTGGAGCAAATCAGAAATCTCTCGGGTGCCATGCTTTGATTGAGAGAGAGAGAGCTGATGACTTGTGCAAGGGAGACAGAGGACCAGCCCATCCTAGAGATTTCTGATTTGCCCCAGAGAGGGAATGCTTGATCTGGCCTGCTGGTAAAACAGGGGTCAGAGATTGAGGTGAGCAGCCATGCACACTGGGGGTGGAGTGCACAGTGACTTTATATGCATTTGAAGCACTTAGCAATTAGCAGACACTTATTTGACAGATTAACAGTAAAACTACTATTAACTAGGTCATTTACTAGCAGTGGCGGTCCATCCATTAGGGGCACCACCCCCCCATTCCTGCATCCGACCCCCTGATCTACAGGCAGGGTGCCGGATGCATGAATTCCAATTGGGTTTTTTTCTTTTGAAGCATGTGATTAGAGCCAGAGGCTCTAATAGAATTCAAAAAATGGTGGGCTCGGGGCGCAGAGCACTGTGTCCTGACCCCACCCAGTTGTGTGACAATAGAGAATTAATATTCACTATTGTCACAAACTGTGTCCAAAAATTGCATTCTGTCTAAGTGTTCTGTGCTTCCTAGGTGTCCTGGCGAGCAGTATCCTGGGGGTTGGGACTTGAATTTGTTTTGGGAATCTTTATCATTCGCACTGATCCAGGGTACCAAGCCTTCAAGTTTCTTGGTGAACAAATTCAGGTAACATCATTTTTTTATTACAATATAATCCTCAGTCATCATCATTTTATTTCTCTTTTTGTTGAATGCATATTTTTTTAACTAGTTGATTTCTTGAACTAGCTGATGAGTAGTGGCTCTAACATACAATTTGTCTTTTGCAGATTTTTCTGAATTATACAACAGCTGGGTCAGGATTTGTTTTTGGACAAACACTGATAAATGAAGTTTTCGCTTTTCAGGTTTGTGATGACAAGCTAAGAGCCCAATTCTAGGTGTTAGTGAATTATTTGGCATGCATGCTTGATCCCAATGCAAAATAAAAAATAATTTCAAGCTGTTACATAAACATGTTTGGATCATTTGTGCATACATGGCTAATTATGTGGAATCAAGAAGGTAAGAACATGGAGAAAACATGGAGAAAGCAATGATAATTAGTTGAAATGACCCTAAACAGCCACTTACTATTTCTTTCAAGAGTAGATATGAGGATGAAAATAGGTTGAATTGGGCAAATATCATACCATTTATATAGCCACATTTAGATCCATACATCTGAACACAATGACATGATATGCCTTGCAGAGAGTACTTTGATTCAAAGGAAAATTCCACCTTTTGCAAAAAAATATTAAATGCACCAATGCTTTTTTTTTGCATTTGAACCTGCAAGCATTGCACCCAGAAACAGTAGGTCATGGGTGCAATGCTCTGGCTCCTACAGACTCTCCCTCCAGCTCAGATCCCTACCATATTATGAAACTTCAGTTATGAGGCTAGATTAAGTATTAATAGACTACAAGTGCGGTGACATTAGCACCCTCATTCTCTATTGAGATCTAATTCTCATGCCCATTCTCTCGGGCAGTGGCAGACGGTATTTGTAAATTTTTCATTTACAACTCTCTGTGAAATATTGATGTGGCTGTTGGGCAGATTGACCATTTGAGAGCGGGGGCTGTAACCAGGACCATTCATGTTGCAACCTGGATGTGCAAACATGGTTCAAAAGGTGGAGTTAGCTTTCAAAGTAGAAGTTCATCCTACAACTAACTCTAAATCTACTGGCAGCCACATTCCAAGACTAATTTATCTAACCCTGTAAAGCAAAAATCGTTATACATACCTTTTCTGCAGCCGATCCAGTCCAGTCTTCAGCGGTGGATGCTGTGTGGAAGAGACAGCCGACAACAGCTGGGAAATCCCTGGGAAGTGACGTCACCCATAGACTTACTATGGGGCTTCCATTGTTGGATGCCTCTCCTGTACCAGCCTCCACAGAGAAGCTGACAGCTCAGCGTGGGACCGAACCAAGTCGACTGCAGAAAAAGTATGTATAGCGATTTTTGCTTTGAAGGGCTAGATAGATTAGTCTTAAAATGTGGCTGCAAGTAGATTTAGCATTAGTTCGTTTTAGGCTGAACTTCTACTTTAAGAAAGACAGAGGGTTAATTTACTAAAACTGGAGAGTGCACAATTTGGCGCATAGAAACCAATCAGCTTCCAGGTTTTTTTTTTTGTCAAAGCTTAATTGAACAAGCTGAAGATAGAAGCTGATTGGCTACCATGCACAGATACACCAGATTTTGCACTCTCCAGTTTTAGTAAATCAACCCCAATGCATCTGTCTGGCCTTCGATATCAGATTATTTCCTTCTTTCTTAGAGGAGCCAAAAAATGCATCTTGGGAGCAAAAATCCATGTTTTAAGATGTATGCAGCTTCACCCAAACTTTTAATTAAATAAATCCTGTAGACTATTACACACAGTCTTGTTTACTTGAAAAAGAAGGGTTTGTCTGCATGTCAGACTACACACAGGCCACAAAGTTATAAGCACTAAGAAGAGAACAATACTGCACAGAGTGGAATTGTGTACCATTAGTGATACACAATCTGCACTTCGTGAAACATTGACATGCCACTGAAGGAAGGCACAGACAAAATGAGTTAAAACATTTGAATGATGTCCTACCAAGGCTATAACAGCTCATTTTTTTCTATGAATTAATTTATACTAAAGAACACTGTGGTTTCTCATTTGCAGGCCCTCCCTATTGTGGTCTTTTTCAGCTGTGTCATGTCCATCCTCTACTATATTGGCATAATGCAGTATGTCATTCTTAAGGTATGTTGTTTGAAAAGAATTCAATGCTTTGAAGCAAGTGAATTGGTTTATTTTAAGCATAATTTGAAAAGTGTGAGTATCTAATTGTTCAACAATATTTATTAGTCTGTCGAGATCTCTTCTTCCCAGACATCAATAGTAATTGTTAGCATTAGAACTGCATACAATTTAATTTTATATCAAACAAACCTTATAAATAACATTTGTTTAATATTTTAGTGTCTGTTCAAGTCACTGAGGTTTTTTTTTAAAGTAACGGTCATCTATGCTTACAGATTTCTTGGCTCATGCAAGTTACAATGGGAACAACAGCCACAGAAACGCTGAGTGTAGCTGGCAATATCTTTGTTGGGCAGGTAATGTAGAATCAGTGTGTCCTGGTCTGATACTGTATGTAAATGGTTGAAGGCGCTCACACTAAGTAATGTTTATAATCTTTGTCTTATTTCCTTGTGTCTCTCTGGTAAGCATTTGTCCAGCTAATGCATTTGGTAAAGGTTGTACCTTTTATTATTGTCATTATTCCTTTTCCATTTTAGACTGAGGCACCGTTGCTGATCCGTCCCTATTTGCCAGAAATGACCAAGTCTGAAATCCATGCTGTAATGACTGGGGGCTTTGGGACCATTGCTGGAAGTGTAATGGGTGCATATATTTCCTTTGGGGTAAGATACTTTCCCACTTTTTATTTACATATATAAGCTACTTAAAGTATAACTAAACGCAAAACGTTCTTTTAGTTTTGAATAGGAGAGGAATTCGCAACCCATCAAATTGTTCATGTTGTCTGCTCCTGTTAGGGATATTCACCCTCTCTATTTCTCCTGTTTACTGTTATCATTGAAAGTGAAGGTGAAAGAAAATCCTAAATTTTGGGTTGTCCTATGAACCGGAATAGGGTGGAAATATTCCAATGGGGACATTAGCTCTGGTGACTCTGGTAACACTCAGGGGTTCCCTCACTTTGGAGAGATTTCCCCACATTTCCTGTTTTAGCTATGGGAAAGGAAGTAAAGGGAAATCTCTCCAATAGGACAAAGGGGCAAAAATCTGAGGTTATAACCTTCTCTTACTTTAATTATACTTACCTAGATGATGCCCTGAAAGGGCAAGGTGGCTATGTTATTGCATGCTTTCCTTTACTTAATTGCAGAAAGTGTGGATTTTAAATAATACCCATTGATGGCTAACTAAAGTTATTAAAGATGCTTTTGGAATGCCATATATCCCATCAGACTTTATAAAATTTGCAAAAATGCGATCAAATATACATTTTTTTTTAAGAATAACTACTTTTTTCTTTACACACTTGGGTAGAAACGGTTAATTTATAGGATTACACTGTAGAGAAAGAGATCAGAGGTTAGGAGTGTTATTGGTGTAAATGATTGAGAGATAAGCAGTCCAGGCACAATCTTCATCTCAAACGAGAGTCCTTTTGAAATGTTTGTGTAGCACTACCCCCGTAGGAGCTGCTTTAGTATGTTGTGTCCACTACTCTGCCTCTGAACCCCAATAACAGCCTCAGTCCCCTCTGGCACACCTGGACCTACTCTTTGGGGTAATTCCCCTTTAAATACAACACAGCAAAAGAAGCACTCAAGTTTGAGAAAGTCAATGATATTTACTTATAAGGCGTTGCGTTGAGTTCTTAGAAACGAACTCACTCTTCAAAGAGGCAACAGTAAACAGGTTATTAAACAGTGAAGGATTTCAAAATATTACATCTGATCAATAATGCAACAATATACACATATATAGAAAGGATAAGCGAATGAAGATATTCACCATTCACTTAATCTCTTGATTAATAACAGCAACACAGTATATAATTGTCTGTAGAAGATCCTCTAATAGAGCTTAGTCAAATATCTGGTGGTCAGAGGAATAATGTGGTAAATAAGATGTGGATGAATACAGAGTATAGATAGAGTATAGAATAATGAGTATAGATAGAATAAGGATTCACTCTATTATCATCACAATTTAAGCAAATGTCTCTCAGATATATATTGATGCTGCCCGATGGTGCTAATACAAGATTATATAGCTTTATATTAGTTCACTATATGACAACACAAGTTTCATTAAACAACAACAATTATTTAACTGAATTATCCTACTCTAATTCAGAGAGTTCCTTTGAAGACTTTACTTTGAATTTGGTCAAGTGAGAAATGGTCACTGAAATGACAAGGATCCTGATGTTGCAGTCCAGTCTAATCTTCTGCCGGCTTTAGTTAATTCCACAGTTAAGTACCTGTATCACTGTGTCTACTAATCCCTAAGATAAGGCACAGATAGGCAAACTTGAGTGAACTTTAGAAGAAAGCCTTGGTAGTGATTACTGACTCCAGGATATATTATCTGTTAAAGAAGGGCCTGTGCACAGGATTTTGTAATCCACTAGGAAAGCTGAGTCTGTACTGACACTTGAAGGATAGAAACAACTGAGTATACTCAAAGGTAGGCTTCAGCCTGCTCACCACCCTTGGTCAGTCAATCACAGAAACGGCTGCTCAGGCTGTGCTGATGATGCTGGAACTGATGGTATCTGCTGTTCTTTGCTTTAGGAAAAACTGCTTCTACTGCACCCCATGCAGCTCTCTCTCTGGATCGATCAATGTGTCTGCTACTGCTCTGGAACGGACCCAGACATCTGTAAGCTGGTTCTGTAGATCACCCACCGGAACACTGTAGCACCACAGCTGGCTGGGACACTGTAGAAATTCAGCTGGCTGGATCGTTGGAAGTAGGCCCCAGGCCACAGTCCTGCTGTGAAGGACGCACAGGGTCCTTGTTGATCGGTCACGCCATCCCAAGAGAGAGAAGCAAAACTCCTCTCCTCACTTAAATAGGTTCTCCCACAAAGCATCATTCCTCTAAAGAGTTTTTCCTGCAGCACAGCACCTTGGGAAATGGAGTCCTTCCATTGCAGAGTCCAAGGACAGATTTCCTCTGTAGCACTACAAATCCCATCAAACATTGCTGCTCGCAGAAATCCTTGTTGCTGCTAAAAAAAGCCTCCCCCAGTCACTGTTGTCACTGTTCCTCCTATTGGCTCTGTTTCTTATGCTCAAGAAAACACAGGAGACTAACAGTGTGTAAACAGATACCTATGTGTCTTCTACTCTGTACATAGGAACACAGAGGGAGAGAGCTTATACAGGCAAATGACAAGCATTTTAGACACCTGCTACATTTGTATACCAGAGAAGTAATAAAATACAACCAATAATTAAATACAACTATTTTTCTTGGCACGCTTGAATAGTAATGGTTGTTGTAAATAGTTTGGATATATCTATAGTATATACCAACAATGCCAAGCCCTCTCTAAATATGATACCACATTCTAATATCACACCATGTCATATATCCATTTGTAGTGGGATTCCTAAGGTGTCACAGGCACAAGAGATTCACATCAATTAGATTACAGAAATCTAGAATTAGTTACAATATTATACATAATAGTTGGTGAAAGATAAAATTTTCCAGTAAACACATTTACCCACTCCTCTATACAGCTTTAATATTCTGAGGATAGAAAAGCGTCATTCCAGAAAAGGCTGGTGATCACAAATAGGAGGGTGTTAATTCCTTTGATGCAATTCACAAAAAAAAAAATTTGCTTTTTCAGAAACAACAGTAGATTTCTTATAATTAGGTACAATCCAAAAATATTAATGTTCAGTAATATATCTTCAGTATTACAATATAACATTTCTGGTAATCCAACTTACAAGTGAAGCCAGGCCCCAGCTAATTACATTCAATGGGACAATGCAGAGAATTAAACACGGGATGTGAGTGGTGGAAACATCCTGGCACTGAGGGCTAGCTAGTCTATGAATAACAGAGCATATGAATGGACTTCCATGGGTCCAAATGCAAATAGAGAAAGGAGAGACATAGCTTGGTCTTTTGTATTACCTAGCCTATGAGAAAATAACTGTCTGATCTGAGATATTGCTTGCATATAATAAGATTTACCCCCTTACTGACCAGGCCATTTCTTGCAATATGGCACTGCGTTGCTGACAATCGCGCGGTCGTGCAATGCTGTACCCAAACAAAATTGAGAGCTTTCTTTTGGTGGTATTTGATCACCTCTGCGGTTTTTGCGATATAAACAAAAAAGACCAACCATTTTGAAAAAAAAACAATAATTTTTTTCTTTTTTGCTATAATAGATATAAAAAAAAAAAGTCTTCATCAGTTTAGGCGTATATGTATTCTTCTACATATTTTTGTTAAAAAAATCACAATAAGTGTATATTGATTGGTTTGCGCAAATGTTATAGCGGCTACAAAATAGGGGATAGATGGCGCCATAATGGCGGTGATCAGTGATTCTTAGCGGGACTGTGATATTGTGGTGGACAGATTGAACACTTTTGACACTTTTTTTGGGACCAGTGACATTTATACAGCTATCAGAGCTAAAAATAGTCACTGAATACTGTATAAATGACATTTGCAGGGAAGGGGGTAACACTAGTGGTGATCAAAGGGTTAAGTGTGTTCCCTAAGAGGTGTTTCTAACTGTGTGTGGAGTGTAGTGACTGGAGGAGGAGAGAGATCGCTGTTCCTGATCACTAGGAGCAGACAATCTCTCTCCACTCCCTGGTCAGAACAGGGATCTGTCAGTTGACATTGACAGATCCCCGTTTTGGCTCTCTATATACAAATACAGGCAGTCCACAGGTTACAAGCAAAATAGGTTCCGTAGGTATGTTATTAAATTGAATTTGTGTGTAAATTGGAATGAGTACATTTTTTAAGTGTAAGTCCAGCCCAAAAAATAATTTTTACATTTTTTGGATAGCATAGGAAAGGGTTAACACCCCTGTATTGTTTATTTTTCCTGCCTGTGCCCCTGTTCAGAAGATTTCACCTCACTTTCTGTCCCCGTGACAATTGGATTTTGAAAATTTTGGGTTGTTGTGGAAAAAAGGATTGGTGATAAAGCTTCAGTGGAATACTAATTTGGAAAAATATATCATGGTCTTTGTAGGCACTGAGATCCACAGAGTTAAAAACTGAACATCTTTATTATAAAAAAAAGATTTTTTTAAAAAATAAAAATAGAGAAACACGATCCTTAAATGAAATTACAATAAGGATATTGCCTAATACACATAAGTCACACCACCAATTACGCCAAAAAATAACCTGCATGGTTGTGAAAATATTCAAGATGTAGCAGTTAACCTTGTCCCTCTTGGTGAAGGTTGGCAAGGCATGAATTAGCTCTCTCTACATGTTACGCGCACCCGCGCTTCTTCAGGAGCTTAGGCAAATGTTAATGTATTCAAAATAGGTGGAGTCATGTAATGAAAACATGAAAACATATCCAGGAGTCAACATGCAGAAAATGTCACCAATCAATAGAAAAATCAATAGGGACAAGGATATGATTTAGCTAAGGCTCATAGGTATTTGGTAGACATTGGGACAGAACAGTGCAAGGAGCAAGCAGGGTAGCTTAACACTGCAGGTCCTAAATACTATCTGGGGCCTGGGTGATTCTATAGCCTCCAGTCCCTAATGGCTGCAGTGATTGAAAAGCTGTATGGGGTCACTGTTTGAAAGTCATCCGCATAGCACGTCTGCAGCTCCATGAACCACCCAGCAAGGTGGTATTGAGCTTCAGTGGAGACACGTTTTTCTATGATAACTCTTACAGGAGTGAATTTCCCTCCCTAGGGGTAGATTTCCTCCCACTTCCTGTTGTCTCCTTCCGTTTGTAAGTATGAATTGTTTGTAAGTCAGATGTTTGTAACTTGGGGGCTGCCTGTATATACCTAGGATATTACATGGACACTTGTATAGACTCCAGAGGAATAAGCCCTATTCTGGGTTGATGCCTAATCAACTCTCGTGCCACTATGTCTCAGACCTTCTTATAATATGTATGTCCAGTCTACCTCTTATAGCTCTCAGTAAGTACAGGGGTCTATCATCACGCAATATCCATCAACTGTTGGACACTTCCAGGAGGAGAAATGATTCTGTAAGATATAATTGTAAGGTATATTACTGTAAATTAATATATTGTATTGTACATATTTACAGGGACCCCCTGTATTTTCTGAAGGAGCAGATGCATTCTATGAAATACATCAAATAATTACCACCCTTCTCTTATTTTTGATGAGCAGTGTATTCTGTAAGCATGTCTTTCCTTTCACAGAATATAATAGCTATAAAGAGGGGCGCATAAGGGTAGTGTGTATGCAGGGAAATTTTCACCTACTATTGTGTATGATTTTCTAACAATTAAATGATGGAAATACTACTGCTTTTATATAATCATATTATTAAACATTATATCTATAGCAATCAGAACTTAAGAGTGTTATTGGGCTTATTGACTAGGTCAACCTTTCTCAACCTTTTCAACACAGAGGAACCCTTAAAATAATTCTCCGGTCTCGGGTAACCCTTGCTAAAAATTAAAAATCTACAATCCATGATACATTAGTGTTATGGTCAATGGGAAGAATGCTACTTACACTTGTGGTCATTGGGAAGAATTACCCCCTTACAGATAGCTAAAAAGACTAATGATGTCATTGGGAATTTATCTGAGAGGTAGAAATTGACCATTGCTCAAGGAACCCCTTGCAACCTCTGGAGGAACCCTAGGGTTCCACGGAACCCTGGTTGAGAAACCCTGGACTAGGTGATAAGAAGCCCAAAATTTAGGGATCAAAGGTATATCGACATTTTTAAAGGAATCTCATCCTCACTCAAGTAGCATATGCTGTCAGGTCATACTTCTGATATTACCCTCCATTCCTTCTTTGCAGCTCAGAGCTTTCAGAAACCACTTTACAAATATTAACTTTCTCAAAGTCAGTATTTGTAAGGCATAAGTACTGAACACCCCATGTGGCTATATCTAGACTTGACAATGAGATCATTGTGGTATGAGGAATTAAAGGGCAATTTGTGAGGACTCCAGGTTGCGCTAGAGGGTTAGATGGTGAAACAAAATGTAAAACCTGAAAGCATATAGTCTCTGTTCACTAATAAGGTTCACACAATCCTTTATACATGCATGCTTGCTTTAAAATAAACATGTCATAAAACTAGACCATTCAAACTGAGCATATGGTAAAAAAACATAAAAAGATGTTACCCTTTGAAAAAATTTTTGTAAAAAGGATCAGTAGATTCAGAGGTATAGACAACTAAAGTCATATGCAAAGCTTAGATGTTATAGGTGGACTCAGTGACCAGTAGGGAAGCTTGGAAGGTGGGTAGAGAGGTAGGGCTAAGCTTGATATGTACAGTGACTTTCAAAATGTGCATATAACTTTAGTTGCCTAGCTCTATTGAGGATTTTGACTTGTGTGTGCTGTCTTAACAGTAGTGTTTAGGAACACATTTACTATAGTTTACATGTGCTGGTACCCCGCCATTGCCTGGACATTCCTCATCACTTCCTTCCTTTTTCATCACTTCCTTAAATTTGTGTTATGTAATTTATTGATTATATTTATTATTTTCATATTACCTTGTACAATGTTTAATACTGTCCAGAACAACTAATAAGCATAATAATGTGCTGACTAGCTGATACACAAGAAACTACAACCACTGATGATGGAATTTGGTGATGGACCCTGAACAAATTAATCACTACCATTTCAGATTGACCCATCCTCACTAATTGCTGCCTCTGTCATGGCTGCACCTTGTGCTCTTGCTCTCGCCAAATTGGTTTATCCTGAAACAGAAGAATCCAAGTTTAAAGACGAGGAAGGTGTCAAGATAGAAAAAGGGTAAATTTTACTTGTTTGATACATATTCCTAAGAACTTATGTATGATTCCCAAATATCAACATGTCTCTTTAAGCTACTTCACCAGCATGATAATTGTTACATTTTGTGACCCAAAACTAAATTGACAGGTGTCACTCAAGGCTCCACCGGGTCCTCTTATGTAGCAACTGCTTGGAATGCAGACAAGAACAGAGCTCATCCCAGCTCTAGACATCTGATGGAAAACCTCATGGTTTTGCAGGTGTATGACCACAAAAGCCCTTTAAAAATGTGCATTAATTTTATTATCAAACTTAAAAACAACACCTAACCTGAGATAAATGGATTCCCTACAAGAGTACACTCTAATACAATAATATATATGAATAATTATATTCCAATTACTTCATGCATTATTCATACAGTATATATTATTATATTAGAGTGTACTCTTGGAGGGAGTCCATTTATCTCAGTTTAGGTGTTGTTGTTAAGTTTGATGATAAAATCAGTGAAAGTTTTGAAAATGACTTTTTTTGGAGTCCATATCCTGTGTTTTTGAGGGGATTTTTATTTCCCTTTTTTCTTTTTGAGCTGCTTTTGGGGCTTACACCCATTTGGATACATATTCTTTTTTTATTATTTTTTTCATTGTTCGCCATCACTGTATTTTTAGTGCCCATATTTATCCTCTGTATGCTTTTTTGACATTATATATTTTCTTTTTGCATTTACATGTCAGCTTTTTCATGCTGTGTCATCCCAGTGTAAGGCTAATGTTTACCTGATACCTACTTTTCTTAAATTAAATGGCAGCCAACGATGCATTTATCCCCCCCATGCATGGGATCCTTATTCCTATGACTAAGCTCCATAGGTGGTGTGAAATGGGTTGGGGGCATAGCCTGGTTGGAGCCTGGGTCATATACTCTCCTACGGGATTTTGCAGAGGTGTGCGACTTCCAGGACTTTTCCCTTTCCCATTAATTGTTACATTTTGTTGCAAAATTTTGATAGTGAAGTAACCAACATTATGTAAGAATAAAGACGGTAAAATCTTTGAAGTATCTATTTAGAAAATACAGGCCTATAGGAAGAAAAAATATCACAACAGAAGTAGACCATGAATCTTCATTACATTACATGCTGCTATGAGGAAATTACTGGTACTACCACTTCTATTATCCGACGTAGTGCCCACAAAATGAAGTGCGTTCATTCCCTAGTGCTTTACAACAAGAAATGCAATACTCATAGTGTACAACATAGTGGAAGACAAATGGAGTTGTGTTGTTCATACTAGATGTGATTTCATTCAGTTTAATATTTTTTTAGAACGCAGGGAAACTCCATGTTGCTTTAAAATTCCATTCATGTCAATGGAGTTCATTCTCACCACTGAGGGGTTGTAGGGCATTTAGAAAATATCCTGCTTGTTGCAGTCTGGGTGTGCCCCTTTAGGAATAAAGTTTAGGGGAAATCAAGCATATATATTTTTTTATATATTTTAAGGTACCACATGCCAAAATAGTCAAGACATAGATCAACTCTACCTACAGCAGCTAGAGGACTTTGGGGGCACTATGCATCACAACTTTATAAATAAAACCATATATATATATATATATATATATATATATATATATATATATATATATTCATAACAGTAAACAGCAATAAATTCCATAATATATATAAAAAGTAAAATAAAAATCGGGTGTCTGAAATGGCCCTGGGCACCACATCCCCAAGTGAAACAAATTAGTGAGGAGCTAAGAAACAGGATTTTAAAGGTGGCACACATGAAGTGTAATGTAAAAAAACTATTTTTATCGTAATCATTAAGATATTTAAAAAATATTTTCCATAATATATAGTACTGTGAGTGCTGCTCACCACATACATATGCAAAATGTACAGGATTTCTTCCAAATACCCCAATACTGATTAATTTAGTGTAGGTATTCAGATGCATATCGCATTCCCATTATGTTTTTTAAATAGGTATCGGGATACAAATTCTCAACGTGTTTCTTGGGTCTACGCCCATTTCTCAGGACAAAATGGGAGATATATATCTTAAGAACAGCAAGAATTTTACAAATACATTTACACATGTGCATATTAAAAGCAAAACAATATCCCTAGTGGCAGACATGCCAGCCATCCAGAGGAGGCGTCTGGTCAAAGTGTCAGGGAGGGGAAAGCAGTCACAGGCAACCTTATGTTATAGCTCTACTTTTTGACAGACAGGATGGCTCCTTAGGCATCCACATGGACAGGATGCTATAGCAGTGGGCTTCCTGTGGTTTGGGTTTATAAATAGGTTGTCTGAAGTCAGATTGCCCACTTCAGCTTGGAGGGCAACATGTGAGAGAACCAAAGCAGGGGAGCTGAGAAATGCGAACAGAACATGAAAGAAACTGTAAACATCCGAGTTCTAGAATTGAACACTTGGGACATTTGGGATGATTTACTAAAAGAATAGAGGGTGTTCCCCTAGCAAAGTAAATGTTCACTTTGCAAATTGAATGGTGCTAAATAAGGTGATGCTGTGTTTGAATACCCAAGCATGTTTTCTGGAAATTAAAAGATTTTTTGCTAGCCAATAATTGGGTATTCAAAATGAACACAGCTTCACCTCAATCATCAAACTCACACTTTACTAGATAAACAACTTCTACTCCTTTAGGAAATCAACCCCATTGCCTAAAGACCAATTGAAGTGACAGTCATTTTGAAATCCATGCCCATCAGATGATATAACAAAATAGAATAATTTAGTAAAGGGTGAATGAAGACCTCCAAAATCACTTCTCAGTTCATCTCAAAATGCATAAAAACATGCATTAAATCACACACGATATTGCTTGCCTTGTCAGTTACATCTGGTGTGAATGAGTCCTATTAAGTCTTTAAATCTAATAGGAAGTCTGTTATCATTTGTGTATATAATGCCTGTACATTGTCTATATACTCTGAAACAAATAAGGTTAGCACAAATATTAATAATAAAAAACATGGTAAAGGCAGAAACTTCAAGACCTGCTTATTAAATCTTAATGTTTCTCTTAAATTCTGATTTCACTGGTCAAATATACATATTTTCCCGTAGAGTCATTTTTGTGTCGCAGATTTTGTCATCATTTTGTGTATGTTCCTCTCTGCCTAAAGGGAAGAAAGAACCATACTAGAAGCTGCCAGCAACGGGGCCTCTACCTCTGTGGGACTGGTTGCCAATATCGCTGCCAATCTGATTGCATTCATGGCCTTGCTTGAATTTATCAACTCTGCTTTCTCCTGGATTGGAGGAATGGTGAACTATCCTAAACTTACTCTAGAGGTAAGCCAACACTAGCAATGGTATCTCTTTTAGATTGTCTGACACAATTCACTTGCAGTGAGATATGCAGCTGTTTTTTGCGTCCATAATTTAAATACTGTTCACAGCACCAGTAAAAGGGCCACTTTAACTAAAGCTAGCCATATGGGTTTATATTTCAGCTGATTCCTGGTGAATCTGCAGACATTTGAGCCCTGGGAGGACCTGTTGGCACCAGCCAGCTGGACAAAAGTCATTTAAAAATTAGCAAAAGTCAATTTAAAAAGCATCCTATCAAAAACAGTTACTGTTCAGGTATTCAGGCAGCTGCAGGACCTGCTGCCTGAATACCCAAACAGTAACAGCATACCGTAGCCACTAGCCAGCAATGGAAATTCCTTTGTCTATGCCTAATAAAACCAACTGATGCCAGATTTTCACATATATCAGTAAAAAGTTTGCCCTTAAAAAGATCTTAGTAAGAGTTTATAGTCATTTTACAGTGTAGCTCTAAAAAAAAAAAAAAAACAATAAGACTGGGTTCACACCAGTGAGCTGTAGTTTGGATGCAGTGCAATTTTACACACGATTTTAGATGCATTTCTATTGACTTCTATTAGACCGAGCGCATTTTCATGAAATCACATCAAAGTCCTGCATGCTGCATCTTTGATGCATTTCCAGAAAACGTATGGTCTAATAAAAGTCAATGGAAGTGCACCTAAAACTGTGTGTAAAAGGTGCACCCAAACTGCAGCTGCAAACCGCGCTGTACCCAAACTACAGCACACCAGTGTGAACCTGGCCATATTTTTACAAAAGCCAGTATTTGCATTGTTTAAGTGCCAGTATCGATAATAGCTGAATTTGTCTGTAATCCTCTGTACAGTAGATTTGAAAAGCATGGTAGACCTGGAAAGCAAGGGACAACACTAGGAGGTAATCAGTTTCTGCAACATGTACAAGTGCTGTGAGTAAACATACTGACAGGAGCTGAGAGCAGAGGGATGACCTTATCAGTGAGATGCTGCTCCTTCACTGTTCTATCAGTGGGCTTAGGGTATGCTTTTAATGAAGTTCTGCCCCTGCTTCTGCAGTGAAAGTTGAGAATTTGGCTGTGCTGTCTGGCAGTGGGGCCTTGGTTAGAAAGCTGCCAGAACAAAACTACAAATCTTTTGGGAGGTAAAATAGTTCTCACACATATCTTCCATATTCAGTAGTTTTTATTATAGTTTTAAAGAGAAATTGTACATGGATACAGAGGTTCATACAGTTTTATACAGTTTTCAGGGAGAAGCCTAACTATAAAATTCTCGTGTACAAAGCTACGTATACTTCTCAACCACGTGTTGATTGAGAATAATAAAGATTGTTTTATCTATGGGTATTTGTGTGTGTGTAAGGGTAAGAAGGGGTTGATTTACTAAAGCCAAATAGACTGTGCACTTTGCAAAGTTCAGTTGAACTCTGCAAGTACAGTTACTCCAGAGCTTAGTACATGAAGTAAAGGTTCACTTTGCAAAGAATACCCAATTGCATGCAAGGAAAAAAAAAAAAGCATTTTTGCTTGCACATGATTGGATGATGATAGTCATCAGAGCTTCTGCTCAGTTACTAAGCTCTGGAGCAACTGCACTTGCATAGTGCAACTGCAGTTTGCAAAGCGCACAGTCTCTTTGCCTTTAGTAAATCAACCCCAATGTGTCAATCAGCTTTAAGGAAATTGCAGATTAGTTGGAAGGGACTTCTTATTAAGTCAATTTCTTCTATTCATAGTGGGTGCTTAGCAGTGGCGGCCCGCGCATTGTGGGCGCACGGGCGCCGCCCCCAATACCTCTGCCGCCCTCCCTATCCACGTCCCCTGCCCCTTTCAGGACAGGAGGATAGGGGGGGGGGTGTATTTTGAAGCACCTGATTAGAGCCAAAGGCTCTAATAGGCTTCAAAATAGGGTGGGCTCGGGACTCAGAGCATTGCCTCTGGAGCCCACCCAGGTGTGTTGCAACTGCGAATGAATATTCTCTGTTGCAACACTGATCCTATTCCCGGTCAATTGGGAAGCGGGTCTGAAAGCCGTCACCCGATGTTAGTGCCGCGCTGCGGAGGGGGGTTGGTAGGGGCAGTTGTGCTAGTGCCGCTCAGCCGGCGACCTGGGGGGGTTGTTTACCGCCCCCCCCCAAAAAAACCCCACCAGCTGTTACTGGTGCCTAGTGAATCGGAATGATTGGAAGTATTGTCTTGTAAATAGGAGAGAATGTGTTCCTGTGATTGAAGCTCTGTAAGGAAGAGGAAAGAAAGCAGAGTGGGGGTAAGGGGGCAGAGGAGACAATGAGAGGTGCCAGGGGCCCCCTTGAGCACCCACCCAAAACGGTAGTTTTTGAGTTCATTCGCACGGGCGTAAAGAGCACTGCACTTAGACATGTATTTTATGCTTTAAACGGTTCCCGACTGCATGCCGCATATTTACTGCTGCAGAGTGGCGCTGTCCCGCGAATCACCATATATATACAGTGATTCGCACGTGCGCAGCTAGCGGCCGTATAGCTAACACTACTGACTTTTTTTATAACCTCCAGTGTGCATGAGGCAAAAACATGATTTCTGTTTTTTATTTATAAATGTACCTTGGATAGCCATATTTTCTCATTACATTTTCTTGGTACCCAGAAGTGCAGTACAGTGATTAAAATATAGTGATACGCTTGTTGCAAGTCATTTAAAACAATATAATCTTTAGATGGCTTGTCCAGTAACTCGTCTTTGCACAGCAACTATTATGCATATATGCTGATTGCATTGCATTTGCAAAATTACATAAAAAGGTAAAAAAAAATACCAAAAGTACAGGCAATGTCACAAACTCACCTTCTGCATGTGTATCCCGCCATAAAAAAACAATGGTTCTCCATGTTGTTGTTTGTTATCTCCTGTGATCAAGCAATGAGTGTTTGGTTAAATCAGTCTTGGCTGCCTCATTGTGCTGCTGTTGTACTATTGGCTCCCTCTGCCCACGTTTCTCTAGTCCCCCCCCCCGCCGCCACCTTCTGGGCTCCTCTGAACTACATACTTTCCTCCCAAGTCCATGCATCTGCATTAGTATTCAGTTAATGCTTTTGTGCATTTTGTGCATCCTACCAAAGCACACCCATGCGTCATTTAGTGTCAGCTTGTGTCAGGGACGTGCAATCAGGGAAGGCAGGAACATAAAAACAAAACATTGAGCTTTCAGGGTCGTAGGTCGGTGAACTGGGATCACGGAGACACCAAATTTGCGGGAGGGGGGGGGGTGGTAGGTAGGTGGATGATGTCCTACCCCACCACTGGTCAACATTTGGGGCTCTTATGACCCATGGTTCGGAATATACGGGGCTCCTTGCGCAGCCTGTCAGAAGCTACATACAGCGCGGCCAGTTTAAATACAAGCTGGCACACTCTGTTTGCAGCAGACTGAGAGGATGAGCTCACAGTACCTCTCACTTCTTGTCAGAGGCACTGAGCTCAATGGACATCTTGGTGTCTTGGGCCAATGGTAAAGCACCATTGGCCCAAGCTGTTCAATAAAAATGCTGCAGTGGAGACACTCCTCACTGCAGTGCCATAGAGGGGGGCATGTGTACAAAAGACAAATACTCCTTTCCAGCCCAGCCCTCTTAACTACAAGGAAAAAAACATGGGTTCATGGGTATAAGATTTAGCCACAATTCCATGTTTTTCTGACACAGTTAAGAGGGAGAATGATTTTTCTACAGATGAAAAGGTATTGTTTTAATCAAGCTAAATCATATATTATATATGCTATATGTTATAATATAATAATTTATTATATCTATTTACTGTGAAATTACTGGTTGCAACTTATAACTTCAAACTTCAGTAATTTGTCCGTTAAGCGACCTGCTTGATTACAGTTATTGAAAATAGTAAATTACCTTAAAAACAATATATAATAATTATTTGTATACAGGCGGTCCCCTAGTTACAAACATTCGACTTACAAATGACTCCTACTTACAAGCGGAGGGAGACAACAGGAAGTGAGAGGAAATCTCCCCTAGGAAGGGAAATTCACTCCTGTAAAAGTTATTATGGGAAAAGGGTGTCCCCACTGATGCTTTATCACCAAGGCTTGTTTCCACGACAACTCAAAATTTTCTAAATCCAATTATCATTGGGACAGGAAGTGAGGTGAAATCTCAACAGAAACATAGACAGCAAAACAAACATTACAGGGGGGTTGCCCTTCCCTATGCTATCCAAAAAGATAAAAAATAGTTTTTTTTGGCTAAAGCTACACTTAGAAAATATACCTGTTCTGACTTACAAACAAATTCAACCTAAGAACAAACCTACAGTCCCTATCTTGTTTGTAGCCTGGGGACCGCCTGTATTACTTACTTATGGTAATTAAACCCCTTGCCACCCAAGCCAATTCTGACACTTCTCTCCTACATGTAAAAATCATCATTTTATTGCTAGAAAATTACTCAAAGCCCCAAAACATTATATATATGTTTTTAGCAAACACCCTAGAGAATAAAATGGTGATCGTTGCAGCTTTTATGTCACACAGTATTAAAAATGTACATCCTCTCTTCACAGTCTTAACCGAACCCACCGTTCCCCAAATTAATGGTATTCATTCATTATGTCCGCCAGGGGTCCGATGTTTGTTCTATCCCTGACATCCAAACAAGAATCCAACTTAAACAAACATTCAGTCTTGTCCATATAAAAGATTCACATCGAAATCGGTTTTTTTTGATAAAAAATAGAAAAACCTATCGTATCCCTTCCCGTTGGGGGGACATTACAAACAAAACGACAGATA
>BLSH010009605.1:1169619-1187364 GCA_018402905.1 Glandirana rugosa | reverse complement strand
CCGCCACCTTCTGGGCTCCTCTGAACTACATACTTGCCTCCCAAGTCCATGCATCTGCATTAGTATTCAGTTAATGCTTTTGTGCATTTTGTGCATCCTACCAAAGCACACCCATGCGTCATTTAGTGTCAGCTTGTGTCAGGGACGTGCAATCAGGGGAGGCAGGAACATAAAAACAAAACATTGAGCTTTCAGGGTCGTAGGTCGGTGAACTGGGATCACGGAGACACCAAATTTGCGGGGGGGGGGGGGGAGGTAGGTGGATGATGTCCTACCCCACCACTGGTCAACATTTGGGGCTCTTATGACCCATGGTTCGGAATATACGGGGCTCCTTGCGCAGCCTGTCAGAAGCTACATACAGCGCGGCCAGTTTAAATACAAGCTGGCACACTGTGTTTGCAGCAGACTGAGAGGATGAGCTCACAGTACCTCTCACTTCTTGTCAGAGGCACTGAGCTCAATGGACATCTTGGTGTCTTGGGCCAATGGTAAAGCACCATTGGCCCAAGCTGTTCAATAAAAATGCTGCAGTGGAGACACTCTTCACTGCAGTGCCATAGAGGGGGGCATGTGTACAAAAGACAAATACTCCTTTCCAGCCCAGCCCTCTTAACTACAAGGAAAAGAACATGGGTTCATGGGTATAAGATTTAGCCACAATTCCATGTTTTTCTGACACAGTTAAGAGGGAGAATGATTTTTCTACAGATGAAAAGGTATTGTTTTAATCAAGCTAAATCATATATTATATATGCTATATGTTATAATATAATAGTTTATTATATCTATTTACTGTGAAATTACTGGTTGCAACTTATAACTTCAAACTTCAGTAATTTGTCCGTTAAGCGACCTGCTTGATTACAGTTATTGAAAATATAGTAAATTACCTTAAAAACAATATATAATAATTATTTGTATACAGGCGGTCCCCTAGTTACAAACATTCGACATACAAATGACTCCTACTTACAAGCGGAGGGAGACAACAGGAAGTGAGAGGAAATCTCCCCTAGGAAGCGAAATTCACTCCTGTAAAAGTTATTATGGGAAAAGGGTGTCCCCACTGATGCTTTATCACCAAGGCTTGTTTCCACGACAACTCAAAATTTTCTAAATCCAATTATCATTGGGACAGGAAGTGAGGTGAAATCTCAACAGAAACATAGACAGCAAAACAAACATTACGGGGGGTTGCCCTTCCCTATGCTATCCAAAAAGATAAAAAATAGTTTTTTTTGGCTGAAGCTACACTTAGAAAATATACCTGTTCTGACTTACAAACAAATTCAACCTAAGAACAAACCTACAGTCCCTATCTTGTTTGTAGCCTGGGGACCGCCTGTATTACTTACTTATGGTAATTAAACCCCTTGCCACCCAAGCCAATTCTGACACTTCTCTTCTACATGTAAAAATCATAATTTTATTGCTAGAAAATTACTCAAAGCCCCAAAACATTATATATATGTTTTTAGCAAACACCCTAGAGAATAAAATGGTGATCGTTGCAGCTTTTATGTCACACAGTATTTGCGCAGCAATTTTTCAAACTCGGTTTTTTGGAAAGAACCTGTCTCATGAATAAAAAAACACTAAAATTAGCCCGATTTTTTATATACCATGAAAGATGAAGTTATGCCGAGTAAATAGATACCTAGCATGTCACACTTTAAAATTGCACACACTTGTGGAATGGCGCTAAACTTTAGTACTTAAAAATCTCCATAGGCTGTGCTGTAAAGAATTTTAGAGGTTACATATTTAGAGTTACAGAGGTCTAGTACGAGAATTATTGCTCTCGCTCTAACGTTCGCGGCAATACCTCACATGTGTGTATCTGGCTCTGATACTAGCCAGTGCCTCACCAGTCACTGACCTCACTGCATGTCCCTGCTTGATCTTGCTTGTCCTCACCTCTCCTGAACTTTGGCCCCCTGACTTTGCATTGACCCCTGGCAATACTCCATGAATATGGTTCTGTCTCATCTTCTGGCATAGTGTCAGCTGGTTGCTGCTAGCTTATTGAACCTTGTGGCTCAGTATCTTTGACCAGTATTATGTCCAGTCTGGGATGTTAAACCACCATCTGGTGATGGCCTGCCCTTGTTGGGTTACAACCACCCAGCCTAGACTCTGCTGCCTAAATGTATCCAAAAAGTTGAAGAGCAGTGTGGTAATGGAAATAGAGTCTCAGCTTGTGTACATACCAAACAGCTTTAGGACAAGGAAGTGAATAGGCACCTATATGATACACAAAATACACATATTCTACAACCCTAATACATGATTCACAATTAAAGCCAGATCTAGACCCCAATTTTGCCATAGTAGTGATAAATGTTGTACCAGACACAGGGCCGGCCCGACCATGGCAGCACTTTAGGGGGGCAGCAAATTGAAGCATGGCCGCCTCTTCTTCTCTTCTATTTATTGAACAAATTGAGGACCAAGATTTCTTTTCCAGCTGTTTTGTGTGTCATGATGGCAACTGCCCCCCCAGGCCGCTCTGCCTGCCTCTACACTACCCTAGCCCCCATACTGCCCTAGCTTGTCTATATACTACCCAAGCCTGTCTATATACTACCCTAGCCTGCCCCTATACTGCCCTAGCCTGTCCACATACCACCCTAGCCTGACTATATACTACCCTAGCCTGCCCATATACCGCCTTAGCCTGTCCATATACTACCCTAGCCAGTCTATATACTACCCTAGCCTGAAAGTGCTGTTGCATGTAAATTTGATACATTTAATTTTAGTTTTAATTATCATCATGATATAAAATGGATGTGGGGGGCTTTTGATGGGCATGTTTTTTTTTAGGGGGGGGCAGCATTTCATTCTTGGACCCAGTCAGCACAATGCCTTGGGCCAGCCCTGACCAGACATATATATATATATATTATGTAGTGGGTTGTCAGATCTCATCCTTAAATGCATTATAAGCTTTGCTGGCATTAACTGTGAGCCCATCGAAACAAATGTGTTGCCCTAAAGAGTCTACAATGGTGTTCCTGTTACTAATCAAACTTAAAATAATAACTCGCAATAAGCACTTACTAAAATATAAAATAGCATCCCTATATGTTTGTGTTGCCACGAATGATACATTGCTTTACTTATGAGGGTTACTTAACAAACATGTATCTTTCCCAGCTGATTCTATCCTACATATTCATGCCTGTGGCCTTCATGATGGGGGTACGGTGGGATGAGGCTGGCCCAGTTGGTGAGATGCTGGGAACAAAGATCATTCTGAATGAGTTTGTGGCATACAGAAAACTGGCTGAGTACAAAGCTAAACGGCTTGAAGGTGTTGATGAATGGTTAGGCGACTCCAGGCAGTGGATAACGGTAAGTACAGCAACTGTGGTGAAACCATATTTTAAATATATGTAATATGTAAATCTGCGAAATAAGGAATTAAAAATAGACAAAAATAATCTCCATAAATAGAGAAAAGTGAAACTGTGTGAAAAGGTTGTCAGACTCCATGCTTTTATAAACAGGTTTAGTGGTGCCTGCTTTATACCAGAAAGCAGATATCCGCTCTCTGTTATACATGCAGTAAGGCTTCATTCACACAGAAGAACAGGCACAGATATTGAAAAGAGATGCTAATGTTGGAAGCTTGCGTCTAATTCTTGGAGCATCCTGTGTTCAGGTGATCACTTCTGTGGGAGTTTTTGTGGCAGTCTTTGGGGATGACAGCATTTCCTATTATTATTATAATTATTATACAGGATTTATATAGCACCAACAGTTTGTGCAGCGTTTTACAACATGATGGCAGACAGAACAGTTACAATGCAATTCAATACAGGAGGAATCAGAGGACCCTGCTTGCTAGAGCTTACAATCTAAAAGAAATGGACAAGTGATACAAAAGGTAATAACTGTGGGGGATGAGCTGATGGAGAAAGTAGAAATACAGTTGTTGGGTGGAGGTGGGATCATCTAAAAGTGGACAGAGAAGGAGATAGCCAGACAGATTTGGGTAGGGAGTTCCATAGGATGGGAGAGGCTTGGGAAAAGTCCTTGAGGCAAGTATGCGAGGAGGGGACAATTGGAAGCTAGAGAGCAGGAGGCCTTGGGTAGAATGAAGAATACAATTTGGTTGATATTTTGAGACTAGGTTAGTGATGTAGCTTGTGGATGACTTTTTTAAATGTATTATTTAGTTGTTGTTAGTATTTTAGGTTTAATTTATAGAGTGGCAGCCAGCGAAGGGATTGGCAGAGAGGGGTAGCAGACACTGAACGGTTGGTAAAGTATACACATTTGGCAAGGCATTAAATCTAAGCATACTGTGAAAATCTAAGCATACTGTGAAAACTACACAGCGTTTTTAACACCTTGCCACCACCTGCTAGCAGTCATTAAAGAGGAGGTCCAGCCTGCTTCAGAAAAAAAAAAAGTAATAACAATTACTGTAGCTGCTGACTTTTAATATTAGAACACTTACCTGTCCCGGGATCCCGCAATGTCAGCAACCTAGCTGAATTTTCCATCGGGTGCTGCCGCCACCATTGCCTGTAAGGGAAACCGGTTCCCTATTGTGCATGCGTGAAGCGTGGTGCGCTTTGCGAATGGCCCGGTGCCGAGGGAAGGAGGAGGGGTGCTGAACTTCCAGGTGATCTCGTCACAGTGAGATCACCCAGAAGTGGGAGCAGGTACCTATCAAAAACAGGTACCCGCCCCCCCTCGAAAGGTGGAAAATGTGGCACCGGAGGGGGAGGGCAGATAAGCAGAGCTTCTACTGTTGGAGGAGTTCCGCTTTAATGCCGAAAAAGGGGACAGGCTTTCCAATTATGTGACTGCTGTAATTGGCTGCCAGAGTGGTCACATGATTAAAAACTCCTCATCATAACCAATGACAGCTTGGTCATTGTGCTGGGAGTGCACAGTGAGCATGCTTTTAGCACAGGCAAGATTCCCCATGTACGCATATGTGCAGCAGCTCAGCGTTTAGGCCCACCTGATTTGCCGCTGCAGATATGCCTATGAGTCAGGAACTGGATAATACATTGGGGCCCCTGTATAGCATGGTTTATTTTAGTGAGAATGTGAATTTACCTTTAAATGTGGGGGATTATAAGCATTTGGATTATAAGTGTTTGTCATATCCCCCCCCAAACCCCCCCCAAACAACAAAGGCATAATAAGCTAGTATGCATCGCATACTAGCTCATTATGAAATGCTTACCTTGGAACCAAGATGTTGCAACGGTCTCGGCACACCGCTGTAACTGGCGACATGCTTCTTACGGGTCCGCGGCTCCGGCCAGTCACAGCGAGGGCTCCAGCACTGTGATTGGTGGAGCCGCGCTGATGTCACTCCCGCGCATGGGCACGGAAGCTGCCAGTTACAGCACAATAACAGAAGAAATGACAGCCTGGGTTACCACGGGGGCCGATTCTTCAGTGCGCATGTGTCGATGACGTCAGCACATGCAGATACAGGGAATCTCTCCTAAATTGTGCATGTTTAGGAGATATTCCCGGGACCTATAGGTAAGCCTTATTATAGGCTTACTTGTAGGTTAAAGTGGTTGTCCAGGTTTGACAACCACTTTAACATTACAGTAAAATTTTATCCCAGATAAGGGGGCCCTAAACAATTTCTATATTTAGCTGAAAAGCTATGTACAACGTAAAGTAATACATCATTTATCAGCTGGAAAACAGCTGAGGATGCAAAGACAAAGTGAGAGTCTCCTGAAGCCCAAAAAATCAGTCTGATATGTCAGCTCTATATGATTTGAGCCCCATCACACATAGTTATGGCATCACTATGTCTTTGTAATCTGCATGTTTATCCAGAGTGAGTGACCACAAAAGTACTGATTCAAAAAACAGTTAGGCAACTAGCATCTTCACAAAGGAGTCATTAATGACAGCCTCCATATTTCTCTCACTATAGGTTAATAAAACAATTATTTATGGAAACTGTATTTATTAATAATGGCATAAACTTGTCTTTTTTGCCAGGAACATGTGCTAAAACTATTTTTGTTTAACAGGAGAGAGCGGAAGTCATCACTACCTTTGCCTTATGTGGATTTGCCAATATTAGCTCCATTGGCATCATGTTAGGAGGATTATGTAAGGTTATATTTTTGTAAAAGTCATGCTAAATGATTATCCCAAAGATTTATTATTTGATTTGCAAACATTTTCAAAAGCAGTAGTACCTTAGCTTGCCAAAAAAATTATTATATATTTTTTGTATCTCACAGCAACCATGGCACCTCAACGGAAAAGCGATCTATCCAAGGTTGTGGTGAGGGCTCTGATGACTGGAGCTTGTGTCTCATTTGTTAATGCTTGTATTGCGGGTAGGTTAAGTCTGTCTTCTGATGATGGTGGAAGGTTGTGTGTATGATATAGGAGCAATTTGAAGGGGAGACTTTTTTTTCCATTAGATGGAGTGGGAAAGATATAAACTTTCTGTTTTTAGGTTTAGCTTTTTTATTCCTGTGACCCCACTCAGAAGATTTTCCCTCAAGTTCTGTCACTGGGACACTCATGCAAGAAATAGGGGGTGTGGGTGTCACAGAAGTAGGAAGGCACACACAACAATGAAAAAAATGTGAGAAATCCCAACCTATCCCAACCTATCGATCGATTCCTGCCCTGATGGGAAGTACGGGTAAATCTCAATAAGGAAACCAGTAGCAATGATACACTGACAAAGGCTCTAAGCCTATCACATGTTATTAAAACAAAATAAATAGTTTTGGGAGTCTGAGCTAATAAGTATTTATAGAGATTCACACATATGTTGTAATATACAGCTTTGTCAGACCTAGGAAGTTGAAAATATAGACAATAATTTACCTCTTTGCATTTATTAAAAGTGCTGCATGTCAGAGTTGGGGATTTCCATCAATATTCCCAGAATGCATTATTTGGGTACTTTATATATTTCTTCTTTTATAACTGGCAAATGGCTAAGCATTAATAATTAACCACTTCCTGACCGCGTACTTTATATTCACTGCAGCAGTGTGGTTGTATTTACGGCAATTCGCGGATGTGCAGCTAGGGGGCGAGAACGCGCCGCCAGCGGCGTTCTCTCGTGCCTGCCGCACTCTGGAGGAGTGTGCCCGCGGCTCGGGCGGACCCGATGTCCGCCGCCGAGCTGCGATGACCTGCCAGAGGGGAAGAACGGGGAACCGCCGAAGTAAAAACGGCGGTTCCCCATTCTGACAGGCAGCATGTAAGAGATCTACTGATCCCTGTCACTGGGATTAGTTAGATCTCTTATGCCCCTGGTAGCCCAGCCCCCTCACAGTTAGAACACACCCAGGGAACACACTTCACCCCTAGATCTCCCCCTGCAGGTTAACCCCTTCACTGCCAATGACATTTACACGGTAATCAGTGGATATTTAAATTTCTGATCGCTGTATGAATGTCATTGGTCCCAAAAAAGTGTCAAAAATGTCCGACATGTCCACCGCAATATCAAAGTCCTGATAAAAACCGCAGATCACTGCCATTACTAAAAAAAAAAAAAAAAAATATGTAAAAACGCCAGAAATTAATTCTCATGGTTTGTAAATACGCTTTTACGCAAACCAATCAATAAACGCCCATTGCAATTTTTTTACCAAAAATATGAGGAAGAATATGAATCAGCCAAAACCAATGAATAAATTTGTTTTTTTATATTTTTTTTGGATTTGTATTTTAGCAAAAAGTAAGAAATATTGTTTTTTTTTTTTTGCAAAATGTACACTTTTTTTTGTTTATAGCAGCAATCAGAAATAACGCAGAGGTGACCAAATACCACCAAAAGAAAGCTCTATTTGTGGGGAAAAAAGGATGCAAATTTCATTTGGGTACAACGTTGCACGACCGCGCAATTGTCAGTGAAAGCGACGCAGTGCCGAATCGCAAAAAGTGCTCTGATCCTACAGTGGGAATCCTTCCGGGGTTGAAGTGGTTAATGTAGATTAGGCCTGGGGAAAATGAAGCTAGTTGGCCAGGAACTACAGACCTGTTAGATACCCCTGCCACCTAGAACGCATTTCCAGCATACAGGGAGCACATTTTTGCCAAGGCCCCATTCGCTAAAAACGCAGTTACTTTATGAGACACAGATATTATTCCTGAGACAATTAGACCTTTTTTCTTTTGAGAACCTGGCCCTGAAGCATTCACTCCATGGGTGTAAGCCTTGGTTCTTATACAAAATTACTTGCACTCGTATTTTAATGTTTGCCCAATAGTGAAAAATAACAAACCCATTTTTTTTTACAGGAATTTTACATACCGAAAGAAGTGTAAACTGTTTGGACTTCTTTGGTACCCCTGAGTCTTTCCAAAATAAAACGTACAGCCTCTATTTCTGCTGTAAAGATATTTATGCAGGGTAAGTGTGCCTACTATCTAAAATGGATCTTACAGTGATTATACATTCTTATAGGGGAACAGTTTTTAACATTCTTCCTATGAGCATTGTTTAAAAAATATATAGCCTACTGTATTTAAGTTTATTGTATTTGTACTGTCTACCCTCAAGTTGTAAAGCGCTGCGTAAACTGATGGCGCTATATAAATCATGTATAATAATAATAATATAGGTAGCATATGGCAATCAATATGAATTAACTTTTCTTTGTTGAACCTTTCAATGATGATTTCTTTCTTTCCTTAATACAGGTCTACACATGCAAATGGAACATTATCATTTACAGATGAATGGGCAAATGTAAACATTTCTGATTTGGCAGTGAGACAATGTTGTAGGTTTTACAACAATACGGTGTGCAATGGTTTATAACCAGATCCATCTTTTTACACTGAATTGTGGACTTTTTGTTATTGATGGACAAACATTCTTCACAGTTTACGATTGGGAATGACCAGCTTTGATGACTGATGTCTGTGAAAGCCAATGAAGATTAATTCTGACCAGTCCCTCAAAAAGCATGCACTGCAAACAGTACTTCACCTAGTTATATATAAAACAACATTCCACCTCTGTGTATTTATGTTCTATGTAAATGTATACATTTTTGACTTCTTGGATGCATTAGGGGCAGTGGCGTACCTAGCACACCCCCCAAAAAAAGAACTGGTTTAAAGAAATAAAGCGGCACGCATAGTGCACCGTGGCAAATAGTGGGTATGGTCAAATTGCAATAACGGTAGGGGGGTCTTAAAGGGCATAGTTAAATAGCACTTAAGGCTGCTTCCCCCATACTCAGCATACATATGCCACATTCTTCTTGCCCACAAAATATGCTTTCATGGCTGCGCCACAAGTAAGCGTATAACAGACAAACAAACCTCGGCAAATTCTATTTCAAAAATCGAAAGGTTTCCATTACATATGCTTTTCTACACACAGCCTACCCTATAGAAGAATGTAATATTCTTACAGTGCAGTAGTCAGGAATATGAAATGTAAAATATATTGGTGGGGGGGGGGTTAATCAAAACTGGAGCAGACAAAATCTGGAGCAGCTGTGCATGGCAACCAACCAACTTCTATCTTCAGCTTGTTTAGTTAGGCTTTGAAAATGAATGCTATGAGCTGATAGGTTACTATGCACAGCTGCCTTAGATTCCATTCAGTGTTTATAGAGCAGAGGTCACTTTACAGAGTACAGCCAAAATTACCCCCTCTTCCCAATACAAATCACCCCACCCAGCCCATATCCCCCACAGTACAGATCTCTTCTAACATCCCTAAATACCCCTCCAATCCTACCCCCTCCAACACAGATTGACCCCCAAAACACAGAACACAGGACCCTAAGTACAGACCCCCTCCCATCACAGACCCATCCCCTTCACACAGGCCCCTTAGTACAGATGGCCCCCTCCGGCACAAACCCCTTAGTACAGACTCCCCCTTCCCCCAGAATATATAGACACCCCCACCAGCACAAACCCCTCAGTAGGAACTTTGCCTCAGAGAAAACCCCTAAGCACAGACCCCTTGCCCCCTAGTATAGACCCCTAAGTACAGATGCCCCATCCCCCGACCCCAGCACAAACAATTCAGTACAGCCCCACCAGCACAATCTCCTTAGTACAGCTTTCCCAGTACAAAATCCTCATTAAAGACCCCCCCCAGCACAGACCAACTGCCACAGCACAGACCCCTCAGTACAGATTAATCCCCCCAGCACAGGTTAACCCTCAAGCACAGACCCCTCTGTACAGACCAACCCCCCCCCCCCCCCCACACACACACACACACACACTCTCCAGTACAAACCCCTCAGTACAGAAATGTCCCATCCCCCCAGCACAGACCACTCAGTACAGACTTCCCCCCTAACATTACTACATATTCTCTCCAGTAAATATCCCTCAGTACAGTCAGCCCCTCCCTCTTCTGTATTGACCCCTCAGTGCAGAAATTCCTGTCCCCCTCTCCAGGACAGACACCCCCTATGCCCCGCAGGGTACAGAAGAATACAGAACCCTCAGAACCGCTTCTCCTCCTCCCTAAATTCATTTAATGATCATATTCAACAAGAGCTCACAGTGAGGTGAAGTCTGGAGCAAGGAAGGAAAAAGATGGGGTAGAGAGGGGAGAAGACTTCCATATGAGCAGACATGTGCAGAGAGGAAAACGTTGTTTCGTTTCGGATAGATTTGTCATGTTACTAATTTAGTTTTGTTATGAAATTCATTTAGTTTGGTTTCAGAATTTGTTTAGATTTGTTTAGCTTTTGTTAAATTTCATTTTCCTTAAAATTTGTTTCATTTATTAATTCCAACTTTTACAAATTCCAACTTTTCAGAATGATTACAATTCGGATTGGTTGAAAAACGATGGACCGATTTGAATTCTGTGGGAAGAAATAGCTGGTTGATAAGCAGTGGGCCAGGAAGCCGGCCGCTCACGTCCTTAGCAAACATAAGTCATCATCAGTCAGCTTCCCCACTGACAGATGAATGTAATGATAAAGAATGCCGGCAATAGTTCAGCAATAGAAAAATGTATAAAAAAAACTGTGTGAGGTCCCCCCCAAAATCCATACCAGCCCCTTATCTGAACATGCAGCTCAGCAGGTCAGGAAAGGTGAGCAAGTACCCTCCCCCTCCTTCTGAACCATACCAGGCCACATGACCTCAACAAGGGTCTGGTATGGACTGGGTGGGGGACCCTATGCCGTTTTTTAAAAACATTTTTCTATTACCGGGCAATGCCAGCACATATCCAGGGACGTCTTAAAAGCATCATGGGCCCCTGGGCAAAGTAATGCACTGGGACCCCTACCAGCCTGCACCAATTTACGCACCTATTCTCAAGAATTAAAGTATAAATAGTTGATAGAATTAAACATATATTTATTAGTACTCTCAATAAAGTTGATTTTAAACAGAAAACAGAAGAAAACATGTCATAAATCAAAAACAAATCAACACAAAGGGGTGCCCATGCATTAAGACAGCCCTGCACATGTCTAACTCTGAGCTCCTTGCTGTAAATGAAGCAGCAGATGGGGACTCGGAGCTGGTGGTGTGACTGCCTAATGTTTTTCTTTTCTGTTGCACAGTGCTATGGCAGAGCTCTGTGAAACACAAAAAAATGAATGTCAGGCAGCCGCAGCTCCATCGGTGAAACCGCACCCGGTGCGGACAGCACCTCCTACACCTCCCTTAGTACACCACTGATTAGGGGCATCAGTGGACATTTCATATCTGTATGAATGGCTTCTGTTTCCATCAGCTTGCACTAGTTTTATACAGACTAACTGTGCCCAAAATAAGCCAAGCAGAGGGCAAACAATGGGTGACCATTATTGATAGTGGGCTTCCTGCAGCTGCATTACTGGTTTGACTTCATATCTGGGAACCGGGTGTGGACAAAGTCTACAAGGAACCCTTGTGCAAAAATTATGTTTGCCCTGCCCTACTAAAATATAATGATCATTATTTTCAGTGATGAGGGCCAATGACAGCTCCAAACTATGGCCTTATGCACTTTCCTGCTCCAGGGTGTCAATACAAGTAAAGCACTGTATGTAGCCATACTTGTGTAAATACTGCTACATTGTTTACTTGTATAAACATCACTCGTGCATCTGAGCTTACCCACGCATGCGCGTATTTCCCCAAATGTGCCACTTTCGTGTTTGGGGATAAATGTCATAAATGCACAGCCACGTACAGCAAGTCACTTGCATTGGAGCTAATAAACATCTGTATGCATGAGGCCTAAAATTCAGTAACACATGCATTACATCACTGAATGGTGATATAAAATAATGATCTTTGAGGAAATGCTCATTTCGTGCAAAAAATATTACACACCAATATGATATTTAGGCCTGCGAACTGTCCTTTTTTTTTAAATGAGATCATGATTAGTGTTGAGCGAACCCGAACTGTAACGTTCGGGTCCGTGCTGAAATTTGGGGTGTCCGGGACCCGGACCCGAACGCGAACGTTTCAAAAAATGCTCGGGTTCTGGGTTCTGATAGTTGATCACGCATGTTGAATAGCTGCAGGGCAGCCAATCAACAAGCATTTCACTGGTTTGCCCTTAGAAGCCACCACAGCCATGCCTACCAATGGCATGGCTGTGATTGGCCAGTGCATCATGTGACCCAGCCTCTATATGAGGCTGGAGTCACAGTGCTGTATGTCATATGCTCTTGGGTTAGTGTAGGGAGAGGATGCTGCCGGCGTTTTTGTGAGGGACAGATTGCAGACATTTTAACATCTGATCCTGCATCCTGAGATTACTACTACTGTTGCTCTGAGGGACAGATTGCAGAAATTTGAGATTTCACATACTGCTACTTTGAGTGACAGATTGCAGATCAAACTCTGCATAACACAACGATCGCTACGATCGTACCCAACGATCAGATTGTAGGATCATACACAACGATCAGATTGTGGGAGTAATTTTAGATTTCACATACTGCTGCTTTGAGCGATCTGACTGCACTAGGTAGAGGCTTCTGCTTAGAGGGACAGATTATTGTTCAAAAATCATCTCCTAGTTCTAAAGGGAGAGGTTCTAACTGCAGCTGTAAGTGACACATTATTGTTCAAAAATCATCTCCTAGTTAATTTGATTTTAATTTATTTTCCCTATCCCCATTTTTTTGTAGGGCACTTGCCCCACTCTTACCCCCATTTTACTTCCTTTTGCAGCCCTCTAGCACTTTCCAGGACTTTGTTACAGCCATTTTTGTGCCTAAAAGTTCGGGTCCCCATTGACTTCAATGGGGTTCGGGGTCCGGGATAACGTTCGGCATGTTCGGTGCCGAACCCGGACATTTTCCCAAAGTTCGTTCGGACCCACAGAACCCGAATGTCCAGGTGTTCGCTCAACTCTAATCATGATATAAAAAAATACAAAATTAAATTAAAAATAAAGATATAAACTACAGTTTATGTTACTGTAGTCTATAGCTTTATTTTTAATTTAATTTTGTATTTTTTATAAAACCTGCAAATACATATATTACAAGAACCTATTTTATTACCCAGCAAAACCATATTGTGCTGCAAAATCAATTTATATCTAAGGCCAAAAACAAAATTTGAATGTATTGAAGCTTTCCAGTTCTTAGGTGTGAAGGCTACATTGTTTTTTCAGGCTTAGTGCATTCTCTTCAAGTATTAAGTCCTTACCTGTTGATCTTGGCAGAAATCCAGTATTTTTTTTAACTTTTTGTGCACTGAAGTGAAATCTCAAATAATGATAACAGACTTCCCAGTTAATTTCTGTGAACTACAATACACCTCCAACTATGTCATAGGGAGAGGGGAATGTGTTCTGCAACCCTAACACACTTCCTGTGCTAAAGATGACATCACTGCTCTTACATAAGTACAATACTGTGAGTGAGCAATATCACCCTAGGGCAGGAAGTATATCACTGGCAGGGTCAACAGGTTCAAATGACAGGAAAAAAAGCTGAGAAAAGTATACCAATTCAGGTACTTCATTTAGGGATTGTCAAGTTGCAATATATAGTATCACTTGCTTGTTTTTAGGTTTAGATATGCTATAACTAACAGCATTATTCAACCACTGCCATTCCCTTCTAATGTGAGCCTCCATAATGTTTAGCCAGCACCAGCCCCTATAATGTGAGGCCCATTTATAGTTTGCCACCATCACACCCCTTCCCTAGTAACGGCTTCCCAGCACACTGGCTTTCAGCATAGAATTCCCTGTAACAATAGGTAATTACATAGACCAACTAAGTAAAAGGTCATGCAACAAGAGGCCTTACCACCAATGTAAGAGAGACATTAACACTGCCCCCAACGCAACAAGGGCATTTTCACTGCCTACCAGTGCCCCAATATAATGGTGTTCAGTGTCATTACAACCATTACATAGGTAACTATTGTAACATTTACATTGGCAGTCAGCATAAATTTCTCCTTTACATTGGTGAACATTGTAAATACCATTACAATGAAGAACAATATACATTCTCTTAATACATTGGCAGTCAGTATAAATTCCCACATTACATTGGCAATGGGTGAAAATGCATCTGTTACACTGGTGTTCTGTGTAAATTCCACCATTAAATTGGTGGTCAATGTAAATTGCCTTGTTACATTGGTGGTCAGTATAAATTAATTATTCACATTGGAGGTCACAATGCCATACCCCTTTACATTGGCAGTGTGGTCAGTATAAATTCTCCCTTTACAGCGGTGGACATTGCAAATTACCTTGTTTTATTGGTAGTTGGTGTAAAACCATTTTTCTATAGTTTTAATCAAAGTAAATAATTAAATGTACAACAGTTTTCCATACATTCAATAGAAGGTCTTATATAGCAAAATATTTGTGTAGGCTGAGAAATTGTAATTTTTTTTTTGTAGTTACACTCCACAACATCAGTTCATCATTTTTTGTTGGATTATAATACAAGGAGACAAATGTGTGTTGGAAAATGTTCCACTATACCACTTTCATTTTAATTAGCACAGGCCATGAGCTTTGCAATGCACTTGGCCCCCTTATGATGTAAGCCTGTTCGTATAAATGTCCAATTAACAACAACATATACCAGAAGAAAGTCTACAACTCTTTCAACACTCAGCTTGCACATGATCGTTTATCTGTGACAATCACCTTAACTCTAGCACCAACCAAGCAAATCATGCTGAGTGGTCTCCCATAACTCTAGCTACACAGAGCTATATCAGGCAGTAAACAGGTCCATTCTCTGTGCCAGCCACTCTAATGTAAGAAAAAATAAATGTTTACAGAGCTCAGTAGCTGAAGATGAGATTAAAACACACAGGGGGTGTTTTTATGAAAAATTTGCATAGCAATTCGCCCAGAGAAAGTGCATGTACATTTGTTCTGCGCGACTAGGGCAAAAAAACAAAGAAAAACCAAATTGTATTAGGCTATTTTCTGTGCTGTCAAATGTTTTTAATTGTTTTATAACGGGAATTACCAAATTTGGCCACCATATGGCACAAAGTACTATAGGAATTTCCTACTGTTGTACCATAGTGCCACTGGTACTTAGCCGAAGACTAAGCTGGTGATTACACCCTTTTCCTGCTGAGAGAGTTAACCAATTTTTGGCAGTAATCTCTCTCATTTGCAGCACACTGATATCAACCCCAATGCCAGTAAGAAAACTGTTAACTGTTTGACTCCTGACCTACCCCAGGCCCCCACCCCCCACCCCCCACCAGCAAACCCAGCTTTTCTCCAAAGTTATCTTCAAGCATTCTGTACGTACCCAGATGTGCCACAGGTTTCCGCAGGGGATTCCTGTACATATGCACAGATGGTGCTGGGTTCTGGTATCTGGGAACCTGCAGAGGCTTGTAGCATCTATGCACATGCACAGGGAACCTTCTGCACATGCAGAGACAAGCCACAGATCTCTGCCAGGTCACAAATACCTGCCAAAGGCCACTGTCATGTCTGTGCAAGCCTGTGCAAGTGGATCTCATGGCATGCACACACCCTTGTGTAAAACACTGCCTCTTGAGACTGGATGTGGCAATCCCAGGGGGCAGTGGTACATCCCAACTTATTTTCTGCTTCGGCAAGAAATCTAGAAGCGCTGAGATGCTGCAAAAAAGGTAACATACTTTCCAAAAACATTTTTCATTGCTGTGAAAGGGAGAGCCAAAAAAGGAAAAGTCTTTATAATTGGTGAAGGTCTGCTCTAAGCTGGTTATATGGAATTGAACACTTATGGAGATAAAAACAGCGAAAAGAACTGGGGTGCATGAAATGTAAAATATGTAATCAATACAAAACAAGCATATAATTTGGTCTATTAAATTTCAAGTAGTGACACAATTTTCATTTTTTGTCTCCAAAGTGTGGACTTTTAGCTTTAATTCACATGGGCTTAACGAAAATATTGTATAAGCACTTTAGGAATTACAACCATTCTTATACATGGTGGGTTTTGTATATTGTTGAAGTTTTAGGTTATAACACCCCCACTGGGATTATTTTATAACTACTACATGGCTATAAGCATTACCCTCATGCATGACTGGGTCTACATTTTTATCCATGGTCCCCCCATTTTTAGGGGCTCAGTAGTATTTGGACAAACTAACATCATGATAAATATAGTTATTTTTTCTGACTTTGTTGAACTCTCATCCAATTAGTGTCTTCCTGAAGTCTAAAGTCCATGGGCAGCAGATGCTGGGTTTCCTCCCAACGATGCTTTGCCAAGCCTACATTGCAGCTATATGCAGTTGCTGCTTGTTTTTAAAAATGCAATGAGGTTGAGGTCTGGAAAATGTCTTGGCCATTGAACAATATTCCACCTCTTTGTCAAAAAACTCTCAAGCTTTTTCTGCAGTATGTTTTGGGACATTGGCCATCTGTACACTGAAGCTCTGTCCTATAATTTTAGCACCCTTCAGAATTCTCCCTGCTAGTTTCTTCTTCTTCTAGTTTCTATACTCTTCTTTTCCCGTCATCATAGTACATGTCAATTGCAGTATTATCTGTCCAAAGAACATTGTTTCAGAACTTGGCAGGCTTGTTAGATATTTGCTTGCAAGGTCTAATCTGGTCTTCTTATTATTGAGGCTTTGGAGTTGTTTGCACCCCCCGGTAAACCCCCTGTATTTACTTTCATAAACTATGCTCTTGATTGTAGACTTGATATGCCTACCTCCTGGAGAGTGTTCTTGGCTTGGTAAGATGCTGTGAAGGAGTTTTCATTTACCATGGAAATAATTGTCTAGCACAGTTGTCTTCTGTGACCTTTGGTGTTGCAGAGATCACCAGTGTGTTAGGTCTTTTTAGGAATGTATCAAATTGTTGATTTGGCTAATTCTAACGTTTCTGATAGAGTTGAGCGAACCTCTGGAAGTTCGGGTTCTGCTGGTCCATCCGAACTTCGGGACAAAGTCCGGGTCCGGGTCCGGACGGAACCCGAACGATCGCACGGACAACGATAGCAAGCCCAAGGCAGGCCTGGGCCTGGGCCTGAAACAGGGCTTCAAGCCTACCTGGTCGTCTTGGGCTTGAAGGTCTCCAAGCGAGTTGAGATAGTCTTTGCAATCTTAATCGGTTTAGTTGTTAAACTATGTAAGGATTTTTCTGGATTGTGTGACCACTAGAGACGTTGTGGTTTCCAGTGTCTTCTGTTGACACGATCTGTTAATAAAGGTACCATTTACTTTTGAGGAAGTGTCGTAGAATGGTTCGGTTCTTGTGAGAGGTCCTCCATCCGTATAGTTCAGATGTTAGTTCTCGTATCAAATACTTTCATTTATGTCCCCCAA
>BLSH010009605.1:1109954-1144736 GCA_018402905.1 Glandirana rugosa | reverse complement strand
GGTGACAGGCCATGGTCACTGACGGGTGACGGGTGACAGGCCACGGTCACTGACGGGTGACGGGTGACAGGTGCACTTTATGATGACAGGTGCACTTTATGGGGGGTATATGGGGTGACTGGTGCATTGGGGGGGCAGGGGGGGCAGTGTCAGTGTGATTTTACTTCACAGATCAGTAACTCACTGATCCCAGCTCTTCTCTCCTCACACTGGACTCTGTGTGAGGAGAGAAGAGCTGGTAACAGTGAGTTACCGCTCTGTTTACATTTGAAGTGATCGGCTGTGAAGTAGATCACAGCCGATCACAAGGTATCAGCCGCCGGCTGGCGGCTGATACCAGTGACGGTGACAGGTGCCACCACCGACGCGCACACGCAGCGCGCTCCCGATCGCGCGCATGCGCCGTGCGAACGGCGGACTTGCCATTTGCGATCGATCACGTGGTGAACAGCCATAACCAATGGCTGTTCACCCCTGTCGGTGAAGCGGTGTGTCCTGGGGACACGCCGACACCGACAGAGCCAGGATGCGCGCGCCCGATCGCGCGCAATCCCAGCTTAAAGGGAGGACGTCATATGACGTCCACCCGGAACGAGAGCAGGTCCGCTCCGCCGTCATTTGACGGTGGGCGGACCTGAGGTGGTTAAATGACAACGACAGGGGTATTTCCCTTTCCCTTACAATGAGCAAAACAGATTTGGTCTTCTTGGACTTGTCTATGTTTAAGAGGGAAGACAAAATTGGCACTAAAACGCATTTTAAGGTTACTGACCGCAACGGTTATATACCTTTGGATAGTTGCCATGCTCTCTGTATATGCAGGGGGGCTGTTCACGTAGGAAATGACTTCTTGGGACGAGCGTCACTTCCGCTTCCGGTATAGGGAGGGGCGGCGGTTCACGCTGCTGTGAACTCCTCCCTACTGACGTAGTAACAACATTTTGACCATTCACATACCCACCCCTCCCCTTCCGGGATTTAACATGCACCTAGGTGCTCACAATGCCTGCCATTTATATGTTCCCCCTCCCTTTATGGGAGTTGATATCTTCCTGAGTGTCTGCAACATATGTCCTATTGACGTTCTAGTCCTGTACATATTTATTAACAGCATCAGGGTGATGTGAAATATTTATTACGGATCGGAAGTGACGTAATTTCTGTGTGTGATCTATATACACTGTTTTTGATATAAATCTCGACCAATGACGAGCCTTGCCAATCTGATCGAAAGAGAGGCTTGACACAAGCCACCTTCCGCCATTTTGAGATGCGGAGGTGGGGACTCGTTATGGGTGGAAATTGGTCATTTATAAATATAGCGCAGTACGAGCAGGACGCCTATACCCCTGTGGAAGTCTTTGCAGACGAAACGCGTTGGGTAGGCGATCCGGCTCCCTAGAAAAATATTTTCTACTGCGCCAATTTTATTTGCAAGCTTGGAATTCCATGTGCTCGATACAAGATTTTTAGCATGTAAGTGCATTATTTTAATAAACCTTTCCTGGTAAAACAGTATCACACTATGTAGCTATTTCTTTTTGCTGAGGTTCTTGGTGATACTACCCGGATCCCCTCATCTTTTCCCCTATCTGGGGTATGGCCTCCTGAAGTGTTTGGATGACGTGGCTTCCTGTCCCTATCCTACTCTGTGGAGGCTGGATGTCATTGGTGTCTGTGCCCGATCTGATTTGTGCGCATTTAACCAGATACATCTGGTAAGAGTACCTCATCCATATCTGGTGGCGGTTTCACCTTGCATGTTGGTGGATCATTTCTGCACATTGCTTACGTCCAAATATTTGTGGTCTTTTCTCTTCCCAAGATTGTACACATTTACTATATATTATCTGGACTAAGACAATCCCTGAATGGTGGACGAACTCATATTTTATCATAGTTTATGTTATAGGGTGGTTGTAACATCATCCTATGGTTTATGGGTATTTATGTCCATGCATTTTATGCACTTATCACTTTAATCAGTGGTTGTACTGTAGTTTATGTACATAAGCGCTGCACATTTTTTGATGTATGTTTTGAGTTCAGTATATGTTAACGCTGATTGTGCTGGCTGCTCACAAATTTATTGGGTAGCACGGTATTTTATCTACTTTATCACTAATATTTCTATCCTGTTCTGTGGTTTATACACACATAACAGCCCTGTATGGTGGCTAGAAACTTGAATTCTCTCTATTGATGTTCAATAACACTTACAGGTACCCTCCCCAGCCCACCCTGTGACTGGACAGTGAAAGGAGAAGCAGCTGAACGATGAGCTATTCTCTGTCATTTTGCTCTCTTCTCCTATCAGCATGTTCCATGCGCTTCAGCAAAATCATGGGATTCCATGTGCTTCTCCCTCCATCAGCCTGAGGCTTATACCAAGTCAAATTAGGTAATCATGCTGCTCTCATTAAAATAAATTTAAGGACTTATTAGTAGAGGCAAAACTGCATTTCAGCTTTAAATCTGAAATTATACTTACCAGTGATGGTCATTTGGCACATCTGCACATTGAGGACAGCAGATTTCATCCTAACATAAGAAAACACAAATATCTAATGATTATGGTAATTGAAGTAGTGTGAGGAGGACCCTGTGGCTTTATACTGCTATTTCTACAGGTGTTTTCTTAGATTAAAACCACATCCTTTTACTGCAGTTATGTTTATTTCACATTGTGGCCTTGTCTGCAAAAAAATATACAAAGCATATAGCAATAATAGCAACATATTGGTAAAATATGAACGGAACAGGAAATGTGCAGTTACAGCCATTATTCCTTGATGAGCAGACTCACGTGAGGCTCTTATATGGCTGACAGATAATAAAATACCATACATTTATAAGATGCAATGCAGTCAATGTGATGGTTGTCATACAACGTATTCACTGTATCACATTCTCTCCTAGCTACATTTCTGCCACACAATATATAATTTCCGTATGGGAATTAGAAATAGATTTATGAACATTACAGTTATTTTTTTGATCAGAAAAAATTTTAGAGGAGAAAAAAAAGCCAAAGAACAGCACTAAAGTACTGAAGCTGCCTATACAAATGTATTTATTTAATTATTGGTGAACAGTGATACAGAATAATGGGTTTCAAGCAAATCTTATGGAACAAGTAAATTGAATTCAACAAAACTTTGTTTTTGCTTTTTCTTTTTAGTTTTGAAAACAGTGGGGAAGGATTATAAAACCTGTTATGCCGACCATAGATGGAGCGGTTTTCGTTCCTGCAACCATGGGTTAGTGTTGATAGGGGAATCCCTCCCACTGAGCCATTGAGTTCTCCTGATGGGGGGTGTGGGGGGAGTCGTTACCGCCGGGAGAACATAGTGATTACTGCTAGTGGCTATAATAGCTGCTAGCAATAATCACATTTAAAATCAGACAGGCTGGTTGCACTCAAGTTTATTGATTGACCAACTTGGGTACATTCAGCCTGCCCATTCATGGTTTGAATCTCGGTGGGTCCATGCTGAACTGGCCAAGATTTTAACCATCTATGGCCACCTTTAGGCTGCTTTCGTTGTCTTTGTCCCTTATTTAGTAAACTCCCTGTGTTGTCACTAAGGTAGGAAGTGAAAACAAGCCTCCTTAACAGTGACATATACAGTAATACAAGTATTGTTTTTAGAAAAGTTTAGAAAATCATTCAGCTTTTTATGACTGCCTGTGTCCCTGCTGGGGAGATTCTCCTCACTTTCTGTGTGGTCACCAGGAGAAAAAATAAGGATCATTTTGGGACACAATCAGCAATATAAATCTCTACATCAGAACATGCCAATCGGGTGAGGTGCTGTCACTTCTATACTTCCTGGACCCCTGAAATGTCTACACTTTCTCACAGTGAAGATTAGGCATGATCCTCATGGTAGAAACATATCACAGGCACAAGCAAATATTGACCTTGAGATAGTCATAATTTGTATAGCTATTTTGCAGTGGCATGTCCTCAAGCAATAGATAGGTACTGACACTTAAAGTAGAACTACAATTTTTTTTTTCATTTTGGATAGAGCAAGGGAGGGTTATAACCCCTGTCAAATATTTTGTTGCCGTCTGTGTCCCATTGCAGAGATTTCCCTTCACTTATGTCCCATAGTCAAAACAAGTGAGAGGGAATACCTGCAAATCAAGGGAATCCCTTGGGGGTACCCCCCGGTCACCAGAACTAGTGTCCCCATTGGAAGATTCTGCCTCTATTTCTTTTCTGGGACAACCTAAAATTTGGGATTTTCTTTTACTTTCACTTTCAATGATAATGGTAAACAGGACAAATAGAGAGGGTGAATCTCTTTAACGGGGGCACAGACAATGATATAAAACTGACAAGTGTTCTAATCCCTCTTCACTCTATCTAAGCTAAAAAAAAAAAAAAAAAGTTTTGCCTTAATACTTTAATGCTATCTGGAAACATCATAGATTTAGTAGCTTTATTGTTCCTACGGGTTTACGCTAAGACCCCTTTCACACCAAGGCTTTTTCATGCGTTTTTGCTCTAAAATTAGCACATAAAAAGCACACCAAAACTACTCCCCATGCATCTCAATGGATGCTTTCACAGCGAGGCTTTGCGCTTGCTAGGCGTTGCTAAAAGTCCTGCAAGCAGCATCTTTTCAGCTTGTTTTGTGCACTCAAAATAGCGCTTCAAAAACGCCCATGTCCATTGAAAATAATGGTTAAGCGCTTGAAAAGCGCATGAAATGTTCACTGAGGCTGTGGAAAGGTCACATGATTGAAACACAAAGGCTTGAAAAGCACTTGAAAAACGCTTAAAAAACACCATTAGAGGGGCGCTATTTATAGTGCTAGCGCTTCAAAAGCGCGGCAAAAACACACACTAAAATCATGGCGTTTTACAGGCTTTTTTCCAACGCCTTGGTGTGAAAGGAGCCTAAGGTGTGCCTGGGCATATTTGAGTGTAAGGTAACTAATGGAGCATTTTTATCAATACCTGAGATTTATATACAGAAACATTATTTAATGATCAATAACAATTCTCAGTTGTCAGTCATTGCTACATTTTAATGAAGTGCTTCAAGGATCCCAGTACAGCAAAATGTGCAAATAGGAACATTCAATGTATCATATGTCACATCTATTAAACAAGGCAAAAATATCCACAATGATGGAAAGCACATACCAAACGAGGCAAAGTGACTGTGTGTGGCACACTGCCAGGCAGTTCTGAAGCTACCGATCATAGTGCAAAGTGATACAGCCCTGCTTACACATATGTACAGAAGTTTGGTCACAGGTTAAGTGCATGACCACCCTCTGCAAAACTTGAACCTCACAATACACTGATAAGGGATTTAAAATGCTTGGATTATATGTTTGCATATCTATATCCTCAGAGTGGTTACATGATAACAGTACATTTAGGTAAACAGTAAAATAAGGCTCCCAATACACACTGTCTATCTCAGCCAGCCCAATCTTTACCAGATTTGGCCATATGTGTGTGTGGCTAAATCTTCATAATCAGTAAGTTTAGCACCTCTGCCAAACTGTTTGTAAGGAAGGTTTTGGAAAATGTTGTGTAGTGACCGCATACACATTCAGATGTGGCCATGGTGCATTCATTTTCTATCCTAATTGTTCAAAGTCAATCTTGATGGCTGCACCCCATACACAGATTAGTTATCAGCAAGTAAAGCTAAAACAGTTTCTGATCAAATATGCAGCTTATGCTTTGGTAGCTTTACTATAGGGTGCAGTGTACCTAATATTTAGTGCTGAAACTCAAAGTACTATAGTCACTTTGCCTCCAGAGAGCAATGCATTTTTTGCTGCAAATGCGCTCGCAACCTGTCTCACAAATGCTTATATTTATGGGCAGAAACCAGTAAATTAGCAGTCCATGATAAAATTAACTCTACAATTTGAACATCTAGGACAGACTATAGAATTTGTTAATGCCAGCATGTAAGCCCATACTACAACAGCCACTGTGGCAGGCATCTGTTAGTTTGTCACAATAATGTTTATGAATCTCCAAAATGAACCTGGATGCAGTGATCTAGGTTAGTTGTGCTGAATCTTCCAATCTTATGATCATCTAAATGCCTCATCTTATACTTGAACTGAAGGCAGGGTTTTATCACAGCACATCTATATCTTGTGACTTAGAGTGGAACTGTCTTGGGAAAATAAAAAGTGAACAATAAAAAGTCAACTCAACCATTGAGTTCATGAAAAGTACATATTTTGACTTTGGCTGTGATTTGCATTGAGTTTTAAGTTTACGGAAGGCAAGGAGAGATTTTAAACTCTGTATTTATTTTTATGCAGAGGATGAGCTGAAGACAAATCAAGTTTTTTTCCTATTAACAGTAATGTAAGTGTAATAGTTGTCATCGTTGGATAGTCTAGAGCCTTGCCATATGTGGCTACCCAGTGTAACAGCACTTAAAGTTTTTCTATATGATGCACCGATAAGGTTATACAAGAGTAGTGTAATACTGGGTTTCCTTTCTGTTGACTATGTGCATACTTATAGATACAACTTAGGGTCTTTACAGATATGTAAAGACTGATAATTCAAAGGTAACTAATACAGATGAGTAGGAACAACAATAGCTTAGACAGCAACTGGTACTAGTTCCATTTTACTAGAGGATCCATTTCTGACCTTGATTATTTGTCTCTTTCTTCATTAATATATCAATGGAAGCATTAAGTAGTAGATATTTTAATGCCAACAAGGTTCTTTTCTAACAATGAAAAAGACATTTATGTGTGTGGTCAGTATTACCAAAAATGAATAGCTTCTGGCAGACCCTGGTTTGTGTTTTGCCTCAGGACCAAAATGAGTTGAGGCATGGCCTTGTACAGCCGAATACAGTACTATTACAACTTGTCCCTGGTACATTGTTGTGAGCCTTCTGTGAGTGTTATGGTCTTGAGATCTATGGCTAATAAGTCCATTAGTGATTCAGAACACCAGTAAACTGCAGACGTACAGACTAAATCACCCTGAGCTATAGAAAAATACTTGCATGCTAGTGCATACATCAAAATGTTTGCTTCAGAGAATGATTAACAGCATTACACGTGTTTTCTGAAGCTTGGTACACAAGAACTGAGACCCATTGTTTTAATAAGAGTCTTGATTTAATAGGATTTACTGATGTGAATAGAAGTCTTCCTTTGAACGTTAATTCATTTTCTATTTGTGTTATTTTGAGTGGGGCACTGGATCAGCACTTTGCTGTTTATGGCCAGTAAACATCACAAAGTATTACTATTCAAGAAAAGCATGCCCTGTAAATGCTCTTATAAAAACCAAAGTTGGTGAAACAGTGTATTGGAAGTGAAAAGAAGATATTGCATATTTTTCTGCTTTTCTCTGATGTGTATTCTGCAGACCAAATTGTGTAACGGAGGTGCAGTTATCATCTCACATAATAAGATACCTCACTGGAATCAAACTTTTCATATTTCCATATATCCCAACAAATGTCTTTGAGATTGATTCAATAGTTCTGAAATACAGCTTTCATTGTATTTGCAGCGTCATAAATTGACACATCTTCCATACATAATACACCCAGTCCATAGAACATGCACCTCTTGTGCTCATCCTCTGCTTATAACAAATCCTCTGCAGGTCCGACTGTCAACAGTCTTTTTGCATTAGTGTGAAATACAGAAGAGGGTATGTCACTTCAAATAATGTCCTTTGTGTCTTCTTAGTTTGTTGAATTAAATAGTTCATTTGTAGTCATGTCCAAGTATAGAGAGTCAACAAAAATTATAGCTGTAACTGTTATTGTAGTTTTGTGTCATTTCCTTTATTTTTTGCACCTGGTTGTGGTTCCCCAGTTTCCAAGACTTTTCTTGTAGATTTAGGGCTGACCCCACCTTTTTTATTATTTTGTGGGGCTGTTAAAGTCTTTTTTTGTATCTGGGGACTTGACTGAGAAGACCCAGAGCCAGATTTCCTTGGCATCTGAGGACTTCTTGAGCCCTTTGGTTTGGCTGGGGGCTGGAGACTTTCCATTGTTTTGAGTGACTTTAGGCTGAGCATTTCACAGAAGCTATTGCATTGGTGAATTGATGGAAATTCCTCAAGGATCTCTGGATAGCAGCTCTCTTTTAGTCCTTGATATCTAGAAATACAAACAGTTCAGTGAAGAAATGAGTATAGCTAGGTCTTCTTTGTGTAGACCTAGTTGTAACTAGGACATATTACAAGCATTAACAACTGCCAAATTAAAGCTGACCTTGAAGTAAGCAGATAAACACACATTTGTGGTAGCTGTTTTACCTGAGATAGGATGTGTAACGATGGCCATCACGTCCGACTCCTGACAATTATATAACCCTGCTAAATGTAGGTATAAATGCTAGTTGCATTTGGAAGTACATTCATTTTTGTATATTGAACACCTAACTGTATTATTTGTTTTTTTTTATATATATATAACTGCTTGTTTTGACTTTAAAGAATGGCTTACTAAAGTGTTAAATTAATGAGCAGAAATGTGTTAAAACATTGGTGAAAAGTGAAATGAAAAATTATTATAATAATTACTAGCATTATTAGTGCTTTGTTTAATTATATTTTTAGCGCTTATTTTTTTGAGTTTTTCAAAACATTTAGAAACATGAAAAGAGATGAGAGGAACAAAAAAACCTGTGACAGCAAAACACGAAGGGCATATCGATGCTCTTGAATAATCTAGACTCTATTTTAACCAGTGGTGGCCTGTCCATAAAGGGCGCAGGGACGCCACCCCCCTAATCCATGCGCCCGGCCCCTAATCTACATGTAGGGCGCCGGACTTATGGATTCCAATGGGGTTTTTTTTTTTTGAAGGATATAATTGGCTTAAAAAAAGGGTGGGCTCAGGGTGGAGAGCACTACGCCTTGAGCCCACCCAGTTGTGTGACAACAGCAAATTAATATTCGCTATTGTCGCTATTGTCTTGTCCTGAGACTCGATTCGGCCAATCGAGTCTCAGGACACACTTCCTGTTCAGCCGGGAGGAGAAGCAATGGTCCAGCTCTTCCTTCCCCCTGCCTCCTAAGGTAAGAACTCTGATTGCCTTCCTGTCCATCTCCGGGGTGGTTGGTTTTGGGGTCAATCGCCACATTCCTGTCCATCCCCCGCGTGGGGGGGTATTGATCGGCGCATTCCCATCCGTCCCCTGCATGGGGGGGTATACGTTGGGGCAGCCGATCGCTTCCTTCCTGTCCATCTGCCACGAGGGGGGGTGGGTTTGGTGTTAGTTTGCGCCCCCCCAAAATATTCAGCACTGCCCGCCACTGATTTTAACTACTTAAAAAACACAGCTCTGTTTGATGTGTGGATGTCAGATATACTAATCATTATAGATGCAAGGAAACCACCCACTCTAATATTATTCTTCTCTTTTTGCTTTCACTCTAGTTATCCTAAAAGTAGGAGATACTGTAACTAGCATTTTGGGCATACGTTGAGGCAAGATGGTTTAAAAAGTTGGCACTTTTTGGTCTCTGGTAGGAAAAGGGGAATGTCTATATTTGCAAAAAAATTGTACATTTGTTCTGACCTAGGTTTCCACATGTAAAAATGATACTTTGTATTACCTATTTAAATATATTACAGTGTCCATCAAATGGAAGAAACATTGATGATATAGCTAATTTCACAGTAATGGATGAAATAGTTTCATAACCTTCATTTTACTTACCCCTTGGTTTTTGTGGCAATAGCTATGTTGGTTAGTTTCCATCCAACACCTGTACAAAAAGATACAATGGTATTTTAGGGAAGTCATTAACTTATCACTTTCTAAAGTAATTACTGAGTTTCTGCAATGACTACATCTAATTGTAATGTCTCACCTTCTAGAGTGGTGACAAGGAAATTGCCATTAGTCCACTGAAATACCCAATGCTGAAAGGTGCAGCATTTTTGCTCTGTTTCGGAAGAGTTCTTGAAGTGTAATTTCCCTGTAATATCCCTGACACAGTACTTTTCAAATCTTCCTTCTAGGTCCTCTTCTATGGTAGCATAGGGGACATTGTTGGCAGGTCGATAGATTAGATTTAGAGGTAAGATTCTAAAGAAGTAAAAAACAGTTCATATTATACCATGCTTGCAATTCATGGATCACCCTAACCCATACTATACAAAGCAACTCCTGTGGATAGCAGCCAAATGCTGTAAAAAAGAATCTGAAAAACATACTTTAAGGCCATAATAATATACTGTACACACATAAGGTTGTAGGTATGGGTTTACATATTTAAAGCAGTAGAAACTATGTAAAAAAAAACACCTTGCAAGGCAATGCCATAATGCGCAGTCCCGCTTAAAATCGCAGATCGCCACCATTACCAGTTAAAAAAATATATATATATAAATAAAAGTCCATAAAGCTAACCTGTAGTTTGTAGACGCTATAACTTTTGCGCAAACCAATCAATATACGCTTATTGGGATTTTTTACCAAAAACATGTAGAAGAATACATATTGGCCTAAACTGATGAAGAAACTATTTTTTAACATTTTTTTGGATAAGTATTGTAGCAGAAAGTAAAAAATATTGGGTTTTTTTTCAAATTTGCCAGTCTTTTTTTGTTTATAGCGCAAAAAATAAAAACTGCAGAGGTGATCAAATACCACCAAAAGAAAGCGCTATTTGTGGGAAAAAAAGAACGTCAATTTTATTTGGGTACAGTGTCGCACGACCGCGCAATTGTGAATTAAAACGACGCAGTGCCGTATCACAAAAAATGGCCTGGTCAGGAAGTGGGTTCCTTCCGGGCTGAAGTGGTTAAACATATACCTATGCATCATAAATAACACCAGAAAGTTTAGCCTGTCAATTATGCTGTAGTAAAGGATTCAATATGTATAAAAAAATAGTGCACACCATGGCTCAAAACTTACTCAAGGATCTGTCCAAAGTTTGGAACACCTCTGCATTCAGCTGCAAATATCTTGCAGTATTCGCGGGTAGTATTCTGAATTTTACATTCCTTTAGAGAAAAAGTAAACACATTAGGATGCTGACATGTCAGCTTAAGTTTAAATTACATGTTGATCTGCATAACCCAGTTGAAGAGGTTCACTTCGGTTGAAAGTTGGACTCCAAGCAAATGTCCAAATATAAAGATGAAATACACACTGTGCATTGAAGCTGTTTTACCTGCCAAAGAATTTGCATTTCTGCCCAACCAGTTCTTAGAGTTACATAGCCCTACCCCATAGCAAATCTCTGTCTGGCAAAGCAGGACATCTTTTCTCTGCTGCAAAAAGGCAAACTCGCAGGGGTATTTTTGCTCCTCCAACCTGTAAATGTATAGTGACAGGAAATGCAGCAGACTGATGATCTCATATCTTTGCCACACTACTCTTCACACCTGGAGGCATGTTCCTAGTTAGCATATGAGCACTGCAACACAACGGATTGGCTTCTCATGCTGATCTTTAGGCCTCATACACACGGGCGTATCTTTAAAAATAAACAATAAAACGGGCCCGACGTCAAGGAAAAAAAAATCGGCATTTTCCGGCGTTATGCATCGGCATTAGTGAACATTAGTGAGCGTCGGCGTCAATAGGCGTTTTTTTAAAAAAAATCATCCCTCTGCTATTTTTCAACCTAAAAACGTCGGCGTCAAAAAACGCCGGAAAACGCCAGTACAATATTAGTTGGCGATTGTTGGCTTTAGTTGGCGTTTTGCGGCGTCGGCGTCAAAAAAATACCAAAACTTTACAGCTTCAGAACGCGATGACCATGGGTTCTACTTTCAGCTCACTAACGCCGACGCCATCTACAGCTCAAAAACGCCAACGTTTTTATGGGGCCATTGACTAACATGGAGAGCTGCAAAAAAAGCCAGAAAATGCCGGCGTCAAAAAACGTCCGTGTGTATGAGGCCTAAAGAACAAAACCTCAAGCATGTCTCCTTCCTTTCTAAATCAAGTGTTAAGAGAATGTCAACTGATTTCCCCATCATATTTTATGAAAAATGTGCAAAATAAACAGATGCCTACCTGAATGGTGATATCATAATTCTTTTCCACTAAGGTGTTTTCATTCTTGGTCCCAAAAGTTATTAAGTTTCGGATTTTGATGATGCAGGTTTTCCCTGAGTCAAAAATTGGTTCCAACCCGTAAATCGCCTTTACTTTACAAGCCTTTCTCAAAAATCCTTTTCCAGCATGTGGTTCCTCCATGACTATCCTTCCAAAAAACTTGTCTCCCCAGTAGCCAGAGTCAGCCAAGCCTTTTGCAAATACCATTGGTGTCATCTCTATCTCTTCTCCAACTGAAATAGCAGCAGAAAATGTAATGGCGTTTACAGTTTTACAAACATCAAACTCACAGTGCTGACAGATTTTTTTCTAAAATATTGGATAATTACGGCAATTAACAAGCGATTCCCACAAAAATTGGTAACAACCTTTCCAATGAGTGTACATTTGAATTTAGATGAGGCTCGATTTAGTGAATATTATATTGGAATTTGGCTACCCAAACTCAATTCCATGTTGCCTAGTCTACAAAAACCTATTTCATCTGCTTTAGCCAGTTGTTTTGTGCCCTGACTTGCAGTTCAGCTTTGCTCATTGCCTGCATTTGTAAACAATCTGATATTGCATATTTTACTATTTTTTATTTGCCATCATCAGATTGTCCCCAGTCATGCATTATAGATCACATACAATACCTTCAACTTCTTCCCTGGAGATGAATCCAGCCAAAACTGAAAAGCAAAACAAAAAATTGTATGCGTTTATAATAGGTTACCTAACAACATACAGCAAAATACAATTATAGTATGTTTTAAAGGCAACATATATTTTGACTGCAAATACGCATTAGAATATTATTATTGAAAAGTTATACAGTATATTGTTTGTAAAAATTATATTTTTTCTTCTGCTGTGTTAAAACAATAGTGGAAACGGACAATAAAATACACTTACTCTCTGCACTCAGAAGGCAGTCTGTTGAATCAGTACCATATTCATTTTCAATGGTGCACTGATACACTCCACAGTCTTTCACTGATGCTTGCACAATTGCAAGTGCCACTTGTCCTTCATCTCCAGCACTATATAAAAAGAATTCAGTTTACACTTTTTTTTTTCCAAGGGATGCTATGCATTTTAAGGGGTTACTAAACCCAGGGCCCTGCATTCACTATATCTGGTCTCCCACAGTACACAGTACATGGAAATGCAATTATTTTAGTAAATATAAACTGCTAAATACATTTTCTCATCAGCAGTGATAGCAGTCTTGTGACTTCTATCAGTGTCTGGCCAAAGTTGTAGCAGGAGTTTCATTCTCTGTTGACTGTCCTATGAGGCTGCATGACCCTTGACCCTCTGTCTGGAGAGTGCTGATTGGCTCTGTGCCGATCACATGCACCCTCCCAAAAAGAAAAAAAACTCTCTAGCAATACACACCAAACTGAGCATGTGCAGAGTGCCACCAAGGCTCTGTACTATCAGGAGATGCTTGCTCAGGCAAGCAGTATTTACTCTTTGTTTCAGATTTTACTGAAGTGTGTGTACCTGCCTGCAAGTGTTGCAGTACCTGTAGTGGTTCTGTAACCTAAAATATTATTGTACATTTCATACCATGTACATTTATCAGAAGTATTTTCTAAAGCCCAATCAGTGATCACCCTACAATCCCTTGTTTGATAACCCCAACTTGAGACACTCTAGAATGATTCCTGACTCCCAGGTTTGGGCACGTTATGGTGTTAGAACTATACAGGATGTTATGTCAGGGGGTGTTCTGCTGTCCTTTCTGGGACCTCTCTATTAAGTATGAGCTGCCCTGCTGGGTGCAGTTCCAATACTGCCAATTGCGTCGCACAGCTCGATCACAGTTCTCTGGCTCCCCAATATTGGAGACACGGTGGAAGATCTCCTTGCACAGGGGCAGCTCTTTAAACCTCTCTCAATGTTATATTTGACCCTCTAGGGTGTGGAGTCTCCCAAGATGGGGACACTGTGGGAAAAGTGGAGTGCGGATATTCCCTCCTTGGATAGAGAATCATGGGAGGAATGTTTTGAAAATAATTCTAAACTGGCTATCTCCTCTAAGGATAAATTAATCCATGTTAAATTTCTACACCTTGTGAATTACACGCCCCACAGATTGCATCAAATCTACCCGAATAGGTTCCCTGAATGTGCCCGGTGTCGTTCCTCTATTGGTACATTCTTCCATATGTTCTGGACCTGTCCCAGGGTGGCTCGGTTCTGGATGGAGGTCTTTGACCTTATTAACATACGTCTGCAACTGTCCCTCCCTATATCCCCAGAGTTGGCCCTTCTGGGTATACCGGACAATGAACAGAGACCTAGATACACCAATCTACTAGTTTCTCACCAATTGTATTATGCAAAGAGGGAAATTCTTTATAGGTGCCCCCCCCCCCAGCCTCATGGGAATCTGCAATTAACGTGGTGTTACCTACTACATAAAATTTATTTTAGCCATATATTGAGTGTACTGGCTTTATATACAGTAATTAGACACAGAAATGTATCCCCAAATTTTGATCATTACCATCTCTTTACTTTTGCCACTTGAACTTCATCTTTGTACCATGTTATATCTGAGTCACTTAAAATATTGAAGAACTGGCACCAAAGTTTTAAATTCCCTGATGCATCCGAAAATTGTTCTGCTCGTATTTTCCGAATTACCTGTGGAGCTTAAGAAAATACAATTTTTTAAATTATTTTAACAATTTTTATCGCAGTAAAATGAAAGTTGAAATATGGCCGTCTATTTTTTTTTCTAGTTTTGGATACAGTGGGGCGAACACAGATGTCCTCATTGACAGATTTCCATCTTCCGTCAATAAAAAATATATTTGCCTGGATTTTACTTCATGTTGATATTGTTTTTTTTTAATAGTTCTTGACTAGGCTACAAAGTATATACCTTTAACTCAGACCATAAACTAGAGGGGGAGACAGTGAAGCTAGCAATTAAATAACAGTACTCAGAAAAATAATATTTTTTATGCAATTAAACAGGCATAGCCATGAAGATACTATCTTAAATATGAAAAATAACTGCTCCAATAATTATTTCTCTACTGCCTTTCATTTTGGCAGTAACTCCAGTCCAGTTAGACTGTGCTGATAACAGCATACATATTGATCATGCTGTCTGCTTCTCCTGTTTATACAGTTAAATATAGTGGATGTATAAGTAAATGTAAGCATTGAAAGGCAGGATTTGGCACTGACCACCACATCCCACTTTTACATACAATATATTACCAAAAGTATTGGGACACCTGCCTTTACACACACATTAATTTTAATGTCATCCCAGTTTTAGTCCATAGGGTTTAATATTGAGTTGGCCCACCCTTTGCAGCTATAATAGCTTCAACTCTTCCGAGAAGGCTGTCCTGAAGGTTTAGGAGTGAGTCTATAGGAATGTTTGACCATTCCTCCAGAAGCGCATTTGTGAAGTTAGGTACTGATACAGACAAAAAGGCCTGGGTCGCAGTCTCAGCTCCAATTCATCCCAAAGGTGTTCTATCGGATTGAGGTGCAGGCCAGTCAAGTTCCCCCATCACAAACTTGCTTATCCATGTCTTTATGGACCTTGCTTTGTGCACTGGTCCAAATCATTTGGTGAAGGGGGGATTATGGCGTGAGGCTACTTTTCAGGGGTTGAGCTTGGTCCCTTAGTTCCAGTGAAGGGAACTCTTAAGGCATCAGCATACCAAGACATTTTGGACGATTTCATGCTCCCAACTTTGTGGGAACAGTTTGTGGATGGTCCCTTCCTGTTCCAATAAGACTGTGCACCAATGCACAAAGCAAGGTCCATAAAGTCCAAAAGCGAGTTTGGGGTGGAGGAACTTGATTGGCCTGCACATTATCCTGACCTCAACCCGATAGAACACTTTAAAAGTGGATAATCTCTCAAAGATATAATAAAAGATATAGATTAAAAATCTTCTTTATTCTCATCCTGAACGATTTTGTTAGAAAAAAGAAGTAAATATGGCTATAAATGGCCCTGAAATGTTAAAGCTATCACACCAATATACATCACATGTATTAAACACGTGTAGATTACACCTTCTCAAAAAAATGTCTTCATCCTGACAGTGAAAGTATAAATACTGGTCATTTAGTCAGCACCCCAATGTCCCAAATATAAGCAAATAAGATGTAGGCTGTACTAAATCCACTGCTATGGATGGATGAATGAGTTCCAACACATGCCGCCAATAAGGTTTCTAATAAGGGAAAAAACAGATGAGAATTTATGATGAAAGGTTGTGGCTCTTAGCTAAGGATATATCCTCCCAAAAAAACCGTAATGACCCAAGAGGGTCACTTTAAAAACCGCATACAAAAGGACTGAACGTGTTCACACGCTTGGTCATAAGTTAAAGAAAAACAACATTTTCCAAGCCATCAGAGTGTGCTTTTCATCTGGGGAAATTAAAAACGTGGCGTCAAACACTAGAGTATCACAGTCCACCACTGAAACCACACTACTGGAGTGTTTGACGCCACTCTCCTATAAGAGGGTGTAATCTTCATGTGTTTAATACATGTGACGTATAGTGGTGTGATGATTTTAATATTTCAAGGCCACTTATAGCCTGTGTTTACTTATTTTTTCTAACAAAATTGTTCAGGATAAAAAAAAAGATGATCTTTAATATTAATCTTGTATTGTGTCTTTGCGAGTATATCAACCTTTAACCACTTGCTGACCGCCGATCGGCATCTGACGGCGGCAAAGTGGCTCGTTCCCGCAAATCGCCGTCATACGACGGCGGCTGCGGGAACGAGTTTAGTGAGCGCACGCGCGCCGCCGGAGGTGCGCCCGCGCGCTCACTGTGTCCAGGGGGGCCAGGGAGCGGGTGCGGCGGCTTCGATTGCCGCCGGCTACCCGCGATGGCCCCCCCGGAGCGAGTGAGTGGAGGTTCGTGTATGTAAACACGGACCTCCGCTCTGTGTGAGGGGGAAGGGCTGTGATCACAGCCTTCCTTTACGTGAAGGCTGTGACCACTTCCCTTCCCCAGCTAGGCAAGCCCTATACAGTTAGAACACGCCCAGGGAACATAGTTAACCCTTAGCGCGCCCCCTGCAGGTTAACCCCTTCACTGCCAATGGCATTTACACAGTAATCAGTGCATTTTTATAGCACTGATCGCTGTATAAATGCCAATGGTCCCCAAAAAGTGTCAAAATGGTCCGACATGTCCGCTGAAATATCGCAGTACCGCAAAAAATCGCAGATCGCCGCCATTATTAGTAAAAAATAAAAAAAAATTAAAAACCCCAAAAATGAATTCTCATCATCCGTAAACGCGACCACTTTTGCGCAAACCAATCAATAAACGCCGATTGCGATTTTTTTTTATCGCAAATATGAGGAAGAATATAAATCGGCCAAAAACGGCGAAAAAAAATGTTTTTTTATATTTTTTTTTTTGGATTTGTATTTTAGGAAAAAGTAAGAAATTTGGGTTTTTTTGCAAAATTGTTGCTCTTCTTTTGTTTATAGCGGCGATCAGAAATGACGCAGCGGTGATCAAATACCACCAAAAGAAAGCTCTATTTGTGGGAAAAAAAGGACGCAAATTTTGTTTGGGTACAACGTCGCACGACCGCGCAATTGTCAGTTAAAACGACGCAGCGTCGAATCGCAAAAAGGGCTCCGGTCCTAAAGCTGGAAATCCTTCCGGGGCTGAAGTGGTTAAAGTCCCCTATTCATTATAATCCAAGGTTTTTCTTGGATTAAGTTGTATAGATATAAGCATAGATCATTCAGAGACAGACATCAGGCATTGGCAACAGCATGTATTTACTAACAGACTTATCAGTCTGGATGTCACAACACTACTTCCTCAAACTCAACCTGTCCAAACCGAACTCATAATATTTACTCCCCTATGTGCCCCTTCCCCTGACTTCTCTGTCAAGAGCAATGGCACAACCATCCACCCATCCCCGCCTGCCAGGGTGTTGGTGTTATCCTGGACTCTGAATGCTCCTTTCAGCCCCACATCTAATCAGTTTCCAAAACTTGTTGCCTCAACCTCCGCAACATCTCCAAAATATGCCCCTTCCTAACCAATAAAACCACAAAGCTCCTAATTCACTCCCTGGTTATCTCTCACCTCGACTACTGCAACTCCCTCCTCATTGGCTTACCTTTACATAGGTTATCCCCTATTCAATCCTTCATGAATGCTGCTGCCAGACTCATTCACTTTACAAACCACTCAGCATCTTCTACCCCTCCCTGCCAATCCCTCCATTGGCTGCCACTAACCCAATGAATTAAATTCAAAATACAAACAATAACTTAAAAAGCCATCCGCAACTGTGCCCCCAGCTACATCACTAACCTAGTCTCAAAATACTAACCAAATCGTTCTCTTCGTTCCTCCCAAGACCTCCTGCTCTCTAGCTCCCTCGACACCTCCTGCTATACTAGCTTCAAGGACTTTTCCTGAGCCTCTCCCATCCTATGGAATACCTTACCCCAATCTGTCCAACTATCACCTATTCTGTCTACTTTTAGGCGATCCCTGAAAACCTTTCTCTTCAGAGAAGCCTATCCTGCCTTCAACAACTGTACTTTTATTTTATTCATCAGTTCACCCCCCACAGTTATCACCTTTTGTATCACTTGACACTCCCTTTTAGATTGTAAGCTCTAATGAGCAGGGTCCTCTGATTCCTCCTGTATTGAACTGTATTGTAACTGTACTGTTTGCCCTTACGTTTTAAAGCGCTGCGCAAACTTTTGGTGCTATATAAATCCTGTATAATAATAATAATATTCATCATAAAGATAATTTGAGTTAGTTTGTTTGCCATGAAATAGTAATTGATGCAATAAATTACTTATTACAAGAAATAGTAATTGATGCAACAAATTCTAGGCTCAGTATAACTCATAAAGTTTAAGGTTGCTTCTGGTTTAAAGAATTGTTTAGAGAATCTTTATGGTTCACAGTATAAAATACAACATATATGAACAATGTCATTAAATGACCCACCTTTATAAGGATCATTTACTTTTTTAATTTCTGTAATCTGTGGTTCTTCCTTAAGTGGAACACCTGAATCTTTTGATTCTTGAGAACTAGAGTCAGATGCCTGTTTTTGATCTACAGTTTCTTCACATATCTTTGGAACTTCTAGCATTGCCATTCTTCGTGTTGTACCAGGGGAACGTCTTTCCACTGGAGGAGACTGAGATGCCAAAAGTGAGCTACTTTTTCTAGACAATCCTGGCGATACGTTGGGGCTCCCTTTTTTGGAAGGTGGAGTTATGGAACCCATGTTACCATCATCTTGACCCTCCAGTTGTTTAGGCTTAGAAAGATATATCTTACGGCGAGCTCCAGAAGCCAGCTCCTGTGGTGTTGCCGAAGGGATTAAAGATAAGTTTTCACTAGACCTCCATTTACGATTGCTGTCTCTTTGGGGATCATACAGCATACTTCCAGGTGCATTCTCAGTAGGTAGGCTACCGACAATTATAGAAGGCACAGATAATGCAGCTATGGAATTTGATCCTGCAGCTATTTTAGCTGCAATTTTTCTTGAAGTGGAAGGACTAAAACTTAGGTCTTCTTTAGTTAAGAATGTTTCTCCACTAATGCCCTTTGAACTTCTCTTTGGTGTCACTGGACTCATTGGAGCACTTTCCACTTGGGCTATTTCCCCTTTTCTTGAAAAATCAGTGATTCTCCTGGGAATTGTTGGACTTGTCAATGAATCTGCACTTTGAACCATGTCTTCTTCAGATGATGGAGACCGTTTACCTGAAGTGGAAGAGGAATGCATGCTTTGTGGACTCCGTGGAGAGTCACTCTCCTTTCCAGATTCATAAACCTTCCGGGAACATGGGGGACTTCTTTCAGGTGAATACATGTCTCCAGACAATTCTTGATGAGCTTCAGTCAAGTTTCTTTGGCTATTTGTTTTCACTTTATGGTCTTCAGTCTCTGCTGTTTTAATGTGAAACAACATCAACAAAGAATTTTTCAGGGTTGTTACCAGACTGTGATCCTGTTTATCTTGATGCTGTGATACATTTTCTTGAATAATTTCCTGCTCTGATTGTAAAGAAATGTGTTCCGTGGAAGGCAGGTCTGTTTCAATTACCTTCTCTTTGAAGGTTGAACTGTTAATTACCAATTGCTCAGATTCTTCATCATGTCTCATGTTTTGCGGCAAGGCTGGCATTGAATCATGTTCTTCAACCTGTTGTAGATTTAATGAAGCTTGCAAGGTAATAGGATCTACAGAGCTTTCATCCTTAATAGTTACTCCAGACTCCAAAGCTTTTTTCACATCACGAAGGAGGGTCACTACTGACTGGTTTTGATCACGTAGTAATAATTTAGATGAACTGTCTGCTGTAGGATCAGCATCCTGTACATTTTCAGCCATTTCTGCAACATGTTCTTGAATTGGTAATTCTGATGATACTTCAGATGTTAAATCTGTTTCTGCTACTGTTTTGTTCACTTGCTCAGTTAAATGTATTTCTCTAGTGAGAGAGCCACCCTCTAACAGTGGTTCAAATTGGTGTGCCTTGAGTTTCTCCTCCTCCTCTTCAGCCATCTCAACTTCATTGGAACATGTACCTGAAACCTCTGGGAGTCGTATAGACTTTTCAGTAGGAAGTGCTTCAATATTTAGTAAGCCTTTGTCACTTTCTACAGCCTGTTTCTCATGTAATTGTACATCAGATTCTAGTTTTGAAAGAGATTCTTGTTGCTCAACCCGAGTCACAGCACTCAGTGCAAATGTTTCTTCTAGTGTAGTAGACTCTTCAGTTTCCATATGTATTGGTTCTGGTGAGTGTGGACATTTCAAATTAATCTTCTCTTCAATGTTTTCTTCTGCTTTTGCAACCTTGGTTTCACTGATATCAGTTAGTTTCACTACAGGAGTTCCCGTGTATTCTGAGGGCCCTGGCATCTGAAAGAAATATACCAGCAAGGAAATAAATCAATTGGTATTTTGCATAAAATACTCATCATATTATTAGGTTTAAAAAGCCTTACATGTATTGATCTATGTGTATTTACTTATATAGTATAAAAAGGCGCATTTTAGTAAGGAATTCCAAAAGTGACCAAAATCTCTCCACTAAAGTACTGCAAAGAGGGTAAAAAAACATCACTTTTAATATGAAATAAAAAAATAAGGAGTTTATTCCCCAAAGACAGTGGATAGAGCAATGGCAAATCATTCTTTAATGCCCCAGTTGCAAACTGAGGAGCAAACAGCCCAATACTATTAGGTTGTATCTGTGATATAAACCAGTAGTTCTGGATGCACATTTGATCTCTGGGACATAAAGGTTTGCATAGCTCTGCCTACTCTCTTTGAATGAGGACCCCTTTTTTGTGGATTTTTGATAAAAGCAATTAGGATGCTAAATGTTATCTTTATTTAGAGAAGTTTTAATCACAATAACAGTGGTAGCTATTATTATAAGATCATTCATTTAAGCTTGATTTAAGATATTGTGAGCTGTGAATAAATCTTCAGTAAAACGAAAAACTGTTTCAAAACATATATGCTACCTCCTGAATCTTGGCCTTTTGAGCTTTTGCCTTCTCAGATTGAGTAGTCTGCGCCTTTGCCTTCTGTGCCTCTACTTCCATGGCCTCTGCTATTTGTGCCTCTGCTTTCATTTTCTTTTCCCTTTGTGTCTCTTTTTTAATTTCCTCTGCCTTCTGTGCCTCAACCTTCTGTGCTACTGCCTTCAGGGCCCCAGTACTTGGTACCTCTACCTTCTTTGCCTCTGCTCTCTGTGCTTCTGCCTTTATTACCACTGTTCTCTCCCCTGCCTTTATTGCCACTGCATTATGTGCCTCTTCCTTCAAGGCCTCTGTCAAATGTGTATCTGCCTTAAAAACCCTCTGTACATCTGCTTTCTGTACCTCTGCCCCCTGTGTCTCTGTCTTCAATGTCTCAGCTTTTTGTGCCTCTGACCCTGCCTTATCCTTCTGTGCATCTTCTGTTTGGGCCTCTGCTTTCTGTGTCTCTGCCCACTTTTCCTTTGCCTTCATTGCCCCTGCCTTCTTTGCTTCTTCCTCCTGTGCCCTTGCCCTCTCTTCCACTGCCTTCTGTTCATCTGCCTTCATTGTCTCTGCCCTATGTGCCTCTGCTTTTATTGTCTTCACCTTTATTGTCTCTGCTCTCTGTATGTTTGCCTTCTGTGCCCCTGCCCTCTGTGACTTTATTGCCTCTGCCTTCATTTCCTCTGTCTCCATTGTCCCTGCCCTTTGTGCCTCTTCCTTCTTTGCCTCTGCCCTCTGTGTCCCTGTCTTTATTGCCTCTGCCCTCTGTGCCTCTGTTTGTATTGCTTCCAGCTTCAATGTCTCTACCATCTGTACCTTTTCCTTCTGTGCCTTTTCCCTCTGTGCCTCTGCCTCAATTGTCACTATTCTCTGTTCCCCTGCCTTTATGGTCTCTGCATTTTGTGCCTCTTCCTTCAGTGCCTCTGCCAAATGTGTATCTGCCTTTTTTGCCTTAGCCCTCTGTACATCTACTTTCTGTACTTCTGCCCCATGTGCCTCTGACTTCAATGCCTCTGCTTTTGGTGCCCCTGACTTAATTGCCTTATCTTTCTGTGCATCTTCTGTCTGGGCCTCTGCTTTCTGTGTCTCTACCCTCTTTTCCGTTGCCTTCATTGCCTTTGCCTTCTTTGCTTCTTCCTCCTGTGCTCCAGTCCTTTCTTCCTTTGCCTTCTGTTCTTCTGCTTTCATTGTCTCTGCCCTATGTGCCTCTGCTTTTATTATCTCTACCTTCATTATCTCTGCTTTCTGTATTTTTGCCTTCTGTGCCCCTGCCTTCTGTGCCTCTGTCTTCATTGCCCCTGTCCTTTGTGCCTCTGCCTTCTTTGCCTCTGCTTTCTGTGCCCCTGCTTTTATTGTCTCTGCCCTTGGTGTCTCTGCTTTCATTGCTTCTACCTTGATTGTCTCTACCATCTGTACCTCTGCCTTCTGTGACTCTGACTTCATTGCCACTGTACTCTGTTCCCCTGCCTTTATTGCCATTGCATTATGTGCCTCTTCCTTCAACGCCTTTGCCTTAGTCCTCTGTACATCTGCTTTCTGTACCCCTGCCCCTTGTGCCCCTGACCTTGCCTTATCCTTCTGTGCATCTTCTGTCTGGGCCTCTGTTTTCTGTGTCTCTACCCTCTTTTCCTTTGCTTTCATTGCCTCTGCCTTCTTTGCTTCCTCCTTTGCTCCTGCCCTCTTTTCCACTGCCTTCTGTTCTTCTGCCTTCTGTGCCCCTGCCCTATGTGACTCTGCTTTTATTGGCTCTGCCTTTGTTGCTTCCGTCTTCATTGTCCCTGCCCTTTGTGCCTCTGCCTTCTTTGCCTCTGCTCTCTGTGTCCCTGTTTTTATTGCCTCTGCCCTCTGTGCCTCTGTTTTTATTGCTTCTACTTTCAGTGTCTCCACCCTCTGAACCTCTGCCTTTTGTGCCTCTGCCCTCTGTGCCTCTGCCTTCATTGCCACTGTTCTCTGTTCCCCTCCATTATGTGCCTCTTCCTTGAATGCTTCTGCCAAATGTGTATCTGCCTTAATGGCCTTAGCCCTCTGTACATCTGCTTTCTGTACCTCTGCCCCCTGTGCCTCTGCTTTCAAAGCCTCTGCTTTTTGTGCCTCTGACTTCACTGCCTTAACCTTCTGTGCATCTTCTGTCTGGGCCTCTGCTTCCCAAGTCTCTGCCCTCTTTTCATTTGCCTTCATTGCCTCTGCCTTCTTTGTTTCTTCCTCCTTTTCTCCTGCCCTCTCTTCCTTTGTCTTCTGTTCTTCTGCCTTCATTGTCCCTGCCCTATTTGCCTCTGTTTTTATTGTTTCTAACTTCATTGTCTCTGCTCTCTGTATTTTTACCATCTGTGCCCCTGCCCTCTGTGACTCTGCCTTCATTGCCTCTGCCTTCTGTGCTTCTGTCTTCATTGCAGCTACCCTTTGTGCCTCTGCTTTTATTGCTTCTACCTTCTTTGCCCCTACCCTCTGTACCTCTGCTTTCTGTGCCCCTGTCATTTGTGCCTCTGCCCTCTGTGTCCCTGCTTTTATTGCCTCTGTCCTCTGTGCCTCTGCTTTTATTGTCCCTACCTTCATTATCTCTGCTTTCTGTATTTTTGCCTTCTGTGCCTCTGTCTTCATTGCCCCTGCCCTTTGTGCCTCTGCCTTCTTTGCCTCTGCCCTCTGTGCCCCTGCTTTTATTGTCTCTGCCCTTGGTGCCTCTGCTTTCATTGCTTCTACCTTGATTGTCTCTACCATCTGTACCTCTGCCTTCAGTGACTCTGCCTTCATTGCCACTGTTCTCTGTTCCCCTGCCTTTATTGCCACTGCATTATGTGCCTCTTCCTTCAACGCCTTTGCCTTAGTCCTCTGTACATCTGCTTTCTGTACCCCTGTCATCTGTGCCTCTGACCTTGCCTTATCCTTCTGTGCATCTTCTGTCTGGGCCTCTGCTTTCTGTGTCTCTACCCTCTTTTCCTTTGCTTTCATTGCCTCTGCCTTCTTTGCTTCCTCCTTTGCTCCTGCCCTCTCTTCCGCTGCCTTCTGTTCTTCTGCCTTCTGTGCCCTTGCCCTATGTGACTCTGCTTTTATTGGCTCTGCCTTTGTTGCTTCTGTCTTCATTGTCCCTGCCCTTTGTGCCTCTGCCTTCTTTGCCTCTACCCTCTGTGTCCCTGTTTTTATTGCCTCTGCCCTCTGTGCCTCTGTTTTTATTGCTTCTACCTTCAGTGTCTCTACCCTCTGAACCTCTGCCTTCTGTGCCTCTGTCCTCTGTGCCTCTGCCTTCATTGTCGCTGTTCTCTGTTCCCCTCCATTATGTGCCTCTTCCTTCAATGCCTCTGCCAAATGTGTATCTGCCTTAATGTCCTTAGCCGCCTGTACATCTGCTTTCTGTACCTCTGTCCCCTGTGCCTCTGCTTTCAAAGCCTCTGATTTTTGTGCCTCTGACTTCATTGCCTTAACCTTCTGTGCATCTTCTGTCTGGGCCTCTGCTTCCCAGGTCTCTGCCCTCTTTTCATTTGCCTTCATTGCCTCTGCCTTCTTTGTTTCTTCTTCCTGTTCTCCTGCCCTCTCTTCCTTTGTCTTCTGTTCTTCTGCCTTCATTGTCCCTGCCCTATTTGCCTCTGCTTTTATTGTCTCTACCTTCATTGTCTCTGCTCTCTGTATTTTTACCGTCTGCACCCCTGCCCTCTGTGACTCTGCTTTCATTGCCTCTGCCTTCTGTGCCTCTGTCGTCATTGCAGCTGCCCTTTGTGCCTCTGCTTTTATTGCTTCTACCTTCTTTGCCCCTACCCTCTGTACCTCTGATTTCTGTGCCCCTGTCATTTGTGCCTCTGCCCTCTGTGTCCCTGCTTTTATTGCCTCTGTCCTTTGTGCCTCTGCTTTTATTGCTTCTACCTTCAGTGTCTCTATCCTCTGTACCTCTGCCTTCTGTGTCTCTGCCGTCTGTGCCTCTGCCTTCATTGCCATTGTTCTCTGTTCCCCTGCCTTTATTGCCTCTGCATTATGTGCCTCTTCCTTTAATGCCTCTGCCAAATGTGTATTTGCCTTAATTGGCTTAGTCCTCTGTACCTCTGCCCGCTGTGCCTCTGCCTTCAATGAATCTGCTTTTTGTGCCTCTGACTTCATTGCCTTATCATTTTGTGCATCTTCTGTCTGGGCCTCTGTTTTCTGTGTCTCTGCCCTCTTTTCTGTTGTCTTCATTGCCTCTGCCTTCTTTGCTTCTTCCTCCTGTGTTCCTGCCATATCTCCCTTTGCCTTCAGTTCTTCTGCATTCATTGTCTCTGCCCTATGTGCCTCTGCTTTTATTGTCTTTACCTTCATTGTCTCTGCTCTCTGTGTCTCTGTCTTCATTGCCCCTGCCCATTGTGCCTCTCCCTTCTTTTCCTCTGACCTCTGTGCCCCTGATTGTATTGCCTCTGTCCTCTGTGCCTTTGCTTTTATTGCTTCTACTTTCAGTGTCTCTATACTCTGTACTTCTGCCTTTTGTGTCTCTGCCCTCTGTGCCTCTGCCTTCATTGCCACTGCTATTTGTTCCCCTGCCTCTGCATTATGTACCCCTTCCTTTAATGCCTCTGCCAAATGTGTATCTGCCTTAATTGCCTTAGCCCGCTGTACCTCTGCCCCCTGTGCCTTTGCCTTCACATTCAATGCCTCTGCTTTTATTGTCTCTACCTTCATTGTCTCTGCTCTCTGTATTTTTGCCTTCTGTGACTCTGCCTTCTGTGTCTCTGTCTTTATTGCCCCTGCCCTTTGTACCTCTGCCTTCTTTGCCTCTGCCCTCTGTGCCCCTGTTTGTATTGCCTCTGCCATCTGTGCCTCTGCTTGTATTGCTTCTACCTTCATTGCCCCTACCCTCTGTACCACTGCCTTCATTGCCCCTACCCTCTGTACCTCTGCCTTCTTTGCCTCTGCCCTCTGTGCCTCTGCCTTCATTGCCACTGTTCTCTGTTCCCCTGCCTCTATTGCTGCTGCATTATGTGCCTCTTCCTTCAATGCCTCTGCCAAATGTGTATCTGGCTTAATTGCATTAGCCCTCTGTACATTTGTTTTCTGTACCTCTGCCCCCTGTGCCTCTGCCTTCAATGTCTCTGCTTTTTGTGCCTCTGACTTCATTAACTTATCTTTCTGTGCATCTACTGTCCAGGCCTCTGCTTTCTGTGTCTCTGACCTTTTTTCCTTTGCCTTCATTGCCTCTGCCTCCTTTGGTGCTTGCTCCTGTGCTCCTGCCCTCTCTTCCCCTCCCTTCTGTTCTTCTGCCTGCATTGTCTCTGCCCTATTTGCCTCTGCATTTATTGTCTCTACCTCCATTGTCTCTGCTCTCTGTATTTTTGCCTTCTGGTGCCCTGCCCTCTGTGACTCTGGCTTCATTGCCTCTGCCTTCTGTGCCTCTATCTTCATTGCCCTTGCCCTTTGTGCCTCTGCCTTCTTTGCCTCTGTCCCCTGTGCCCTTGCTTTTATTGCCTCTACCCTTGTTGCCTCTGCCCTCTGTACCTCTGTCTTCATTGCCTCTGCCTTCTTTGCCTCTACCAAAATTGTCTCTGCCTTTTGTGCCTCTGCCCTCTGTGCTTCTGCTTTTATTGCTTCTACCTTCATTGTTTCTACCCTCTGTACCTCTGCCTTCTGTGCCTCTGCCCTCTGTGCCTCTGCCTTCATTGCCTCTGCCTTCTGTGCCTCTGCCCTCTGTTCCTCTGCTTTCATTTTCTCTGCCATCTGGCTGAGTTCAAGCTGCTGCTGCAGTAGGGCATATGCTTTCTGTAAAGCCATGTACTCCACTTCTAAATTCTGCAGCTTCTGTAGTGTCTCTGTACGAGCCTTCTCCTGAAAAAAAACACACACAACAAAAAAGGATTAATATTAATCTAACCTACAAATTGCAGTGAAACAAAACAGTAAATAACATGCTTCATTGCTAATTTAATTTATAGTACGGCCTGTACAAGAATAAGGCACCGGGCACAGCATTGCTCTATAGATTAGGGTATTTTGAACATTTCCTTGGTAACATCCAGCTTCAACGCATAATGCATGGATACTTAATTTCATACTTATCTTTATATTTTTGCACACTCAAAAACAATATACATTCTATCAAATCATAAAACATATATTTAGGTAATCAGATTGGTAATCAGATTGCAATAAAACCTGGAAAAGGATCATCAGGGGGTCCCCGACATTGTGGGCCACTATCACAAGTTAGAGACAGAAAGTATATTTATATAGAAGTATATTTTTTATTTTACTAAATATCTATCTGGCACAATAATTTTGATCCTCGGGTGATCTCTGCTAATCAAATTGGTTGTAAGAGGAATCGTACTTCAAACCAATTTTGCCCTAAAGTTAAGGGTAACTGTATTTTTAATGCCAACCTCTGTTTTCCTTATTAAAAAGCAAATAGCTACATAGACCAAAGATGTAGATTTCCTTCATTTTGCACTGCCGAACTTGTGCAACATCAGAAATGGTATTGGGAGCCTCAGCTCTATTTCGCATGTGTGTCACCTTTTTCATAGAAATGAATAGAAGCGCTATCTACCTAAACTGAAAACAAGTGCTGCAGGCTTATGCAATATGTGTATGAGGGGTTCATGTTCATGTTCTGCAAAGCAGATAGACAAAGTGCAGAAAATGAATTTGCTTATTGATTATGCTTACCTTTAATTTTATAACATCAGCATTGTAAAAGCAGTGCAAACAATAGTTATTTTTGATCATCCATTATAAGCTGCTGGCCATCACTTTCAACAACTTCCTAGATTGTCTGCATGCCTTGCAACTTCTCCTCGGCTGTTTACTTTCAGTTTCTAAGGACTACATATCCCATGGTACCTTGTTGCAAACTGTAATTTTGTACTGACTACGCCCCCAATGCTCCTTCTCTAAGCACCTCTGAATTTCAGAAAGCAGGCTCTGTGAAATGCGTGACACAGCAATGCCTATCCACAGGGTATGGTGAATTAGTGTCACTGAATTCAAGGAAGGAAATGTGAGGGGATCTTCACAAAATAAGTTTACACACTTCAAAATTATTCAGATTAATAGGACTAAGCTAGAAATAATTAAAGGATGAGTTAGACTTTAAAAAAAGAAATAAATGCACATTTTTTTTGCAGGTGAAAAAATGTGCATTTACTATCTTTTTTATATGAGCCTGGAAAGCACTGCACCAGCGATTAGCTGATTGCTGGTGCCATACAGGTCTCCTGCAGACTGTGCGTGTAAGCTGTCTGCCTGTATATCGTACATCGTATGGGCAGGCAGTTTTACACTGACAAGACGAATCAATAAACTACCACAGCGCTCAACAGTGCTGTGGTAGTTTATTGAGAGCTACAAGCCAACATCCGCAAAGGATGTCAGTACTTACAGTTCATTCATTCACAGAACGCTCTTTTCAAAAAGTGACAGCTTAGAGGGAATCGCTGAGCAGCTGCAGCAGTGGGAACATGTTACCAAAAATGGATGGAACATGTACCATGTTCCCAAAGGTGTACTTATCCTTTAAAATACAATGTGGAAAAGAATATATCATTTGAAATTCTGACCAAAAGTTACATTGGACCCCAGTGCAAGAAACCACGAAGGGCCCCCTTGACTGCTGGAGCCCTTTCCATCAGTGCGGGCCCTTCCCATCTGTCCCGGGGCCCTTTTCTCTGGTTCTGGGGCCCTTCCCACTGATCCCAGGGCCTACTACTTCCGTCCTGAAGCCCGGTTCAAATTGCAACACATAAAGTCACATGACAAATCAAAACATTTTAATTTCAATGGGTGCCATCTTAATCAATGTGACTCATTCGCAGTGACAAAGAAAAGGTTCCTACACTTTCCTTCGACTTTGGTGTGATTTGAGTGCAATAGACTGCAATGTTAAATCACAAAAGTCTGAAGTAAGTCGCAAGGAGGTCAGAAGGAAATCACAAGCAAGTCACAAGAAAATCGCAAGTAAATCACAAGCAAGTTGCATAACTTTGCGGTCACAGCAGTGTGAACCGAGCCTTATGTCCTGCAGCGGCCTGGCAAGTGCAACCTTTGTGATCCTGGCAGTTCCACCACTGAAACTGTGTGCAAGCACACTAGTAACACGCATGTACCTGGAAAGGCAGTGTAGCACCCTCGTCTTGAACAGGGATGCTGTTAAATCTAGTTCTGCTGGGTGTTAACTAGCCTGGCTAATTGCTAGGGGGTCTCATGATTTGTTTCCTAACTCCGAATTTGATGTGCCTCTGTCCTCTGCCAGTGGGTGGCATTGTTACTTATGGCATTGGAATGACAAGGTGCATATGAACTTGGAATATGAGTGGATGGGTTGTTCCAGCCAATTGGCAGGGGGTTTCTTGGGCCCCATGGCCTGCTGGGAGAGCCTATTTATTTGAGAGGAGTCAGGTGATAGGGGTTCAGTGCCACCAGAATGGCTGTCTGGGTGGACGCGTGTTGAAAGCTCAGCTTGAGGCCTATCTGGGAGTTCCTGGTTGCTAGGCAGTCTGAGGCCTATCCAGGATGAGAAGGAGTAGCATAGGATTGGAGCTTCATGCCGGAAGCCTAACCAAGTTGCAAGGGTTCTGCCGGCCGGAGAACCCCTCTTTGATGGAGGTGTAGGGACACAGTTGCCAACAAGGGACAACCATTCCTGTTGCCAGAGGCATCCAACTTACTCTTCACTACCATGCCTAGTGACCCATACTGTGAGGATGGGTGTCAGCTCTCCCTGATTCTGAAGGCCACCATTGGCCCTTCGGAGGCCGGGCCTGTGCTACAGCAGATTGGGAGATTGTAGAGTGGTTAGCTGCATGAGTAGCTTCCATTGTGCTGGCTGCATGCAGCTCGGTGCATAAAATTGTTTTTCTTGTCCCAAACAAGATGAAAATCCAAATCTAACTTCATTGCTTTTTCACTCTGCCTTGTTACAAAGCCTAATTGTACTCTCCAGATCAACTAAAGCAGTGATTAAAGATGTAGCTCCACAGAGTGGATGAACTAAAAGAAGATTGATTCCTCTAGGTTTAGACGGTGATGTTGCAGGTTGGTATTATTGCTGTAGTTAGAGGTTACATCCGGAAAGAAAAGTACTACAAAGCTTGTGGAGTGATTTCACATAACCCTGGGTATCACTGGTAGACACAGTCTGCATTGCAGATTTCCATCACGTCATTATCACTTGGCTACCTTCTCATAGACATCAAGTCACGACTTCTAATTCCAGCAGTGTGTAGGTCACAGTAGCCTCTATGACTTACATGCTCACGCTATTCTGGGTATGTTTCAATGGCTACAGAGGTGTCTGTTTATTTTCTTCAGTGAGAATGATGAAATCACCTACTGCTTTTAGTGTAGGTGAATTTAGTTGGGCAATATTTGCAAATCCAAACATGGGAATAGCTAATCAGTGTCAACATTCTGTGCAGCTGAGAATGAAGTCACTTTCTAATTATACAACCAGCCAAGGGTCTAGAAATTTTTACTTTACTGTCATATCGTATATAAATATACTTACATGCATCTTTATTACAATGGACTAACGCAGTTCTTTAGGTACAATGGGTAGTTTGGTAACTGTTACCAGTTTAAACTTTTATATAAGAAACTGATTGACAAATGAACGCTGACAATCAAGGGTGTATTCCATAGGTCACGAGTATCCCCTCTTTTAGGTAGCCAAAAAACATATTGTATATGCCATGGCAGTCAGAGGGTTAAAACATGACCCAAGTCTTTTTTCTTTACCTAAGATTATATTTTTCAAACTGATATTTATTATTGTTTAATACACAACAAATACCTTTTGGGTTTTATGAAGAGAGAACACAGCAGTAGCTTTTCCTTTTTAAGATTCACTCTCTGTAACAGCCTGTAAGCATGGGATTTTGCTCAGCTGCTTCCCCTTAGTTGTTTATTAATTACACCACAGTTCGTTGGTAATAGACAGATACTTCCTGTCCCTGCTGGCTTGGCCAGAAATACTGACTAGAGGACTATAATATCTTATAGTGCAAAATTTCCAGAAATTAGAGACATAATTGGCCCACATGGCCATCCACACAGGAGATGCTACTGCAATTTTTAATCCAGACCAGAGGAAGAGATTTCTAGGCAAGTGTTCATGTGTTCTAATAGTTTAATTGTTGTAGCTTCTTTTGTTATATCAAATCTGGTGACAGAAGTGTATTTTTTGTTATTATATACAATGCACTGTACCAGATAGCTAGTTTGGCGCTAATGCATTTCTGTAGTGTTTTTTTTTTTTGCAGCTCCTGTTACCTTAGTCAATTGCTGCTCTGTTCTGGGATTCTCTAGCCAGCTTTAGCTTGGGCTCAGTAAATAGCATAAGATAGTGTTAGTTATGTGATAAGATGAGGCACTGAGGTCTTAAGGAATATAGAATGCAGCTTTACGTACATAGGAGAACAGCATACATGTGTGAGAACAGAATTACAGGAGCGGGCAGAGAAAAAAATCCTTCCTGTTCAAAATATACACGCATACTGTATATAAATGCATAGATGCTAGTATATCACTACCCGCCATCAAAAGTTTGAAGTGCATTGTATATGCTGTTGCACTTCCAACACCCCTTCTCAACAGCATGTGCTTTGCTATATGACGTTGAGGTTCTTCTGAAGAAGACTATGATGTTCCTTTAACAATGGCTTAGTAAGTGCATCTCTTCTGACAGGCAAAATTGAATATCAATAACACATTGCCCTTGAGTGTCCCCAAGCAGATGATACTTCACATCAATGTCTACACCCAAGTCCATTAAGATTTGGCAAATCCATATTGTTCCTTGACATGTATGTGCTGCTGGAATGTACTCCGCTTCAGTTGAAGATAGTGCAACAATCACTTGTTTTTGGCTGGACCAACTTTTTGTTCCTTTCCCATATTGGAAATTGTAACCACTTGTAGATTTACAGTCTGCAGTCTCTTGCCACTCAGTATCCACATACCCAGATAGTTTGGATTTGACGCAGCTGGTAGACATAGCTTCACCCGAATTGTTTCCTTTAGATTTACATGCCTGACAGAAGAGTCCTGCGAGGCTCCAAAATGTTGCACTTTCTCTTGTGATGTGATCATTCTGCAATAAAAACCTTTGGACAACATTTGAGGATCCTTGATGTGCTGGTGAATATGTGCTTTGTGAGGGGATTAGTTCAGTGGGGATCCACCTCTCCTGGGATAAACGCAGCTCACACAACAGGTTTCATAAAACTCTGGCTTGCAGCCAGGTTTATTTAAAAGGTTGCACATCAAAACAAATAAAAACAGAAAACAAAAATTTGCCGTTGGGCGCTAAACTAAACAGGAGAGATTTCCTCACTATACGGTATAGGGCTGGTCCCCGATATCCACAGTCCCAGGCTTGAGAGCCAGTGAGATCTCTTCCTGATCATTAAATGCAGGTGTAGAGGGGTATGAGTGGACCAGAAAGTCCGGGCCGGAACCAGCTCTGCCAAGGTGGCCGGCAAATCTCGGTCACCTCAAAATGATCGCATGCGAGGCGACAAGTATCGCCCGTCCATTGTGGTGCCTCACATCATTTACCTGTGATTTTCCAGTAACCAGCTGGTAGTCGCTGCAGCACCCCCTACCGATGAGCCTTGTTTCCAGGAATGTGTGCGAGGGAAATATGGGCAAAACCCTTTAGGTACCAGTCACACTCACAGGCCACTGAAACTTTTCTAGAGAGTATTTCCGCTGTTGTAGCTATGTCTGGTCTTGTCACAGTGGCAATGTATGGCAGCCATGTACAGTAGCTCTGCAGTGCATGTCATTGTTGGGTACCATGTTTTCTGCTTCATTGCTCTTTTGGTAGCCTGGTTCAATGGGTGTTTTTAATTCTTTTGCATTTTGCATATGGAACTGTTCCGAGATGTCAGTAATTTTCTGACTTTGGTTGAGAAGATTGTTTCTTCTTCCGCTGCCTTTCTCCATTTGTTGACTTATCTTTTTGGTCATTTTTCTATGTCTTAGGATGTTGATTCATGTATGTTATGTGCCTTAGCAGCATATGAAAGCTTGCAGGGTGGTATCCCCTTCGTCATTCAACTGGATCTTCTCATTTCAGGCTGTTTAGCAGGATCTAGTGGGGAACTTATCTATTGAGAGTTTCATCTCTTGCTCTGACTCCTGTGCATCCTCATTTTGGTCAGCATCTCTTGCTGGTTCACTAGGCAGATTGACTTCACAGTTCTCGAAAACTCAGAAATTAGAAAATTTCAGAAATTCGAAGTTCGCAAACCAATCAATATACGCTTATTAGGATTTTTTTTTACCAAAAACATGTAGCAGAATACATATTGGGCTAAATTGATGAAGAAATTTAATTTTTTACAATTTTTTATTGGATAATGGTTATGTTTTATAGCAGAAAATAAAAATTATTTTTTTTTTTTCAAAATTGTCAGTCTTTTTTTGTTTATAGCGCTAGAGAAAATAAAAACCACAGAGGTGATCAAATACCACCAAAAGAAAGCTCTATTTGTGGGGGAAAAAAAGGACATCAATTTATTTGGGTACAGCAACGCATGACAGCGCAATTGTCAGTTAAAGTAACGCAGTGCCTTATTGCAAAAATGACCTGGTCAGGAAGGGGGTAAAACTTTCCGGAACTGAAGTGGTTGAAAGATGAGTAAATAGCCGAGTAAATAGATACCAAACATGCCAACAGGCAACAAACGACGTCAATTTTACTATTCATAGGCAATGCTTTAAAAGCCTTTACAGGTCACCACTTTAGATTTACAGAGGAGGTCTTGTGCTAGAATTACTGCCCATGATATGATGTTTGGGGTGATATCTCCAATGTGTGGGACGATGGCTGTTTGCGCAGGCGCGAGACCAACTTGTGTATTCACATTTGCACATGAGCATGGGGGGACAGGCAGGGTGTGTAACCTCTATAGTGGGGTTTGTAGTATAGTACCCGTCATTAAGATCGTGTTCTGGAGGAGACATTTAGATTTCACCACTGGACATTTCCGAAAATTTCGTAACGGATACTTATCATTTTAACTGCAGCAAACAACGGACAACCGTACAAACCATAGATAAATGAGCCGATAAATGAGTAGAAAGTTGGTGAAGTCAAGGCCTTTCAAAATGGGGGAAGGACTGGTCCAGTAAAAACGTTATTCCGTGACGCAATGAAATTGACTGTTAACGCGACAGTACGCAACGACATGGGTTTATTTAACTACAGGAAAAAAAGGGGGTGTTTATCTCGAAAGAAAAC
>BLSH010009605.1:1069333-1096601 GCA_018402905.1 Glandirana rugosa | reverse complement strand
ATTTTAATTTATTTTCCCTATCCCCATTTATTTGTAGGGCACTTGCCCTAGTTTGAAGATGATTTTAGAACAGTTATATGGCTTCTACCATTAATTAATACTTTTCAGACACAGTTTGAAGATGATCCACATTCACCTCCATTTTTGCTTTTTTTATGTTTTTATTTTTTTAAAAATATTTAAAGTTATTTCCCTGTCCCCATTTTTTTGTAGGGCACTTGCCCTACCCTTACCCCCATTTTACTTCCTTTTGCAGCCCTCTAGGGCTTTCCAGGACTTTGTTACAGCCATTTTTGTGCCTAAAAGTTCGGGTCCCCATTGATTTCAATGGGGTTCGTTGTCCGTGCGATCGTTCGGGTTCCGTCCGGACCCGGACTTTGTCCCGAAGTTCGGACGGACCAGCAGAACCCGAACTTCCAGAGGTTCGCTCAACTCTACCAGTGACCTCATCATCATCATCCCCTCCATCGTCATCACCAATGGCGCCAACTTGCCAATTTGATGTGGCTGGGGGAACGAGTGCCAATATGTTGTTTATCAGTGTTCTCTCCACTCTGTAGGCTGACGTTACTCCCTTCCTCTACCTCAGAACCAACATCAGAATCAAGTAATGTCTGTGCATCCTCAAGAAGCTAGTAGCTGATGCTGTGTTCAATAATTCAGCTGACTACTCCATGCATGATGCTGGGGCTATGGCAGAAGTAGCTTTGGACAAGGAGGCAGAATAAGCAGTGTCTGCACTAGTGTCAGCTTGGGTTATAGAGGATGAGGAGGATGAGGATGGTTTAGTAAGCCAGTCCACCACCTCCTCTGCATGCTGTGCTGATAGCATGGGCAACATCACTAAACCGAGACAAATGTACCCTGCCTGAGTTAGGACCATGCCCACCTTTGCCTGTGGACACAGACGCTGCTGGCCCCCTCATAGTGGCATGGTAACGTCTGCCTCTCCTTGTTTGGCCTTCCAGACATGATGGGGGTCTTATTACCCAAATTTAATAGAAACTGGGAAATGTGTGATTGGATGCACTTTATCTTTATGAAAAGTGGTGTTTGGTGCACTTTAAATTGAGGACTGACGCTGACAGAAATGTAAAAAACTATTAAAAAAAAAGGGGGACATTGGCGCCACAGTCAGAAAAACTGCGGCTGACAATTTTTAAAAAAGGGGCTGGCAGTGGACGAAAAAAAAAAGAAAAAACAAAAAAAAACCATGTAGCAACCAAAAAAAAGGGTATCCAGCACCCCTCAAGATTTACACTCGCCTGCACTCATTTGACGAGTGTAAATTAGTGGAGGGTGAGTGCGGAGTACCAGAGGGGGGACTCCGTGGCCCCCTGACCACTCTTATTTCCTGTAAAAAAGGCTGCACAGCTTCCGCGATCAGAATCGATCAGCCAGGAAACTGTCAGGAGGATCTGGCGGCCAGCCCGGATCACACAGAGTGGGGTTCTCCCGTGGAGACACAGCTTCTATATGAATAGCCAGTTGTCATGGGCGTCCGCAGGTAGGGGCAAGGGGGGGCAATTGCCCCCCTGGAATCAGGGTCCAGATCGGGGGTTCCCCTCGAGGTGCTTGTCCTCTTGAGCCGTGTATGCAGTTTCTGATCGTCTCTTGTGCCATGTCCACAGTCTCTGACCATCTCCTGTACCATGTCCACAGTCTCTGACTGTCTTCTGCACCATGTCAGCAGTCTCTGACCGTCTCCTGTACCATGTCCGCAGTCTCTGACTGTATCCTGTACTATGTAGGGGCAAGGGGGGGGAATTGCCCCCCCTGGAATCAGAGATCAGATTGGGGGTTCCCCACTAGGTCCTTATCCTCTTGAGCCATGTATGCAGTTTCTGATCGTCTCTTGTGCCATGTCTGCAGTCTCTGACCATCTCCTGTACCATGTCCACAGTCTCTGACTGTCTTCTGTACTATGTCCACAGTCTCTGACCATCTCCTGTACCATGTCTGCAGTCTCTGACCGTCTCCTGTACCATGTCCGCAGTCTCTCACCCTCTCCTGTACCGTGTCTGCAGTCTCTGACCATCTCCTGTACTAAGTCTGCAGTCTCTGACCGTCTCCTGTACCATGTCTGCAGTCTCTGACCCTCTCCTGTACCATGTCCGTAGTCTCTGGCCATCTCCTGTATCATGTCTGCAGTCTCTGACCATCTCTAGTACTATGTCCACAGTCTCTGACCGTCTCCTGTACTATGTCCACAGTCTCTGACCGTGATAATGTAATAATGACATTGTCGAAAAGGGGTAGAGCATGGATGACCTTAAAATGATGGCCCCCCCCCTGAAAAAAGTTCTGCGCACGCACATGAGTGTCGTCCTATTGAACGAAGTCCCGCCTCCTGGATCAGCATTGGACTAGTGTTCTGTCTATTAGAGTAGCCGGTCCAGGAGGCGGGACTTTGTTTGACAGCGCGACACCGGCTATTCATATAGAAGCCATGTCTCACAGGGAGAACCCCGCTCTGTTTGATCCGGGCAGTTTCCCTCAAAACTTCCCAATAGCCCATGGCCAGGTTGGGATTAGATTACACACCCTTTGCTTCTTTTATCATTCTATATATATGGTATATTTTATAGTGTATGTTTTTGTGCTTATATCTATCGCCGTTTTTGAGACCTCCTGTGGGTACACTCCTCAGTGACTTCCTGTTTCTCTCCCTCTTCCTGTTTTTGAGACTTCCTGTTATTGCGACCTCCTGTGGGTACACTCCTCAGTGACTTCCTGTTTCTCTCCCTCTCCCTGTACGGAGCCCCAGACAGACCATTCTAGTTTGCTCCAATCCCGTGCCTGCTCTTGCCTATATATTCCCACCCCTTCCTCTATCAGCTAGTCCTTGCCTGAGGAAGAGGCGCGGTCCTCGTGTCATCAGGACCGACATTCGCCTAGGAAACGCGTCGCGTACTGATGACGTCACTCCCCTGTGTTCTGTCTCCTGTGTCACATACTACGTCCTGGATTTACAAGCCGGCTCTTCACCATCTCCTCTGGACGATTCACCCTACATCTGGACACCTGTCTATACCTGGAGACGCTTCCCCCATCGCAGAGGTTGCAGTGGCGCCATTATGGACTACCCATGCTGATTATGCTGTTTATGCTGCTCCACAATGTGAGTGTTTTTATACCATTATTATAATAAATCCTTTGTAATACTGCACTTAGAGGTGCCTCCTTTTTGTCTTCTTCTTTTATAGTTACATGAGGTCTGGTTCAGCTTCCAAGGATTGGCTGCCTCTTGTCCCTGATCATCTGTTATACTCCCTCCTAGAGACTTATTGAAGTGGCAGAGACTTCCACTTATATTGTCTTGAGGATTTCACCAATTAGACTACCTCGTTGCTTTCTATGAACTATTTTTGGACTGGGCTGATTACAAAGTTTGAGCGCACAAACCTGCTTTTTTTATATTTCAGTAATGAAATGAGGTTTATTGGATTAACAGAAAATGTGCAATATGCATCAAAACGAAATTAGACAGGTGCATAAATTTGGGCACCCTTGTCATTTTGTTGATTTGAATACCTGTAACTACTTAGCACTGATAAATTGGAACACACAATTGGTTTGGTGAGCCCATTAAGCCTTGAACGTCATAGACCGGTGCATCCAATCATGAGAAAAGGTATTTAAGGTGGCCAATTGCAAGTTGTTGTTCTCTTTGACTCTCCTCTGAAGAGTGACAACATGGGGGCCTCAAAACAACTCTCAAATGACCTGAAAACAAAGATTGTTCTACATTATGGTTTAGGGGAAGGCTACAAAAAGTTATTGCAGAGATATAAGCTGTCAGTGTCCACTGTGAGGAACATAGTGAGGAAATGGAAGACCACAGGCACAGTTCTTGTTAAGGCCAGAAGTGGCAGGCCACATAAAATATTGGAGAGGAAAAGCCGAAGGATGGTGAGAACGGTCAAAAATAGCCCACAGACCACCTCCAAAGACCTACAACATCAACTTGCTGCAGATGGTGTCACTGTGCATCGTTCAACAATTCAGAGCACTTTGCACAGGGAGAAGCTGTATGGGAGAGTGATGGGAAAGAAGCCTTTTCTGCACACACGCCACAAACGGAGTCACTTGAGGTATGCAAATACACATTTGGACAAAGATTGAGTTATTTGGTCATAACAAGGGGTGTTATACATGGCGGCAAAAGAACACAGCGTTTCAAGAAAAACATTTGCTACCCACAGTAAAATTTGATGGAGGTTCCATCATGCTGTGGGGCTGTGTGGCCAGTGCTGGTACTGGGAATCTGGTTAAAGTTGAGGGTCGCATGGATTCCACTCAATATCAGCAGATTCTTGAGAATAATGTTGAGGGATCAGTCACAAAGTTGAAGTTATGCCGGGGATGGATATTTCAAGAAGACAACGACCCAAAACACTGCTCAAAATCTACTCGGGCATTTATGCAGAAGAACAAGTACAATGTTCTGGAATGGCTATCCCAGTCCCTGAATATCATTGGACATCTGTGGGGTGATTTGAAGCGGGCTGTCCATGCTCGGCAACCATCAAGCCTAACTGAACTGGAAATGTTTTGTAAGGAGGAATGATCCAAAATACATTCATCTAGAAATCAGACACTCATTGCAGGCTATAGAAAGCGTCTAGAGGCTGTTATTTCTGCTAAAGGAGGCTCTACTAAATATTGATGTGATTTTTCTGTTGGGGTGCCCAAATTTATGCACACGTCTAATTTTGTTTTGATGTATATTGAGCATTTTCTGTTAATCCAATAAACCTCATTTCACTACTGAAATATTACTGTGTCCTTCAGTTATTTGATAGATCAAAATGAAATTGCTGATCCAAACACCCAAATATTTATAAATGAAAATCATGGAAACTGTCAAGGGTTCCTAAACTTTTGCATACAACTGTATTCCGAATAATTACAGGCCTACAATATAAAATGTCAAATTTCTATGCAAAACAATGTACCGCTTTTAGACGCAAAAATCTGACATAATCATGCCACCAGGAAGGTTAATTGAACAAGGTTTAACACACTGCCTGCCAGTAAAGTAAGTTCAAAAAGTCTTCTTCTAACAGTTGATTTAAATTTTTTTACACTGGAACAGGGTTGTTTTAAGGAAGAAAAAAGATATTGCACCAGCAAATGTATAATAGGATCATACATCTCGCTGCATGAAAAAACAGAATTTGAAATGTCTGTCCTCGTCACTGCCCTTAGTAACTTATTATTTCATGTGTACATCATCACGATTAATCATAAAAAGATGTAATATTTGCAAACAGTTGCCTGTGAAGAGTAATCTATTTTACATCACAGTTACATCAGTGCACCATGTAATGTGAATATTTCCAGATCTTGCGTGACAGCTGAGCCATAAGTTTTGCACAAAAGAGGAACAAGTGGCTTTGAACAGTACTGTCATGAACATAGTAACGATATCAGCTGTAATTCTCTTTCCAAACATATGAGCATCTTGGCTATACTTAGGTATGTTCCAAAGCTTCTTAGGCAAGATGGAAATTTTTTTTGTATGAAACAAGTAAACAAGATAATAAACTTACTTCTTTGGGATCAAGTGAGGGTCTCTTGTTGTTCTCTAATGGTTGATCCTCATGTGTTTTCTCAATATTTGTAGATTTATTCTTCTTACCATGTGCTGAGGTTACATCAGAGGATACCTTATCAGGTCCCTTTACTGGAATAACCTGGTCTCTTGATTTTACTTCTTTTTCTTTTTGCTCAGTGATATGACTTACTGGGACTGAGACAGAAGAATCAGTGTTTCTTTCTGCAACAGCTGGCTTTGGCAGTTCAGATTTTGGCTTAACTGCTAACAATGTCTGACTTTGATTTGAGACTTGTCCAGGTACAAGAGCTTCAGACTTTTTACTCGTTATTGGTGAAGTTTTGCGTCCAACAGACAATTCTCTTTGCTCTTTTGAACGTCTTGGGGCAGCTTTTGGCATTTCTTTGCTTTGTCCTTCAGTTGATGGTTTTGCATGAGTTACACTGGGAGCTTGCATGTTTCCCTTTGTTTTCTGGTCTCTTAAGAGTGCAGGTGGACTCTTTTCTTCTTTTGTATGTTGTGATAAGTCATCAAAATACATTTCCTTTAAGGAAAACATGATTTCTCCTGGAGTTTGCGCATTAACTGGTTTTGGAATGGAGGATTCTTCTGCTCTATTATGGGGCACAACACCATCTTTTAATTTCATGGTATGTTTCGCTACTACAGATTTTTCCGTTTTATTAGGGGCAGTGGAAGGCGCAAACCTTTTATTTGTTGTTACAGGAGATATTTCCACCTCCATTTTTTCTTCAACTGGAGATTTAGAGGTATCTTTACCAAATCGAGACCTTCTTGGAGCAGGACTTATACCTTCTCCTTTCTTTGGACTTCCTTGTATCGCTTCTTCTTTTTTGGAGTCTGAGATAGGTAAAGGTGGTTCTTCTTCTTTTTTCTTCTTTTTTGCATAGGACTCTTTTGATGCTTGTTTTTTTGTTATAACTTCTACTGTTTCATAGACATAAGCAAGGAATCCTTTACCATTTTCTTCAATATTTTCAGGTAGAGTATACCCATTGGTGGTTACCTCTTCTTTTGGTTTAGAGTCAATTTCAGCAAAGCCATTGATTACAGTTTGTGGTTGCTCTGCTGTCTTTGGAAATTCCTCTTGTAGCCTTGAGTTTGGATCAGGAATATGAACCTTAATTAATTCGTCTTTATCTTCTGATGAAGCTAAGGCATCTTCTTTCTTTTCAGAGGAGAACCTCCTTTTTCTCTGAATCCTTTCAGGACTCAAAGCTCTAAGTCTTTCACCCTCCTCAAAGTTCTCCTTAACTCTCCTCCTACTTTGCTCAATCTCACGCATTTTGGCTTCTGCTTTTCTCTTGAGTTTTGCAAACCATCTTTGGTGGATTTTGTATTCAGACATTGTTCCAACTTCCAGTACTCCAGAACAGGAAACAATGCCTTTGTTATTTCTTGCTGATGCTTGATAAATTGCTGCATCTTCTTCACTGCACCTAAAACATAGATTCCCCTTTGATTAAAACTAAGTAATAAATGGAGCATATATTTAGGCCAATAAAACTGCATTAAAGACTCACTTGTAAATTTGTAAAGTATGCTTCTTTCCATTACGGATTATTTCATATTTTGGCATTCCACAATATCTGTCCATTTCTTCATCATCTTTGTACCACGTAACCTCTGGTTCCGGGTATCCTATAGAAATATGAATTTAAAATGTTGTCATGTGTTTTTTTTTTAAATAAAGCAGTTCTAAAATGGCATTATTAATTTACAGCAGTTGAATGAATCAAGTTTAAGCAGTGAAGCTTTCAGACATTAAATGCTACCCAGCGCAAGCTTACTTACTTTAACACACTAACAGGAATGACCAATCTTTCCCTTTGCCTTTGTCCATACCACCACATTTTTGTCAAGCTGACCACACCACAGCAGTGTACATAAATTCTCAAACTGCTATTACAAGCAGGAGCAGGGATGTAATGGAAGCACTGAATGGGGTTTCTTTAAAACAATTAGTAAAAAGCCCAGCCCGAGGTGACCATATTCTTGACTTAGTACTGACAAATGGGGAACGACTGTCTGATGTTGAGGTGGGGGAGAATTTGGGTTCTAGTGATCACCAATGTCTTTGGTTTGATATTAAAACAAGAACTGAAAAATCATATACAAAAACAAAAGTTTTAGCTTTTAAAAGAACAAATTTTGCTGAAAAGGGGAAATTTCTAAAATAGTAACTGAAAGGTTGGAGTAAAATGACAGAAGTAATCAGTGGGCACTATTAAAGTCTACCATCCTGGAGGCAACTAGATTATATGTCAAGCAAGTTAGTAAGAATAAACAGAAGAAAAAAACAATATGGTTCACCAAAGAGGTAAGTAGGATAGTAAAGGAAAAAAAATGATGTATAGAAGATTCAAGGAAACAGGAGGTGTAGCTGACAGAGAGGAGTATAAAAATAGATAAAAGGAGGCCAAACACATTATTGGTGCTGCAAAAGCACAAAAAGAGGAGGAAATTGCTAAGTCTATTAACCTTCCTAGCGGTATTCCCGAGTGTGGCTCGGGGTGGAATTTCAGTACCAAGAGCGGTAACCCCGAGCCACACTCGGGCTTGCATCGCTGGATCCAGGCAGCGCTACTCACCTTGTCCCCTGGATCAAGCGATGTCCCCCGCCGTGTCTGCGGGCTGTGTCCGCCGCTCTGATGCCTCTGTGTGCCGGGCTCCGTTCCCTGCGAGCGTCGCGTCGCACGGGGACGGAGACCGGCGGGAAATTCAAAAAGTGAAACACACACAGTACATACAGTACACTGTAATCTTATAGATTACATTACTGTATGAAATCATTACACATCCCCTTTGTCCCTAGTGGTTTGCCCAGAGCCCTGCATGCACTTTTATATAATAAATGTCATTCTTTCTGCCTGGAAACATGACAATGTCCATAGCAACCAAAAAGCGTCCCTTTAGGTCAAAAGTGGTTTTTGATCAGCTAGAAAACAGCGATAGTAAATAAGAATCATTTGCAGAATTGAGTGATACTGATTTTTGGGGAAATTTATCATCAGAAACTGAAAGTGACGACAGCGACAATTCTGCAACTGAGCAAATTTCTGCGTTTTTGGTTTGATTACATTATTGAATAAATTTTATTACTATTATATTATTATTTTTGATAATTATTTTTAGTTATTTATTATATTATAATTTATGATTTCATTTTTCAAACTTTTTCATACCCGGGATGTCTACTAGACTGTTGTTTGGACAGATTTAAGTGAGTTATTCCTAAGAATTACAGGCCTACAATATAAAACCCCAAATTTCCATGCAAAATAATGGTACCGCTTTTGGAACAAAATTCCTGACATAATCATACCGCCAGGGAGGTTAAGAAAGGAGATAAAACCTTTTTTAGGTACATTAGAAGGAAAAAATACAATGGGATCACTAAAATGAAAACTGGGCACAACACATGTGTTGAGGGAGACCAGGATGTAGCAAACCATTTAAACAATTACTTCTGTTCAGTCTTCTCAGAAATAGACTGCACTAATGATAACAAGTTAGGGAATAATATTGGTTCTAGTAATGATGGTTCATTTCTAAGATTTCTGGAGACAGAGATAACAGAGGAACTGGCTCGGTTAAAGCTTAATAAAGCAATGGGCCCTGATGGTATTCATCCCAGAGTTCTAAGAGAACTTTGAGATATAGTTGTTGGACCATTAACAGATCTTTTTAATCAATCTCTTCTAACAGGAGAAGTTCCCCGTGACTGGCAGATAGCTAATATTGTACCTATCCACAAGAAGGGCAGCAAGGTAGAAGCTGGCAATTACAGGCCAGTGAGTTTAACATCAATTGTAGTCAAGGTAATGGAATCACTCCTGAAAAGAGGGATCATTGATCACCTAAAAATACACAGCTTGCTGGACCCAAAACAGCATGGCTTTACTGAGGACAGATTGGGTCTGATAAATGTGATTTAATTGTTTTACTATATTACCAGTGTTTTGGACCAGGGTGGTGCTGTGGACATAGCATATCTTGATTTGACACAGTTCCACAAAATGATCTGATACAAAAGTTGTACAAGCTAGGACTTAACCCTTGGGTGGTTCAGTGGATATGCAGTTGTCTAAAGGATAGATCCCAGAGTGTGGTTCTAAATGGGGTTCACTCAGAACAGAGACCAGTCACTAGTGGGGTACCACAAGGCTCTGTACTGGGTCCTTTTCTATTTAACCTTTATGTAAGTGATATAACTAAAGGTTTGTTGGGCAAGGTATGTCTCTTTGCTGATGATACAAAGGTGTGTAATAGGGTTGATATCCCTGGGTGTAACATGGAACATGATTTGGCATTGCTGGAAGATTGGTCAAAGCAGTGGAGACTGCAGTTCAATATTTCTAAATGTAAAATAATGCATCTAGGGAAAAATAATCCCCTTAGAGAGTAGAACATTGGGGGTACAATGTTAGCCAGCACTACAGAAGAAAAAGTTTTGGGGGTGCTTATTTCAGATGATTGCAAAATGAACAAACAGTGTGACCAGGCAGTGGGAAAAGCAAATAGAATTCTGGGATGTTTCAGTAGAGGGATCACCAGCAGGAGAAAGGAGGTTCTGATTCCTCTATATAGATATTTAGTTACACCTCACTTAGAATACTGTGTCCAGTTCTGGAGACCTCACTTACAAAAATATATTGATAAGATAGAACGAGTTCAGAGACGGGTAACAAAAATGGTGAAAGGTCTGGGGGATAAAACATATCAAGAGCGACTTCAGTGTACCGAACTTTGGGGTGTCCGTGACCCGGACCCGAACCCGAACCCGGATATTTGAAAAAAAGTTTGGGTTCGAGTTCTGGGTTCGGGTATTTGATCATGCATGTTGAATAGCTGCAGGGCAGTCAATCAACAAGCGTTTCACTGGTTTTCCCTATAAGCCATCACAGCCATGCCTACTAATGGCATGGCTGTGATTGGCCAGTGCATCATGTGAGCCAGCCTCTATATGAGGCTGGAGTCACAGTGCTGCATGTCACATGCTCTCTGGGTAGTGTAGGGAGAGGATGCTGCCGGTGCTGTGAGGGACAGATTGCAGATAGATAGATAGATAGGTAGAGATTACTACTACTACTGCTTTTAGGGACAGATTGCAGATCTCATCCTGCATTACAGAAAGATCTGACTGGAATAGGTAGAGTCTACTGCTTAGAGGGACAGATTATTTATCTAAAATCATCTCCAAGTTCTATAGGGTCAGGTTCCTGCTGTTGCTGTAAGGGACAGATTATTGTTCTAAAATCATTTTGCAGCCCTCTAGCACTTTCCAGGACTCTTTTACAGTAATTTTTGTGCCAAAAAGTTTGGGTCCCCATTGAATTCAATGGGGTTCGGGGTAAAGTTCGGTTCAAGTTCGGTACCGAACCCAGACTTTTTTCCGAAGTTCGGCCGAACCCACCGAACCCGAACATCCACAGGTTCGCTCAACTCTAATTAAGAGAGACTTCAGGAACTTAATATGTACAGTCTGGAGGAAAGAAGGGAGAGGGGAGACATGATTGAAACCTTTAAATACATCAAGGGGGGGAATAAGGTTCAGGAGGGCAGTTTTTTCAATATGAAACAGAAATCAAGAACACAGGGACATGACCTCAAACTAACTGGAGGGAAGTTCAAAACTAATCTTAGAAAGTATTATTTTACTGAAAGGGTGGTTGATGGTTGGAATAAACTACCAACAGAGGTTGTGAGACAGTCAAAAGTAAATGGCTTCAAACATGCTTGGGATAAACATAAATCTATAGTCAGACAACAAGGTTAATGTGAATACAAAAAAGAAAAACAAAAAAAAATAAAAATAAAAAAAAAATTAAAAAAATAAAAAGGGGCAGACTCTATGGACTACTCAGTCTTTTTCTGCCATCACTTTTCTATGTTTCTATAAATTAATAATAGCAACAATCTGGACCATGTTTTGTTCCCCTTCTCCATCAAACAATGGTTCAGCTGAATATCACTGCTATTACAAATCTGCCTAGTAAGATATTATGTTCTTTCTTCTCTAAGAATACTAGAACACTCAATAATAATTATAAATATAATATGAATGATAATAAAGCAGTGGACTGGTGATCAGACAAAATGGTGCTTTCAGAAGATTTACTATACACATGTGCCATGCTGTTCCATTTCTCTATATCATCAAACATACATCCAACAACTTCTGCAGCTTGAATGTGACCAGCTAATGGGCTGAACTTAAGGCGTCAGCCAAGACCAGCCAAGATTCAAACCATCTATGGACAGGCTGATTGCACCCAAGTCAATAGATAGACAACTGTCATTTTTGATTTGTGATTATTGCCAGTGGCTATATATGTTAGCAATAAGTATTTTGTTCTCCAGGCAGGGACACCTTCCCGTGCCCCCCAGCCGGGAGAACACAATAGCTCTGCAGGAGGGATTCAGTGTTGATGGGGGAATCAAGTTATTTTCTTTGTAAATCACATCATCTATGGTATGTCTTAGAACCCCGTAACATACTATCACCAATGAAATAGTAGTTATGCTTTTTCCACTGAATACTCTGTTAATTGCTAAAGATAATAGAGCTCCTATCCCTGTCTCCCTGTAATCCTGATGACATTGTTCATTATGGAACATGTAGGGTAGAGCCACAGTGATCCTGGATTGAGCTGACTGCATGAGGACTGGAGGGATCTGTCTTAGCACAAAGGTGTTTTTCATACTCTTCCTGAACAACATTGAGTCTCATACTGGCTGAAGCCATTCAGAAGTGCCTGTTTGGTTTTATCTTAAGGCCTCATACACACAGGAGCTTTTACAGACGTGTTTTTGAGCTGTTTGTACAGCTTAAAAATGCCTCTCCTTGTTATTCAATGGCATCATACACACACTGAAGTTTTTGAGCTGTAAGTGGCATAGGCATGTTTAAGCTGTAAAAAAATCCCAGGACCAGTGTGTTCTGAAGCTCCAGTGCTAAAGCTGTTTTGACGCTGACGCCGGCAAAATGCTCACAAACGCAACTTAACATTGTATACATAGCATTAAGCCTCATCAGATGTTTCTCTGCCTCTACTCAAAATCAATGGTTCCCTATGGGAGCCCATTGATTTGAATAGAAGGCGCACCAGAAGTTGGATCATAATGATCCGACTTTCGGTGCGACTTGAGTGCTCAGGATCTTGAAGGGGAACCCCCACAAAAATGAAAAACAAAATTTGCGTGGGGTTCCCCCACAAAAGATACCAGACCCTTCGATCTGGTATGGATTTTAAGGGGAACCCTCACGCCAAAATAAATGGCACGGGGGGCCCCCAAAAATCCATACCAGACCCTTATCCGCGCACGCAGTCTGGCAGGTCAGCAAAGGGGAGATGAGCAAGTGCCCCCCCTCCTTCACCATACCAGGCTGCATGCCCTCAACATGGGGGGGTGGGTGTTTTGTGGCAGAGGGGGCACTGCGCTCCCCCACCCAAAAGCACCTTGTCCCCATGTTGATGAGCCTCTTCCCAACACCTTGTCTTCATGGTTTTTTTTTTAAATATTTTATTGAAATTTTCCACTTATACAAGGGAATAACATCAGTTATGCACTTAAGACAATGAAAATGACAGTGGCAGCATTAGTTGTCTTCATGTTGATGAGCCTCTTCCTTACAACCCTGGCTGTTGGTTGTTGGGGTCTGCGGGTGGGGGATTATCAGAATCTGGAAGCCCCCTTTAACAAGGGGCCCCCAGATCCTGGCCCCCCACCCTATGTGAAGTCTTCTTTCTTCTGCTCTTTTGCAGGGTATTCTCCGCTGTCTTCTCCCTCTGTTCTTCTTCACATGTTGACACGACGCGATCTCCCGGACTAATGCTGTCTCTGCGCTGTGCATTGACTTATATTGGCATGGGGCGCGGCCCCGCCTCCTTATGCCGTCACCGCCCCATCATGGCTCAGGTGGTGATGTCATATGGGGGTGGGGTCTCCAGATGACGTCAGCAGGTGGCCCTGCCCTATGCCAATATAAGTCAATGCACAGCGCAGAGAAACCCTTAGTGCGGGAGATTGCGTTGTGTCACCATCGGAAGAAGAACAGAGGAAGTGCATTTGCCCTTGTATGGTCCACTCGCTCGCCCCCCCCCCCCTTTTCCTGACCTGCCAGGCTGTGTGCTCAGATAAGGGTCTGGTATGGATTTTGGGGGGAAACCATTTTTTTTGGCGTGGGGGTTCCCCCCTTGAAATCCATACCAGACTGAAGGGTCTGGTATCTCTTGGGGGGGAACCCCTTTCAATTTTTTTTTTAATTTTTGCGGAGGGTTCCCCTTCAAGATCCTCAGCACACAAGTCGCCCCGCAAGTCGGATCATCATGATGCGACTTCTATTCAAATCAATGGGCTCCCATAGGGAACCATTGATTTTTATTAGAGGCAGAGAAACACAGCTGAAAGCTAGCGTGGAAAAACATGCATTGATGTCAATGCATAACGCTGATAAAATCACATTTTTAATGCGGCTTTTTTTCTGGCGTTAGTACATGTTTTACAGCTTATTTTTCATAACGCCCGTGTGAATGTAACGTAAATGTGAGTGCATTTTGATAGATATAATGGAGACTTTTTTAGTGGTGAGCACTATTGAGCTTGAGAAATGGATATCCTTTGTGGTCACTTTTATCAAGTAAAATTGTTTTTTAGTGGTGAGCACTATTGAGCTTGAGAAATGGATATCCTTTGTGGTCAATTTTATCAAGTAATGTGGTTGTGAAGCTGGGTCTTGTGGTTCCTCTGATTGATTGAATATACAAACTGGAGCAGATTGAAGATGTTTTCTGGGTCCTGGTGCCTGCCAACATGCTAAATTGACCTTTGTAGTGAGGGTCAATTTCTGGAGGTAAGCATTTACCCTCTAGGGGAAGGTGGAGGGTTGTCTTTTCACTTGGAGCACACTTTCTTTGAAGAAGCGATATCCATTTTTCAATCAGCAAATGGGACAGCACACTTTAGTGCCTTTGTTGATGGGCTTACAGTATGTTCGCTTCAAAGGGGTGTTGCATTCCCATACAAATCTATGGGGATGCAAACCCATTTAAAGCAGGTCAAATGTAGGTGAAAATTAGGTTAACTGAAAGTCAAAGGCATCTGTCAATGTATTCTGAATGATGTCAGGAGCATCACAAACTAATGTCTAACTGTTGCCATTGCCAAATCCAAAACCCTTCTACATGGGCCCTCAATGGGTTTTCTAGTTTACTTGCAGCTGCTGGATATTGGGAAGCTTCTCTCCTGCACTATTCACACTATTCCTGCATAACTGAAGCAATCTCTCTGAAGGTTTACTTAACACACATTTTAAAGGTTAAGGATGTTGACGGAAGCGGGTATAAACGGATGTAAATGGATGATCATCCATTTACATCCATTTTTCCATTGAGATGCATTGATGTCTGTTTTTCATCCATCACCGGATAGATAAAAAATGGACAAACGGTCCGCATGTGTGAAAGGGGCCTTAGAAAGGGCAAAGGACAATAAGGAGAGCAGAAGGGCAATAGGTTAAGGTTTATTAGCATATACATTATCTAATATTTCTTTAAAGCATCATTTGCATACCATGTCAAATTATAGATTTGACACTTTAAGGCCTCATACACACGAACGTGATGTTAGTCAATGACCCCATAAAAACGCTGACGTTTTTGAGCTGTAGATGGCATCGGCGTTAGTGAGCTGAAACTAGAACCCATGGCCAGCGCATTCTGAGGCTGTAACGTTTTGGCGTTTTTTGACGCCGATGCCGCAAAATGCCAAATAACGCCAACTAATACTGTACCGGCGTTAACCAGCGTTTTTTGACGCCAACGTTTTTAGGTTGAAAAATAGCAGAGGGATGATTTTTTTTTAAAAACGCCTATTGACGCCGACGCTCACTTACGCTCACTAACGCCGATACATAACGCCGAATAACGCCATTTTTTTTTCCTTGACGTCGGGCCCGACGTTTTGTTTATATTTTAAGAAACGTCCGTGTGTATGAGGCCATATTGTTTAAAAAAGGCAGCGGAATGACTGAAAAAAAAACACTTTCATTGTATTCTTAAGTGTGCAGTTATGCTTAAGTAAGTAAGCATAAAATTAACATATTTTAGAGGAATGAGTTTCTGATTTTCATGACATTACCATTAACAAGTTATGTGTATAAAGAGGTTTTCTATTTTTATACATACAGAACAGTCAGAGTATAGATACCCATCACCTGTCCACATCCGTGCTGATGTAAAAGAGAGATTAACTGTATTGTTGGAAATAAAGTAATTGGCAGTACTTTAGAGGCGATGTGTAGCAGAGATTAACTGTGCTGGAGCTATGACATAAGAGAAAGAGAGAAGTCTTATATAATATAATAGCCTCTTCTTGCGTGTTTGAGACTTCAGAAAACCTTATTTAGTCAAAACCAGTACTCTCTGGTTTACTGTTGGTAACTAAGGCTTGTTGATGTTGATTTACTAAAGGAGTAGTGGATGTTCACATAGCAAAGTAAATTTTCACTTTGCACAGGGGTTGATTTACTAAAACTGGAGAGTGCAAAATCTGATGTAGCTCTGCATAGAAATCAGCTTCCATTTGAACAAGCTGAAGTTGAAAGCCGATTGGCTACCATGCACAACTGCACTAGATTTTGCACTCTCCAGTTTTAGTAAACCAACCCCATAGTGTATGTTGTCTTTTGCAAACTTAATGTTAGTGAATTTTTAGTGCAAGGGAAATTAAAAAAAAAAATAATAATTTTCTCTAGCACATCACTGGGTATTCAAAGAGAGCACAGCTTCACTTTATTCATTAGCATTCGCTTTACAAAATTATTATACACATTTGCATCTACTCCTATAAAAATACACTCCAATAGTTAGTCAGTCTAACAAATCTGTATCAAGGCTAACTATTCTCTACTGGTGAACTACACATAGAAGCCTGCTGTGAAGAATGTGTTGATACTTTGCAATCGTTGATTCTATAAGGCACCTTGCATGTCATAGATCATCATTTCCTCATACATGGCATAGGGATGGCTGCCACCATAATTTAATGGGGGAATCAGCTATGATAACATTAATTAGCACTACAAAATCAGTTATATAAAGCTGAAGTATACTCAACCTTCTTCTCCCAACTCATCTTTCAATAGATGTATGGGGGTTGATTTACTAAAACTAGAGAGTGCAAAACCTGGTGCAGCTCTGCATAGAAACCAATCAGCCCCATGGTTTTTGTTTTGCCAAAGCTTAATTGAATAAGCTGAAATTGGAAGCCGATTGGCTACCATGCACAGTGACACCAGATTTTGCACGCCCCAGTTTTAGTAAATCAACCCTATGGTATTTAGACAAGGACGTTACCTCACTGGGAATGGTGTGGTAAGGCATTGGCCCCTTCTCACAGCTTGCCATGATGATCTGCATAATTCAAACAACATGCAGAAGTACAATTTGCACAAACTGGGCAGAGTCAAGCAGATATAACAATTTGTGCTGGATTGATGTAGCACAAGTAAGTCACCTTTCTAGTTTATTTACTACATGCTTGTTCAATGACACTCCACTGCCATGAAACCATCTTGTGGGTTGTCGCAGGGCTTAACTAACACAGGTCCTCAAAACTACAGCCTGTGGAATAGATATAGCCTACTGCTTGCCGTTTACTGGGACTCTCTGAATCCCATTGACATCAACAATTGGGCATTATTCCTCCCACTGACACTAATTGTGAGGTACTACTCCTCCCATTAACCATGGGGTGCCATTCCTCCCACTGACATCACTGATGGGGCCCTATTCCTGCCATTGGCATTAATAATAGTGGAATATTTCTCCTACTGACCCCACTCATGGGGCACTATCCCTCCCACTGACAACAACCACAAATTATCCTAATGACACTAATTATGGGACACTATTTTCCCCACTGACACCAATTATGGGGCGCTATTTCCCCTCCCACTGACCATTAATGCTGGGGAATTTTGCCACTCCAAGTCACACCAACGCCAGGGCATTTTTTAACTCTCATTGACCAATGACCCTGGGGCATTTTATCTTGCAATAATGCTGGGGCACTTTTACTCCAATTGATCACTGGCCCTGGGACATTTTTTAATTACTATTAATGCAAGGGCACTCCAAGTGACCATCAACACCACTGGCTGCTGTCTGGCCTTTGCCTAATTTATTCCAAACATTTCATCTGTAAGTCATAATAATTCAGTAATCCCACCAAATGTGTTACTTTATTTGGTGTCTTTACAATAAAGATCCATTGGGAAATGAAAATTGGTGTGCCGGTGACATCCACTGTAGTGATGAATGGGCCAATGAATAGAACCACAGCATGTGTCGAGGGATGCAGACATCTGACACATCCAGAAGTTTATCAGATGTAAAGATACTTTGGACAGCTTTGTTCTATAACAGAGCAAACATTCCATGAACAGGTCACAAAACAGGTGTCAAAGTGTATCTAAAGCCAAAACCTTTTTTTCCAATTTTTAAATAAAGCAGGGAATAGTTAAAAAACCCTGTCCTATGTTTTGTCATCCATGTTCCATTAGGGAGATTTTAATTATTCTTTCCCTTCCACTGGTGAACCCACGGAGGCTTCAGCTACAGTCTCAGCATCTTGGCCAATTCCCTCTGATGCTTTCACCTTGATTGGGCTTAGCCTTACAACTAAGTCCAATCAGGTTGAAACATGTCAGTGGGGTGTACACAAGATGCAGGGATTGTGGCTGATCTACATGGTGTATGCCCATTAGTTCAACTGCAGTTGTCACAAGTTATATGAATCTCAAGAATATAAAAAAAAAAAAAAAAAAATATATATATATATTCCATTCATTGAAAGCTATTTTATATACGAATATCTCACATGAAATGGCATTCTCCAGCTAATAAAAGCAGCAGGATGAAGTTTCCATTGATGCCGTATGGGGAAAAAACACAAGCATTTTTTGATCAGTAGCATTTCCCCTTCCCCCTTAGTAGTGAATATGAATGGTATAAGGCAAAAGGTGTTGTAATAAGTATCACAGTCTTGCAGAGGAAAGGAAATACAAGATAGAAATAATATACAGGCTAACTTGTGCCAGGACAGCATTGTGAAATCAAGGCTTCACAAGGTACAAATGCTTTGGAGATGAGGTAATGCATCAGAGAAGTAATAAGAAAGATGTTCTATGTGTCAGCTTCCAGGTTTTTTTTTAAAGCTTAATTGAACAAATTGAAGTTAGAAGCCGATTGGCTACCATGCACAGCTGCACCAGATTTTGCACTCTCCAGTTTTAGTATATCTACCCCCACATCAGCTAGCCATCTCCTGCCCTGTGCAAGACCAAGCTGTCAAACTGACAGTTCAGTTCAGCAGATTACACTAAATAAGCAGCTCTTTCAATGTAATCACTGGGGTTCCAGTGCCAGAGTGATAAACAGAGCACAGTGGACCAGCTGTCAAAGTGATAGCACTCTCAGTGGGACAGCCGAGTCCTTAATTTATGAATGAAGTCTACTGTTTGTGAATCAGTGTTTTGTGTCAACTGTTAACTTTAACACTTTGGGGTCTATTTAGAAAAAAATGCAGTGTGAATGTCTCAGCATTCATGCAAAAGTCATGAATAATAACCATAATGTTTTTTATATGTGTGAAATGTTAGGTTCTACTTGTTGCCTTCACGGAGCCAATGTAGCATTACCTAAATAACGATCCTAAGAGAAACATTCAACCAAAAGAGTAAATAGCCTAATATTATAGGCTAAGAACATTTGACCAGAAAATGAACTATTAAGAGGGAGACCTCTGCACTGTAAATTAAGAGGTATATTTATAAAAAATGGCAGTTATTAGTTCTGGCAAACTGCGTGTACATTTCATTTGTGTGAATGGGGACAAAAATGCATGTCATTAGTCTATTTTCTTTTCCTTGAGCAAGTTTTTTATTTATGAGAGCAGAGTGACTCAGGAAAATACCACATAATGATTACTAGATGGAGCTGATGGTTATAATAAGTATGCATTTAGATGTAATTAATCAGCTGCTGCAGAAAGTGAACTGCTATACAGAATCAATACACATTAAGGAGACTAAGCTCTGTTGTTTGACAAGTTTACCAGATTGTAACCCTTTGCAGATCACCTAAAATAAACAAGTTCTATCTATGTAACACTGTACCATTTTCTGTAGAGCAGTTCCCTCTGCAGTAGCTAATTCATTACATTATCAGTGGCAAGCACAGGAATCCACATACACGTCGCAGAGATCTTATATTATTTACTCTTCTGGTAGAATGTTCTAGGGTGTTAGACTATTTTCTATATAGGTCAAAAATCATTAAAAAAAATGCTTTCTATCATAAACACAATTCTAGTTCCTTTATTAAACACAAAAAAATACATTTAAAGTTTTGATGAGTTATAAACTGTTTTAATTCCCAGATGGCAAAAATAATTTTGGTTAATATAATACTGTATAATGTTGAACATGCTTATTATGACTAAACCATACTAGTTTAACCATACAGCTCTTCCAATCCCATTCAGTTGTTTTTTCCCAAAAAGCGGTAACCCTAGGACCAGTGAACAGCAGCCATCAAATATTTACCCTGCACAAGCCAACCAACCTCTGTACACGTGGAGTTGCAAGCTCCATCCATCTCAGTGTGAGGAGATGCATTTTGAAATTCTAACCTTTGGTGCAAGAGGAACTTATTTCTGCACTGGACTGGGAAGCATATTGGAGGTATAGTGTGCAAGCAGGTTAAAGTGGTCATTAGGTGCTGTCCCAGCTGGGAGGGTTGCGGTTAATGTTTTGCCCATTCTCCTGACTTTTTTGCCAGTTTCCTGTCTGGGTCTGGTCCACTTGCCCTGTGCGATTTAAATTGGGACAGTGGTCCGGGTCAAGAGAGTTCCTTCGAAAGAATGCAGGGAGCCATTAGTGTTCCCATAGGAGACACTTAATGAGCACGGTTCAGTCTGTATGTGAGCTACATAGGGGATGGATATGGAAGAAGAGATCTGTAGGAGTAGGAGAAGGTTGCTTGTCATGGCCCACAACAGAAACTTTTGCCTGGGGTTCACCTTGAAGATACCAATGCTGGAGTTTGCCTCTGAAGGTCCTACACTTGTGTGAAAGAGCCTGTAAAGAACTAAGGACACTGGAATGCACTTTCGTAGGCACTGTATGCTGGGGCAGCACACCAGCCTGTAGCCATTGTTAGTGAGCTAGTATCATGTTTTGCCTGTTGGACTGTAAATGCGTATTTTAGCACCTTTCTAAGTAAAGTATTGAAATTTTGTCCATGCCTGGTCTGACCTTATTAAAGCAGTAGAAAAAATCCCCACCTTCCTGCAAGGTACAGTCATAATGTGGTTAGTAGACTTACCTTGAAACAAAGCCCTCCAGCGTTGAGCTGTCACCGTCGCTGCAGAGGCTTCCATCTTCACCCAGCCACGGCCACAGCACAGAGCTCTGAAGGAACGGCACGGGTATGTCGTTCCTTTAGAGCACATACGCCAGTGACACCAGCTACTGCTCACTAAAATATCTCCTAAATTGTGCATTTAGCAGATATTCAGGTAGGCTATAGTATGAGCTTACCTGTAAGTACCTGCTACCAACTCCACTTGGAAAAAAATAAAAAATAAAAGTCAGCAGCTACAAATACTGTAGTTGCTTATTTTTAATATAAGGACACTTACCTGTCAAGGGATGTCAGGAAACCGGCAGTGAAGCCAGTGAACCTAACAAGTTAAGAAGCAAGGCCCTCTGTCTCTCATAGAACTTAACAATTACACAACACCATAGAACTGCATGGAGCTTCCAATCAGTTCCGCTTGACTGATTGGAATGCCTGTGTGAAATGGGCCTAGGAAAAAAAGCCAAGTGGAAGAGATGCAATATGACAAAATGTAAAGATTAAAATTAAAGTAAAAATATATTTTAGTATTTTTAATATATAGGATTTATATAGTGCCAATAGCACTTAACAAAATAAAGGGAGACAGTACAGTTGCAATACAATTTAAGATAAGAGGGTTAGAGTGGTCCTGCTTGTGAGAGCTTACAATCTATAAACAAGAGAAATTGGTATTATGGTATAATACTCTCCAGAACTGTGACTGCAGAAAGCCAATGTTCAAACTGTCTAGTAAGACAGTTACTGAGACAACAGTGCAACAAAGAATATGTCATGTTAAGAAAGCTTCTGTGTTACATTGGACATAAATGTGTGTAATGAACATTTTCCCACTTGTGTAGTGTCCAGAGCTGACCTAAATAAGTCTGTTTGACAGTACTGGCAGCAGGTGCCAAGTTGCTCCCGTGGATAGTTTATCTTTGGACGTCAGCGTTTGAAAGCTGATCTGCTGTCACTTCACACTAGCTTCATATCCCTTCTTTACCCCTTCTGCCCAGCACTCCCATGGTTGCATCACTGCATGCTCTTCAGATTCATTTCATTGTCTCTGTCAATGTAAACTTACTTAAGCACCTGATATTTTATAGGATATTATTGGACTTGTACCTAATGATTTTAAAGAACTTTTTTTGCAAGTGAATACATGTACATGGTGTAGTTTAGGTTTTACCCAATTTTATCTTCATGCATTACTTCAAGTAAACAAAATCAATTTTAACCTGTGTTTCAATGTAAGGTTATGCACGTGGGGGTTAAAAACACGTGTGCATCATACATTCTAGGAGAACAGCTGGGGGAGTCAATGGTTGAGAAGGATCAGGGTGTTCTGGTAGATCATAAATTAATAATAGCATACAATAACAAGCTGCAGTTTCTAAAGCAAGCAAAATACTTATTTGTATTAAAAGAGATATAGAGATTTGTCAAGACTTAAGACCTACTATATGATTGAAGTAAAGTATGCTGAAAAAGCACTACAGTATTAGTGTGACAACTCAAAAGGCTAACATTTCTTTACAGGTTACATGACAGCTGTGCTTGTTGCTAAGTAACATGACACAAACATGTTTATTCCATAAAATAGTGCAAGGAACAAAGCAATAAATGTAAGGTCAGTACCCAGAGCAAGTAATCGGAATCTTGCACTTCTCTGACTTGAGTAAGGTGAATTTTTGTTGTTATGAAATACTACACTGATGTTTTGCTCCTTGTACTATGTATTGATTAAGCCCAGTTATCTATAATGCGTAGCCTTGGACTTTTTCTAGGGTGTAAAGGCTTTTTCTTGTTAGTCCCCACTAACACTTGAGTGTTTTTCTGGTCATTTCCTTGCACCTTACTACCCTCAATATACAGAATCCTATTTTAACAGTGGTCCCTGTTCACACTAGTACACTTAGTCACTCTACATTTTACACCTTACACTCAAAAATGTATATGAGCTTTTTTATTGAGCATATTCAGGAGTCTTTGGTCCCATAAACTTCAATGGAGGCGCTTATAAATGTGCAATAAGTGCGTTTTTCACTTCAAGAACCTCACACCTCCTATCGGGGTGGACTAACAACTCATGGGGCCCTAGGGCAGTAGGAGATCATAGGGCCCTCTGTATCCCAACCCACACTCAAGTTACACCCACACAAAGCCCCACCTACATATTGTACTGCCCCCATTACATGCGCTCTGGTATCCCCCATCTCCCCTACTCCCAGTTTCTCTCACAACCCCTCCCCCCAAGTATCCCCTCCCTCTGGTGTCCCCAGTGTCTCTCTCACCCGATCCTTCATCCTCCAACTCTTGGCCAAGGATTTTCAGGCCTTGATTTTTTCAGTGTGTCTCTTCTTCACAAAGGTATCTGGTAGGTTTCAGTCACTGAACTCGGTGCCCCCCCCCCTTCCTGGGATGTCCCGCCAGTACCAGGCTCTGTAGCTTCATCCCGCCCCAGATATTCCACCGCCTCTCCACATACATGGTCTATGGGTGGCGAAATATTGGCCACTACCAGCACGCATTACATGGACAGAGCCCCTGGAGGACCAAAACTGGGCAAATTTCAAAAGGCTGAGGAAGGAGGGGAGGGGCTGAGGAGGCAGAGTGTCCAGAGAGCAGAGACTTAAAGCTGGTGACCCAGTAAAGGTACCAGGAGTTAGGGCCGGTGCAAAGATTTTTTGTCTACACAGGCGAAGGTGCATTTTCTGCAACACCCCCATCCCTTGCACAATGCAACCCCCACCAGTTGTTCTACCACAAATATTATAACATGCTCCACAAATATTATAGTGGCTCCACCACAAATACTTCAGCATGCTCCACAAATATTACAGCTGCTCCATAACAAATATTACAGCTGCTTTACAACTAGCACAGCACGCCTCCATGCCCACCAGTACACTTCTGTATCCCCCAGTACATCTCTGCACCTCCAAAACACCCCATACCCCCCCCCCCGGCACACCTCCGAACACACATCTTTGTACCCCAGCACACCTCTGTAGCCCCTCAGCATATATTTGAAGTCCCAGAACACCTCCATACCTCCCAGCACATCTCTGTACCCCAGCCTTCCTTTGTTACCCCTTGCAGGCATCTGCACCCCCCCCAACATTCATCTGCACCCCCCAGCTCACTTCTGTAACCCCTTGTACACCTCTGCACCCCCAGAATCCTCTGTATCCTTCAGTATGCCTCCATACTCTCAACACCCCTCAAGACATGTACTCCCCCAGCACACCTCAACAAGCCTTTGTAACCCCCAGCATGACTCTGGGATCCCCAGCACATCCATGCACCCCACCACACATCTCTGCACCCCCCCCACTTCTGTATCCCTAGCACCAGTGGTGGCTGCTCATTCAGGGCACAGGGGCACCGCCCCCCTAATCCATGCACCCGACCCCTAATCTCCATGCAGGGCATCAAACGCATGTATTTAATTTTTTTTTTAGCACATGATTAGAGCCTGAGGCTCTGATTGGCTTCAAAGAGGGTGGGCTCGGGATGCAGAGCACTGCGCCTTGAGCCCCCCCCAAGTTGTGTGACATTAGTGAATTAATATTCGCTAAGGTCCTCCTGCTTCTCCTTCCAGGCCAATCAGAAAGTGGGGTCCTGAGACCTAATGGGCTGGGAGTTCTAAGACCCGATTGGCTGTGACTCCTAAGTCCTGATTGGCAGAGAGGAGAAGCAACCACCAGGACTCGGGAAGAGATGCTGTGGGGAAGCGGCCAAAGCCGTGACCTAGATGGGGCAAATATGGGGCTGGTGGGGGGCTTGACAGGCGAGCAAAGCGGCGATTGATCAAGCGATGGGAGGGCGGTGATCGATCTTATGAGTGACGGGGAGGGGGGTGGTTGGCTGGCTGGGGGAGGGGGTGGCTGGCTGGGTGGGGGCCATGGGCCGCCCCAAGAAAATTGAGCACCAGCCGCCTCTGCCTAGTACACCTCTGCACTCCCCAGCACATCTCTGTTCTCCAGTACAAATCTCTGCAATCCTTAAGCCACTAACACCCCTCTGTACCCACTTGTATATCTCTGAACCCAACCCCTGTAAACCTCTGCACCCCTAGCACATCTCTGTAGTACGTTTCCCACACACACAAAACTCTGCACTACTGATTGGCTGCTCACTCATTTGTGTAGTGTGTACTAAAGCCAGTGCCAACACTGTATAGTGTGAACTGCTGAGCAGAGGTGGAGATGCCAGGCACCACAGAGCTGTATAGCAGGCTCGACCCCTCTCCCCCTGTTTGCCTTGCTCCCTCCTCCCTCCCTCCCTGCACATCACTCGGCCACACTGAGAGGAGCGGAGCTGCCTGCCAACCCGGCCCATAGGGGATTACAGCTGCCAACAAAAATTCCCCCTGGCGCCGGCCCTGTCACTAGCCTCTCATGGGGCCCCCTACTGGCCCCAGGCCCTCAAGTACTACCCGAGGGCCCAAATGGTCAGCCCCCCTCCTACCTCCTATATAACTGCACTCCTCCCTTGCCCAGCTCAGGAAACAAACTCCTGAAGCTTGAAACACGTGCAAGAACATCTTAAAAACATCTGAAAAAAACACTTCAAAATCATTAGGAATACGCTCTGCTCGTGTGTGAATCCAGGTGAACAATGTGTGTAATATTCTGGTTAGCATATTATGCAAACGTTTTGTGCATGCAGCTAACTTTGCTCCTGATATATGCAGAGAACCTTAAGCGAAATGATTTCCAGAACACCAAGTCCCTGTACACCCAGGTTTAAAAAAGGGGCATTCCTAAAGTGTGTGAGTCCATCTATGATGCCAGAACTGAGAGAGTATATTAAGCCAAATGGCATGATGCACGCTAGCACCCAATAAAGTGCTCCCTTTGCAATGTGTTTACAAGATCATTACCTAGGCCATGCCTAATGCTGCATGCCCATTTCTCAACATTACTCTTCAATAGGTATGAGGTTTGGTTTGCTGTCCTGACAAAGTTATGCTCGGATTAACCCAAAATAATTTTTTGGAGCCATAATGCACTGCCTGGCCTTTAAAATGTGACCAGCAGGTCTAGAGGAGCGAATAATGGGGCTTTTGGTTATACCAGCCCCCACTATTAAAGGGGGAGGGGGACAGATCAGCCATTGTGTCAGTGAACTGGAAACTGTTGTAGGTAAATCAAAGAGAAAGCTGACAATCCGTATAGGGGAAGATTACCGTCAGTTAGGAAACTGTACTAGTTATGATTGCTAGCTCTATGTGCAATCAATCCCTTTGATCAATTTTTGTGTTGGAAGGGGTTTTTTTTTCATTTTATTTTGTGGTTGATTTGAGGTCAGAAGTCACTTTTTGCTGCTGTCCCGTTCATAGAAAACTTTTTTTTATTGCTGCAAGGTTTCCCTTTTTTTAAAAAAATTGAATTTGCTTTCAGGGGGTCGGATATAGGCGTTTCTGTTTATTTTGAGTCATAAGGCTTTGCTTCAAAAATACTTTTACTTAAAGTGGATGTATACCCGATTCATGAAATTTTAACAGGGCACATATATCTGCAGTGTTTTCTTATCTCTCCTCAAAGCACTATGTCCCATAGCTGTATCCTGCTCCCTTCTTCTGTTATCAGCATGAAAACTCCTGACAAATTCTATGTTACATATGATAAAAGCAGCCTTAGTTTTGTGTTGGGGAAGGTGCTATAAATAGAATAGCAGAGCCCTGAACGATTCAAGAAACAGAGCTGAAAGTCTCTACCTATGAGGAGAGGGGGTGTGTGCCTTTCCACCAATCAGCTGTCTTGGCTGTATGCCCAGGCTTCAAAAGCAGGTCAGCATCTAGGTTTTCCAGACCTGACAGTATGGGAGAAGGATGTTCTCCACCATGGCTCCCACAAGCACAGCATGGTTGTGTGCTCCCTTAGTATCGACAGGCTTGAGCTCTGTGGAGGGCCAGTGCTGATAGAACAGCTGGAAAAGGTGTCTGTTTCATCTACCATTCAGCCAGCTGCAGCGCAAGTGATGTCCAGACTGCTACAAAGGCATGTTCCCAAAAGACACCAGTGGAACAGGTAGTCATCCAATACGAGTTGAACCCAGCAGCTCTGAAAAGGGGGTTGTGTCCCCAGTCCAGAAAGAGAAGGAGCCAAGGATTGGCAAGGGACTTTGTGGAATGCCCCTAGCAGTGCTAGGACAAGAGAAAGACCTGACCCCTGTGTTGGGGGAAAAGTCTCGACGACCCAAGTTGAGCATAACCTACTGATGGACAAGGTGACCACAGAAAACCCTTGTACGGAAACATCGTCAGACCTGT
>BLSH010009605.1:1015295-1060274 GCA_018402905.1 Glandirana rugosa | reverse complement strand
ATGTACACCACAAACTGGATAGAGCAATGATGAACTGTCGGATCTGGTCAACTTTACCCGATCCATCAGTTACTGAAGATACACCATGGGAAACTGACTGACATGTCAGACAATCTCGGTTATCAATGAACCCCTTAATATCAGTGGGAATATCAGTAAGGGGTCTGGAGATACTGGGGGCAATCATATTCTTTAGTGTCTGGGCCCTTCTAAATACCACCTGGGGTACTTCCAGAAGAAGGGATCCCAAGGTAGGGTCAGACAAAAGAATATGCCAGTGTAGTTACTCCTGTGTTCAGGCTCCAGCTTTCCTGCCGGCTCCCCTGTGCCTTTGGCATATTCTTCTGTGCTCACATTATATGCTTGGCTTAGAGCGCTCCCTCCTGTGATCCTCTGATTGGCTCCTGAGGCTCCCTTGTGGTGAGTCAGGTGTTTCCTGACATCTGCAACCCAGAACTAGAGCAACGGGCGGCATACCCGCTCTACCGGCTTCTCTCAGCGTCTGCCTTCTCCCTATAACCCAGCAGGCCGGCTCCCTGGCATCCCTTGAGCGGTATTTGTGTGTCTCCCCGCCGGGCTGCCAGCTCCAGCTGATTGAGGGTGATCTACAGCTGCCACACTCCTCCACAGTACTTCCATCTCTGTGCACGTACGCCTGGTTAAATGTACACTTCCCCTGTGCTGTAGCTTCAGGACACCTCCAGCCATCCACCTGTTGATCCACACCCATGATCACTGTGAGCGAGCTCAGCCTGAGCATTTCTGTGTACATCCATCCCTTCATTCATGAGCTCTGTTTTTAATTATGTTGTATGGACTATTTTTATCTACTTTTTACTTTTAATTTTTACTTGAATACTTCATCAATTATTGGATTACTTTTCAATAAACTGTCTGTCATTTAGTACACAGATTTGAATCAATTTTTTGTCCATATACCCCTCCTCTGTTCCAGCGCACCCTCCATGTTTTTATTTTTTTTATTTTATTTTATGTGCCCCTATGCAACCTGATCTGTGCCCTATGTAGCCTCGCCATTGCCCATAATTGCAGCCTGATCTGTGCCCATCATTACAGCCTGATCTGTGCCCATCATTACAGCCTGATCTGTGCCCATCATTACAGCCTCGCCATTGCCCATTATTGTAGCCTGATCTGTGCCCCAATGCAGCCTCGCCATTGCCCATCATTGCAGCCTGATCTGTGCCCCTATGCAGCCTCCCCATTGCCCATCATTGCAGCCTGATCTGTGCCCCTATGCAGCCTGATCTGTGCTCCTATGCGCCTGATCTGTGCCTCTATGTAGCCTGATCTCTGCCCCTATGCAGCCTCGCCATTGCCCATCATTGCAGTCTGATCTTTGCTGCATCACACAGATCTCTTGTGTACTCCACGCTCTCATTCACAGACGGCCCCATCTCCTACACAAGAGATTCTGGCTCTGTGTGATGCAGCAAAGCTCAACCCTCCATCCCCTCTGTGCAGACAGGTACAAAATTAGAGTATAACATGCACACCTGATTTGCCCCCTATTTTCAGGGGAAAAAAGTGAGTGTTATACGCCGATAAATACAGTATATACATTTTTATTGGTTTGCAATAAACTACATGTAACTTACTACACCAGAGTGGTTGTGCTGCTTCTCCCCCCTGCCTAGCTTTGAAACTCCAGGTCAGGTAGTTCAACACCCAGTAGGACAAGCTGAAGTCGAACCTGACTCTATAATGATGTGACATGAAGTGTGTGCGGGATGGAAAAGGCCTTTTAGGCTATGTGTCCTCTGAAGTAAATACTTCCTTGTATGAGTGTGTTATCAGGGATTGTGCCCTGTTGGGCAGAGCTATAGAATGGGACATAGAGACAGACTGGTATACTAAAGAAAAGCACCCAGATTAGACTTGGTGACAGAGGCTGAATGCTGTTTACTTAGTATACATGGAGAAGCGGTCCCAAATCTGTGGTGCTCCCAAAGAGAGAGGAGGTGAAAAGGAAAGATGGCTTACAAATTATGTGCTCGCGTTCTGTGTCCAAATGACAGCTCCAGAATGTTTTCTCCTTTGCATGGTGTTCTGTGCAGAGGAGTTCTGTCAGTACGTTTATGTGATGTTAGATGTCACAGCCAACTTTTGGGAGGTTACAGTAAAGTGCAGGAAATACATTCCTTGCATTACCATTCCTTTATTCTCAACTACTAATGCCTATGGCCCGGTATGTTGTGAGTGGGCCGAAGACCAGGAGTTTGAAACCATATGGTGAAGTAGGGGCAGGGCTGGGACCCAGCAATTGGGTAGTTGTGCTATTCAAGAAGAAATGGAGTGGGGAGCAGTTTGGCACCAACAACCAGCCAGTCACGAGCCCCCTTACAGGCAGACCCTCCCTTTCATAAATTGCCTTTAGAAAAGACAAAGTAAAAAATACAGCAATTCCTTCAGAACACAAAAAGGTATAAATATTTGCAAAAATCCTTACACCTTATAACTTGGGAGCAATGATGTTTTCTCTCAACAAAACTTCTGTTGAATGCAAGGTGCACTTATTAGATCTGGACCTCCTCCTCTTGTATAAATTGCTGCCAAATAGTAGTGGAAAATGTACCTGTAAGGAAAAGGTAAGGTTATATACCTACCCATATTTTCTGCACTGCAGGGCCCGACATTACTCTCCATACTGGGAGATTCCTTGGGAAAGGTGAGTGTAAAATCAAGCACATTTAGATGCCACAGGTGGAACATGGGGTAAGATAAGTATATGATCCAACTTTTTTACTAACAGGTAAACCATGAAACTGAAACCATCATGCTTTGCCTTTATAATTACTTAAAGCTAAATTCAAATTTAAATTCTTACCTGTCACCATGCAGATGAATTTAGCATCACCACCCTCTGACACAGCCCTGGCTTTCAACGTTGTTTCAAAACACGGCTGCGTCTCTTCTGTCAGTTGAGATATAATATTGCAAAATGTGGTCCTGGCAAAGGAAGGTAGGATGTTAGGTAAACAGCAAAGAATTTTTTTTTTAATTACTAACTTTTATATAAACTATATTAAAAAAAAAAAAAAAAGACACGCAGCTAGTTTTATTAAAGCTAGAAGAAAATTCTAGCTGTGATTTTTTTTACTGCAGAATATAAAATGAATAATATTATCTAAAGAGCTGCTATGGATAAAAGCTGAAGTATTTTACTGATCCACATTTTACATGAAAAGAAATTAAGATACAATTGGTTATTTATTTGTGTTTTATTCAAAATATATATTATGATTTTATTTTCATAAATGCATTTGTTGGTGTGTTTATTTTAAATCTGCCAGGAATTAAGCTATAACCTAACCCCTAGAATGAACTGTTAAGCGTTCATTCATACAAGCCAGTGTGCACTATGGTGCACATAACACATGCCCTCTGGTGTGAAGTGTACATGTGCACTGCATCTCAGTGCGTGTCTTGTTTTCTTTTTTAAAACATTCTGTTTAACTTACACTTCATTCAACTCTATGTGTGACAGCAAGTTGCAATGCACTATAGCACTTCGGAAAAGTTCAACGTGTCTTTAAGTGCACACTAATGCAGCATGCTGAAATAAAGCAATAAAACATAAAGCTAGTTACCCTGTCTATTCATTAGGACTGCAATGGAAAATGTAGCTCAATGCCATACCTCCCAATTTTCTGAGAGATGGGAATGAGGGACACCTATTAGCAAAAGTACATAGGCATAGGACACACCCACTGATACACCTCCCTTAAAGGATAATTAGACAAAAAAAGATTGGTTAAACCCAACAGTGCTTTGTTTACACCACTACTATTCCCTTATACTGGCTTTTAAAATTTACAAATGCAGCAATAATAACTGGATGAAAGGTTTAGCACTGGGAAACACTTTTTGATAGATGAATAGTTTATTGATTAGACCAAAATTAGGGACAAATGAGGAGGAAAGAGGGACTTTGTTCCGAATGGGGGCAGGCCCTCGAAATCAGGGACAGTTGGGAGCTATGCAATGCAGCTATCGTGAATAAGCCGTAACTCTTAAAACCTCCCTTGAATTTATCCTAATCCTTGAAGTTAACACTTATTCTGACCTTAACCCTGATTTATTTAATCTGTGAGACATAATGAAGCTCCTTTGTGTCCATGACACCAAAAAATACAGAACCTCCACTGAACATAAGATTATATAGATATGTACTTTTCCTATAAAAATGGGAGCTGACATGGCTGTCTTGTTTTAAAATGTGCAGGCTCTAGGGTATCTTGATCCTTGTTCTCACTACTTAGTAAGTCACTGACCTAGAACAAGTATGCAAGACAGTTCCTTGGACTTTCTTGGATGCAGCTTCTTCCAGCTCAGTGCCTAACTAGATAAAGGAAGATAACAGTCCCGGAACCAGCACTTTTAAAAACAAGTAATGGTAATTATCATTTGTTTGTCCTGTATTTTAAAAAATAATGAATAAATAGTCAAGCATAGGACATTTCAGTGCCTAAGGTATTAAATAGTTGTCACTGCAATAGATTTAATTATGCCTTGACAGTCTTTCAGTGCCAGCAGCATGCCTTCAAACTGTCTGGGTTAAAGTTTCAGCTGCTGGCAATGACAAGGGTGGGTTTCTTCCAGGGTAAATCCCATTCCCATTGCTTTCATTGGGTGTGGGGATTTATGGTGGCCATACATACTTCAAAAAAATTATTAATTTATTTTCCGATTAGGATAGAATAATCAATCTATGGTTGACAACCCATTTGATCAGGGAAATGGATTTTGAACGATAGATAAGATACGTCTGTAAATTAAAACTGTAAGTTATCAGTTGCATCTCTGTTTCCACCATGTAATCTCCAAATTGGATTGATCAAAATATTGTAATCAAAAAGTATCTTGGTGCTATTGCTCAATGCAAACCAATAAATAACTTTCTGCCCTGGTCAACTGACTCAGTTTGATTGAATCTGATCTAAATACAGTCAAAATAGATTGGAAGGGAAGTTATGACTATTCAGTTGTCTACAGAATCAAACACATCAAATGGATAATACAATTGAAGCTTGTTAGGGTACCATTATTCAAACAAATATGGATTGAGTGGAGACTTACAAATTTAATGAAGAAAAGTACAAAATGACTGATATATATAAAAAAAATCAATCCTCAAATTTGTTTAGTTATTTGAAGTAGGCATGGACTAGAATGAAAATTGTTTATGTCTTTAATCAACCCCATAATGTGTAATCCAACGCAACTATGGTGTCTATAGTGCAACACTGATTTGGTATTGAGCAGAACAAGAAGTTTCCTGTAGGTTTATAGCTTACTGTAAACATGTGCTTTGGGTATGCCCAACACAGCAACAAGTTCACTTAACTGCCAAGCTTCCCATCTGCATATACTCATCTTCTGTACCCCACTGCTCTGCTTGGCCACTGAGAGCAAAGAAAGTGTAGATCTTGTGAAAGCAATGAAGAGTGTTCAGACAAATCTTGTGAATAATTTGTTTATTTCTAGCCAGCAGTGTAAACCTGTTTTCTTAGTTTCACTTCCTGTTCCCACCCCCAGGTCCTCACACATCTATGTCAGTCTGCAGCACATACATATTCTACATATTTCCACTTTTAAAGAACAGATATGCATATATAAATGAATTGTAATTTAGAACCAACAAGGAGTGCAGCATAGCAAGGAACAATAACAAACTACAATATAAAATGCTGGGTAAGAGTCGGTGTGTGATAAAGTCTTGAAACTTTGGATTGGGTTTACACACTCTTGCAGATCGAGTAACAACTTGTGGGGCTTGCGAGTCAGAAACCTATTGCCTGTCACCATCATAATTTTATTGTGGCTGTGTGTTACATCCGTTGTTAGAAGTGTCAATATGCACAGCAGAAGATGGCTGTGCTTGGGGTCCTGAAGTGATCATAGGCACATGGGCAGCGGCAGTACGGTATGATTCAGGTACCTGTAGGAGGTGACGGCGGTTCCTTACATAGGTCCTACCATCAGAATGGACAACATAGCTGTTTGGTTGGCAGGACTTTCCATGAACCGTGGCCAGTTTGTCAAACCCACGGGTTGTCTACATCCTTACCACTTGCCCAGGCTCCAGAGGCGAAAGGTGTCTGGCCGATTTGTCATGACTTCCTTTTTGCCTGAGTGTAAATAAAGGAGCCTGAACATCAGTCTCAACTCCTGGCAGGAGCTGGGATGGGACCATGAGAATCAGAGTCCTGGTTTGTTGTGATAGTAAACGTTGTGCCGGAGAAGGCATGCCATCCCTAGGTGTGTTGCGGAGGTTGAATAGGACTGCATAAACATCAGAACCCTCACATGTACATTTCTCTAGGAGATACTTGGCTGATCTTACACTACACTCTGCAAGACCATTGGATCTAGGGTAACTGGGACTGCTAGTGACATGCTGAAAATCCCATTGGTGAGCAAAGTTCTTGAATTATCTACTTGAAAATGATGTTGCATTGTCAGTCATTAATTGAGAATAGGGAATTCCATGTGTGGAGAATATCCACTTTAATCTCTTGATCACTGTGTTACTGGAAGTGCTTGGCAGAACATCAAATTCCCACTAGCCAGAGTACGAACCTACCAAGACCAGGTAATCCTTGTTTGACCTCTCAAATATGTCAGCTGCTGTGATAGACCATGGTCTGTCAGGTATTTGGTGAAGGTTCTCTCATCTGGTGATGCCATAGAACATTGCATGGGGCACATCTGGAAACTTCTCTTTCAATGTCAGTGTATATAGTGGGCCAAAACATGGTTTCACGTGCCCTTTGCTTAGTGGAATGAATGCCAGGATGACCTTGATGGAGTTGTGTCAAGCAGTATTTCTAGAGAGAGTGGAGGATGACATATCTCTGACCACGCAGGATTAATCCATCATCCACTGTCAATTCATCCCTCATGTGGGATTTTCTTAAAGGAGCCAGGCCACCCATTGAGAATGATGTCCATGAGGCACTGACAGGTGCCATCTGCCTGTGTTTCTTGCTTTAGTTCCTGAATCCTTATGGGTGACAACATCCCATCCAGGGTCAACACATCATAATCCTCAATAGCTCCAGAGTCATCAGAAGTGGGGAGGTGTGCACGTGAAAGAGCATCTGCAACAAACAGTTCACAGCCTCGTTTATAGATTTCATTCAGGTGGTAGCGTTGAAGCTTTAGCATCATTCGCTGGATGCGTGCAGATGCTGTGTGCAGGGGTTTTCTCAGTATGGATATGAGTGGCTGATAATCCATCTCCACAGTCACAGGGTGGCCATAGATGTAATCATGGAATTTTACACAAAAAATACTAGTCCCAATAATTCCTTCTCAAGTTCAGCATAGCGTGCTTCAGTCACAGTGAGGGCTCTTGATGCAAAAGCCACAGGCATCCTATCTTGAAGTCAAACTGTGCCAAGACCATGCTGGGACGCATCATCAGACAATACCACCGGCTTATGCACATCAAAATACTGTAGGACAGGTGGACTAGTTAATTGTGCTTTCAATGTATCCACAGCAACAGCATGTTGTTCAGACCAATACCAGTCGGCATCTTGGCGCAGAAGCTGACAGAGTGGAGATGTTATCTCACTGTAGTGATGAATGAACTTCGAGAGATAATTGGTCATGTCAAGAAACCTTTGCAAACCATGTTTGTCCTCTGGTGCAGGCATTTTCTGGGTCAGGCTTGACACCTTTATCCATGAGAAGGTGTCCAACATATGACACGTCTGAGACCCTGAAGCGACATTTGATAGGGTTGAGCTAATTAATGATGGCTCTGACACGGTCTAGTACTCATTTAAGTCTTTTGTCATGTTCCTCAAAGGAGGATCCCCAAATCAAGATATCATCCACGACTATTTCACATGGCTGTCCAGCAAAGAGCTGTTCCATACATCTCTGAAAGACTTTGCTTCCAGTTGAAATTCCATATGGGGGGAGGAGGGGGGGACGGGAGGAACACAGAGGAGGGCACAGAGGGGAGAATACAGGGGACACTCAGGGATGATGGGTGTGGCAGTGGGGGCAGTTACAATCACCAATCTCCCTGTGCTGCTTTCAATAAAGCAGCTGAAAGCCGCTCAGGGGATAGGAGGAGAAGCGGCTGAGATCGGTGATTGTAACTCCCCCCACCGCCGCACTGATCGTTCCTGAGTGTCCAGGTATTGGACCAGGCATCGGGAGCATTTGCACGAGTACAAGTACTCGTGCAAATGCTCAGTATCGGTACTGATACCGATACTAGTATCGGTATCAGGACAACCCGAATTATATCCATGGAGACAATCCTGAGGTTTTGTGACCACAGACACTTCTGCCTCTCTTTTTAGTTCCTTAGTGGCCCTTTCAGAATGTTCAAACAACATACATATTCTGATGGCTGATTCCAGTGTTAAATCTTTCTCCCTTAACAACTGAGCACGAACTGCATCATTGTACCACATACAATCCTGTCACATATCAGTTCATCTGTTAGTGCACCAAAATCACATTTTTTAGCCAGCAGTCTCGGTGTGGCTGCATAGGATTGTATTCCTTCATCAGGTTTCTGAGCCATCATGTTAAATGCATGTCTGTCTATTATCACATTATGCTGTGGTAGCCATATCTCATCAAATTTCTTGATTAAGACATCACGATCCTCTCTGTTTTCATTGTCTTGAAAATGAAATGACTCATATTTATCTAGTGCATCTGAACCAGCAAAATTGAGAAGAGTGTAAGCTTGTACCTTTTTTGACTTGTCTAAGAGTCCTGCTTTGCTGTACACATTCCATTCTCTTTTAAATTTCAGCCAGTTGCTAGCAATATAATTATCAAAGATTAGGAGTTGTATGCCGCTTAAATTCTGAGCCATGATGTTTCATTGATCTCACTTCTGTCACCATGTAGATTTTGTGGAAGCAATAATCAGTCGTCCGGCGAATCTTGTGAAGAACTTGTTTATTTCTAGCCAGCAGTGAACCATGTGTAAACCTGTTTTCTTAGTTTCACTTCATAACTTCCTACTTCCTGTTCCCACCACTAGGTCCTCACACATCTATGTGAGTCTGCAATACATACATATTCTACAGAAAGGAAGCCCTGTGTAAGCTCCAAGTTGTGCACCTGCGCTTACACAAGCTATGGACCCTTTCCCCAGTCCCCACAATGATTCAGCCATAGGTGTACACAGCCCATTGCATTAGGGTGTGCACCCCAAAGCTCAAACACACATGCCTTTCTCTGCAGCCTCCGCTGTCCAGGGCAGTGAAGGAATGGGAAGTGCTCTGTGTTGAGCAGCTTCCTGTTCATTCACAAACAGAAGCATAGTAAACATAGTTTACTATGCTTCAGCTATGATTGAACACAGTGAATGAGTGTGTTCACATTGTTCATTTAGAAAAGGAGGGGCCGGTAAAAGACATATTGATTAGCCCCTTCCCCCACTCTCCATCCTGAAACATCCCCCGCAGCAGCAGGGAGGAGAGGAAAGGAGGGAAGTCAGCAGCACTGCAGTGGGGGGGGGGGCAATATGCAATGGAAGCCCAGGCAGTAGGGGGAATCTGCACCGCACAGAGAGATTAGGGTGTGCCCCCTGCGCACGCCTATGGTTTCAGCACTGGGTTTCTTAGTGGCCAGCCATCAAGCACCAGCACTATTACATGGGATGAATAGGAGTGAGTAAAATGCTCCTGCTACACAGATATATCTTTTTGCTCCCATAATTGAGTGAAGCAGAGATTGAGTAAAGGAAAGGGGAGTATGTGCAGCTGGGATGGGAGGTAGTTATGTGGTCCTGTCAGCAAGGGCTTCTGTGATTTACTGTCAGCAGAGTAATACACAAGTGATTATTCCAGTCCATCATGTTTGAGGCTCACATCAGACAATTTGTTTTTATTTTTTGAGGGAAAAAATAGCCCTCTTCCCTAAAGGGTACACATTCAACACTTCACTCGTATGGGATGGAATTCCAAATGAAACGTTGCCATAATGACATAAATGCTCATTTCACTTATTGAAGCTATCTACCTTAGTGCTGAAGGTCATGCATTATGGTATCAGACCAGCTTGGGATACTTTAGAAGCCAGAGGTAGTATTTTTTATTTGTTTTACTATAAACAGGAGACTTAGGAAACAAATAGAATAACACCAATGGTATTATCAGTGGAATAGTTAGAACCATGAGAAGCATATCAGATGGGAATGGATCTGGTAAATCACTGGTATACTTGTGCTCATTTCAGTTTCTCTTAAAATGTATGTCAACCCTAACTGTGAACTTCTCTTATTTGTTTCCTTTTCATCTGTTAAATATACAATTGGAAGCCTTGTTTTATCAGATTGATGAACTCAAAAATACATCTTGATAGTAACTCTCTGGGCTCCCTGTCTGTGCTGACCATTATCAATTACATTGTTCTCTGAGGACAACAGAACCTCATCCCTTTATGTTATGGACAGTAGGAGCGGAGTTCAGAAGTCCTATCACATTTCAGTTATTACAGAGGGGGGATTGAAGGTTGTCATCCTAGGCAGGAAGTGTATTACTAGCAGAATAATCAAGTGCAAATAAAAAAATAAAAAAAACTCAATACAAAGACAACTAATGCAGCTACCAAATCTAAAGACTGTTCATTTTCAAATTCTTACATTTTTTTTTTTTTAGTTTAGATACCCTTAAACTGTAAGCAGCCAGTCAATTGCCTTGTAGCATGCCCAAGGAGTCCTAAAATTTAGCAAGCACTAGTGATTCTGTTATTTCAGAGACTAAAGCAGCCCATAGATTAGTCATTTTTTTCAACCAGCAGAATATAACTCAATTCTCCCATCCACACATTCGATATGAATTGAGGAATCCTCCCCGCTGAGCTATTGTATTCTGACAGTGGGGAGCTTCCCTGCCATCAGACTACACAAATCAGCACTGCCAGCTATAGCCTGGGGCACTGATTGAGTTGGGGAAAATCCGACAGGCTGGTTATACAGAAGTCAATCAGTAGTTCGACTTCTGTACAACCAGCCTGCCCATACATTGTCCCTGCTGAACCAGCTACATTTCAATACAGCTATGGCTGGCTTTAAGCAGTTCTTCAGCCTCTTGGATAAAAAAATTAAAAGTCCCCAGCACCAGCATGTTTACTATGGGCAGCTGGCTGTGATTCCTTGCGGTTTCATAGCCGACTGCCCATTGCGCATGTGTTAGCTGTGCTGTGCTTTGTGAACGGGCCTGGAGGATTCTGGGACCTGTGACGTGTCCCAGAAGGTTGCAGGTGGGGGGGAGAACTTCCTGTGGATCTGTCTGGAAGAGGGAGTGGGTACCTGTCAAAACCAGGTACCCGCTTTGCCCTCCTCCCTCCCAAAACAAGTGGCAATAATAGAAGAGGAGGGCATAAAGTGGAACTTCCCCTTTAGGGTGAAGTTTCACTCTGAATAAAAAATATACAAAATTCAGAAATAACAATCTTATTTTTACTAGTCTGCACTATTGCGAGATGTCAAGCAAACATTCCGCCTTATGAAAACAGTTCTATTACGTTACATGTGAAATAAGATGGCAGTGCTGTATTTAACAATTATGTTCACTAGGTTCACATTACCTCTCAGGTTTGCTTTAAAGTGGAGGCCTTTTTTGCCAAAAAAAAAAATTGTTAGGCCATACAATAAAGAATTTAACTCTTTCTTTCAAAGAATCTAGCTCTACTGTTTTGTATCTATGTTACATATCTAATAAAAATAATAAGGAATAAGCTATGGATTTTAGTTCAATATTATGAGATTCATTTCACACATAACATAAAGATGAAGTACAAAATTTGTATTGAAATACTTATTATATACTTCATAGTACCATGCAAAAGCAAAGACAATGAAGACTATTCACCAATAGCAAAACATACATTTATGCACAAATGAATAAGGAGAGCAGAGGCATTACCTTCCAGGCATGTAATGAGCATAGCGACTGACACTGGATCGGCTGCGGCAAGCAGAAAAGTGCAAAGCCAAGGAGACATTTAAGCAGAAAAGCATTAGTTGATTAATTCAGAAGGCAATATCATTATACATCAGTCAAACATCTACTGAATTTTGACTGCATATGACAATTACAGAATTACACTACAACATAAATTACAACTTTTTCACAGGGTGGCTTATTAAAAGTATCATGTAATGGATGAAATAGCATGGATGAATGTGCAAAAGCTTTTAGACAGAATTTATAAGAAGCAAATTGTGCCTATTTTGACTTAATAAACAATTAAAAGTATTTGAATTTTATAAACTTGATCTTTAAAAAACGTGTGGGTAGGTACAGTCTGATTTCTCCATTGCAGGTGGCACTCATCCACTGTGGCCTTTCAGCTGGAGAGGAAGTCAAGATGAACACAGTTCCTCTATGGTTTCCTGGGTCACTGGGGAAACAATATGGTTGGATGCTGCCGCCCCATGTGACTCTGGCAGCCATCGTGCTTTTGTGAGTTGGTAGAGTAAGGACAGGTACTCAGTCTGTTAAGGACAACACTAGCGGTAGGGAGAGGTTCCTAACAAGGAGGGAAAGCGTAGGGTCGCAACTCCTTTGGACATCATCCCGTTTGGGCAGGAGATGGCCAGGTCGCATTCTGTCCTGTTAACACATGCTGTCAGCGTGGCTGATACTTGCTCTATTCCCATTACTGGAGACCATGAGTGTACCCGGTTGGGCAGCCTTCTCACTGGGTTTGTTGTGAACTGTTGCTGTGCTGTTTCAATACAAGTTTTTTTCTTTGCACCCCACCTACAATCTTAATTAACCTTTTTGGGCTGTTATGCAATTTTATAATGGCACTGATTTATTAATGCCATGATGATGGATTGCTTTGCAAGGAAAGTTGAACTTTGCAAGGGAATTAGTTAGTGATTGAGGTGAAGCTCTGTTGATATCCATCGTCTAATCATGTGCAAGTGAAAAATGTTTCTCTTTTTTTATTTTGTGCTTGGGTGTTCTTCACAAAGAATTCACATTCAGATTTACTAAGCTCTGAGAAAACTTCCCTTGCAAAGTGAACAGTTGCCTTTAGTAAATAAGGCCCATATGCAGTATCTTTCTGGTTACAGCAACATGGTCATCCAACCCATGATGAGTTCTCAAAATATTTCTCTTGAAAACACTGGAGGGATCAGGATCTCTAACCATAGGATGATACAGCTGCAGTAAGCACTAAAAAAAGTCTTTCTGGGTTCCTAGGAATTTTAAGAAGACTGAAACTTAAACAAAACTTGGATATTCGCCCAAAACTGAGATTTCTGTCCTGTACAGACTTTATTTTTGTTTGTATTGGCTACAATTCCTTTACTTAATCTGCAGCTTGAATTTCTGTTGTTGTTCATCACTCTTGTACACCAGAAAGATGAATATGGAATATCAAGTGTTGTTTTATTACCCTTTTGAGAGCATTGAGAAGGCAGAAGGAAGCTTTGAGCCAGAACAGGTTGAGACAGAAGTGGCATCAAAGGAAACCTTTCATGAGAGATATACATTCACCAGCCACTTTATTAGATACAGCTTGCTAGTATGGGGTTGGACCCCCTTTTGCCTTCAGAACTGCCTTAATGCTTCGTTACATAGATTCAACAAGGTGTTGGAAACATGCCTCAGAGATTTTGGTCCATATTGACATGATAGCATCACGCAGTTGCTACGATTTGTCGGCTGCACATCCATGATGCAAATCTCCTGTTCCACCACATCCCAAAGGTGCTCTATTGCAGTGGTTCTCAACCCTGTTCTCAAGTACCCCCAACAGGCCATGTTTGCAGGTTTTGTTTATTTTGCACAGGTGCTTTAAATCAGAGTCAATGGCTTGGTATTTTGGACAGCTATTTTATCTAAAAGAAATTCTCAAAACATGGCCTGTTGGGGGTACTTGAGTGCAGGGTTGAGAACCGCTGCTCTATTGGATTGAGAACTGGTGTCTGTGGAGGTCATTGGAGTACAGTGAACTCATTGTCATGTTCAAGAAACCAGTTTGACACGATTTGAGCCTTGTGACATTATTCTGCTGGAAGGAGCCATCGGAAGATGGGTACACTGTAGGCATAAAGGGATGGACATGGTCAGCAACATTTCAGATAGGCTGATGCTCAATTGGTACTAAGGGGCCCAACGTGTGCCAAGAAAATATCCCCCACACCATTACACCACCACCACTACCCTGAACCGTTGATACAAGATAGGAGTGGTTCAGCTGAAATCGAGACTCATTAGACCAGGCAACTTTTTTCCAACTTCTATTGTTCAATTTTGGTGAGTCTGTGCAAATTGTAGCCTCATTTTCCTGTTCTTAGCTGACAGGAGTGGCACCCGGTGTGGTCTTCTGATGATGTAGTCCATCTGCTTCAAGGTTCAATGTGTTGTGCATTCAGAGATGGTATTCTGCATACCTTGGATGTAACGAGTGGTTATTTGAGTTACTGTTGCCTTTCTATCATCTTGAACCAGTCTGCCCATTCTGCTCTGACATCAACAAGGCATTTTCGTCCACACAACTGCGGCTCACTGGATATTTTCTCTTTTTCGGACCATTCTATGTAAACCCTGGAGATGGTTGTGCGTGAAATTCCCAGTAGATCAGCAATTTTTTAAATACTCAAACAAGCCCATCTGGCACCAACAACCATGCCACATTTAAAGTCACATAAATCCGCTTTCTTCCCCATTCTGATGCTCAGTTTGAACCTCAGCAAGTCGTCTTCATTACATTTAGATGCCTAAATGTATTGAGTTGCTGCCACGTGATTGGCTGATTAGCAATTTGTGTTACCAAGCAATTGAACATGTGTACCTAATAAAGTGGCCTGTGAGTGTATGTATGGTTTCCATTGTTAAACTCTCCTTCTGAAAACACTAGTGACCTGGTTGTCAGGTTGGCACACATCTTCATTACTTGTGTCACTATTTAGAACATATATAGACACCTTTAATTCTTGTTTCTCTCCAGCTTTCATTTGCGGCAACCTTGTTCCGGGTCTGTAAAGTTTTAAAGTCAGTCACAGCCAGCAAACCAACCTTTTTCAGATGGAGAAGTAGTAGACTACATATATCCCTCATGACAGGTGTACTTTAAGGGTTTCTCCAGAACTTGGACTTTCCTAGCAATGTAATCTAGCCCGGTCGTTTGGCCCAGTTGCAGACTTGTTCTCTTCTCTGTTAGCTGCCAAACCCGACAGAACATTTGCTATTTCTAAATCTTTCACCTCAAGTAACCAAAGACACAGTAAACTTGCCATAAGCATGTGTTATATATTATACATGCAAAATATTGTAGTATGAGATAAGTACCTCATTAGAATTAGCACTTCCCGTCAATGTAGCATGCATAAACAGCATTCAGTGACATTGATGCAACTTTTGTAAATTACTGAAAATATTGTGAAGTCAGGGGTCTGCCAACAAAAAAATCTTGGACCAGGCTACCTAGGATTAGGCTGTCTGCAACTCTGCCTTGAACAAATTTGTTTGAGGTACAGCACACTTGATCCTGCAGTGTTTCATAGGAAATCTATATACAGGCGGTCCCCGGGTTACAAACAAGATAGGGTCTGTAGGTTTGTTATAAGTCGAATTTGTTTGCAAGTCGTAACAGGTACATTTTTAAGTGTAGCTCCAACCAAAAAAAATATTTTTAAGCTTTTTGGATAGCATAGGGAAGGGGTAACACCCCTGTAATGTTTGTTTTGCTGTCTATGTTTCTGTTCAGAAGATTTCACCTCACTTCCTGTCCCAATGATAATTGGGTTTTGAAAATTTTAGGTCATTCTGGAAACAACCCTTGGTGATAAAGCTTCAATGGAGACACCTTTTTCCCATAATAACTCTTACAGGAGAGAATTTCCCTTCCTAGGGGGAGATTTCCTCTCACTTCCTGTTGTCTACCTCCGGTTGTAAGTAGGAGTCGTTTGTAAGTCGGATGTTTGTAATTAGGGGACCACCTGTATAATAAAGTTTCTACATTAAAATTGCTATTGAAAGCAAGAGTTGATCATATAAGTTTCCTGTTGGAATTTTATTTATTTTATATTATGGAGAACACAAGAGTTGCCAAAACATGTAAAGGTCATGGGGAACATCATCATTTCAGTAACAGGGTCATGAATAAAGAAAGGGAGAGGTCACACAACTTTGAAGCTGTAATTTGCTATTCTATAAAATAAGCAATTCAGTTTTGGATAGAGTGGGGAGAAGGGTTAGGCCCTCTCTCAGGTTTTTATTGATGTGTGTGTCCACACTGGGTAGATTCCCCCTTTATGTGTGTAATGAAGACTTTTTTTCTGGTTATGTCAATACATTTTAATTGAGATTAGTATAGAAACAGTACAATAGTGCGAGAGAACAAACAGTGGTTACTCAAGAAAACAATGACCCAGGATAGACACGCCATGCAAGGTTTAACGTAGTCAACGTAGTGCAGTATTGTGTTACATTTCCAGAAAAGGAATTACATTCGGTTAATAGCAACATTATAACAGCTTTCAACCCATGGTTCCCATTGTTTATCAAAGGATGACCGTGCTACATATTTATGAGAAAACATCTTTTCAAACGAATAGTGAACATTAAAGTGGATCTTCAGTCATTTTTTTCATCTTCCCATCTGCCCTTGTTGTTTTAACTTTAGATAGTAAAACATTTTTTTTTCTGCCAGTAAATACCTTATACAGCCCACTTCCTGTTTCTTGTCTGGAAAAATGCCTCAGCGTTTGACATCATGCACAGCTCTCTTTCTCACTCTCGAGTTTGCCAGGAAGGGAAGGAGGATGAGTTAGAGCTGGAGGTGTGCCTCTGTGTGTCTGTGTAAATCCAGGAAGTGAACAGGCAGCAGCTTCAGCTGCACACAGTTAAAATGGCTGCAGCCAGACTCAGTGGAGGGAGATTTCTGCAGCATATTTGGCAAGTACAGAATCACAGTATATATAAAATAAAATGCAAAGTGGTTGGAGGGAAGCTTCAGAGTGGCAAAGATGTTTTTATTACAAATTATGTGAACAGACTGCAGTTCCTCTTTAACCAAACCTATGACTTCAGAGGGATTTGGTGCTATATCCTGTCTCCAGTGCTTTATTATAATGTTCTTTGCCACTATGAGTACGTGGATTGTGACCTTTCTATAGGATTGGGGAAAGTGGTCCATTCCTAAATGCAAAATCATCTGAGCTGGGTCTAGCTGTGTCAGGATACCAGAGAGGTCAGATATAATAGCGAAGATCTTCCTCCAAAAGCTGGTGAGGTTCTTGCAGGACCAAAATATGTGGTGTAGGTTCTTAACCTGTCCACAGCCCCTCCAGCAAACGGAGGAATTAGAGGAAGAAAATTTTGAAAGTTGGTATGGGGCCAGGTACCATCTAGTAACTAGTTTTTGTGTGGAATCCCAATGGATAACACGATGTGTGGGAGATTTACTAAAACTGGTGCACACAGAGTCTGGTGCAGCTGTGCATGGTAGCCAATCAGCTTCTAATTCTAATTTGTTCAATTTAGCTTTGATAATATAACCTGGAAACTGATTGGTTTCTATGCAGAGTTGCACCAGATTTTGAATGCTTCCATTTTTGTAAATAACCCACACAGTGACACAGAGTAATTGTAGCGAAGTGCCATCAACCATAGAGAAGGGAAGTAAGAGCTGTTGAGAGAAATCCACATATTTTTAAATAGCAGGAAAGGGAAATTTTCTTATGGCGAGAGTTTGCAATGACAACTGTCAAAGAGAGGATATCTTCTTACTTTTGAGAGATATCCTCTTAACTCTTGCTGTGTCTCCGGGGCTGAAAGTGAAGGGAAATCTAACTGACAGGACACATACCTGTACCAGGGATGGAGGCATATGACTCTACCCAGTCACTGCCTTATTTAAAGTCCTACCCACCCCCTTCTCAACAACACCAAAAGTAGCATTACAGGAGTCATAACCATTCCCTAGTCTATCAAAACTAGAAAAAAAAACATTTTAGCTTTACATACTCCTCAAAATATTTTTTATTTGAAATGCTGACTTCAAGTATTGGCAACTATACCAAATACCAGCAGCAATATTTGTTAGACACAGACTATTATAACGAAGCGCATTCTATCATGAAACGCGTCAACACATCTCCTTTGGATTCTGTTGCTATGAGTTTTATTGTGGACTTTATTTCAGACAGGATTTGTTTTAAAGTTCTTAATATGCTCTGTTCCTATAACTGGCTCCCTGTTTCTAACAGACATCTGCACAAAGCTTAAAGTGGTCAACACAATAAAAACATCCCATCCCCTCTGTAGCATAACGTTATGTGCCCCTGTGTCTGTGTTATATAAAAAAGCTGCCGATCTGTACCTATATCAGAGCGTCTCCCGGCGCTCACGTGACTCCTCGGGTCTCTCCTCTGCCCAGCTGACAGCTATAGCGGACAGGGTTGACCACTCTCTCTGACTTCAGCCTGGGAGGAGGGGAGGAGAAAGGAGAGAGAGCAGAGGAGTCACGTGAGAGCCGTGAGAGGCTCTGATATAGGTACAGATCGGTAGCTTTTATGTAACACAGATACAGGGGCACATAATGTTATGTTACAGAAGGGATGGGATGTTTTTATTGTAGTTATAATAGCAGCAGGAGGGGAGGGGGCGGGCACTGACACAGAGCAGACAGGCAGGGAGGGGGGGGGAGAGGAGGGCAGGGTAGGTCAGAGCAGGGCTGCGGATGATGGAGCCACGTAAACTGACCACAATGTCAGGGCAAAGCAGCCATGATAAACCGTGGTGAGTTTACAGAGGGGAGGGTATAGCCAGGCAGGATCAGCCAGGTTTTTTAGGTGATAGAAGGGGCCAAATTACACGGCTCAAGCACTGTGCTGTTATTCATGTTTTAAGGGAACATGATCTTTTTTTTTTTTTTTTAGGGTAACAAACACTTTAAGTTCAAATATAAGCAGCTTGACACACACAAAATCAGGATGACCTTATTTTTTTTTGCACTGGGATTTTTATCTTTAGCTTTGACTTTGCATATTTAAAAGGATGATGCATTTATTGTATTGTATTTATTATTTATTGTAACATCCTCTTCTAGTTAGGCTGCTAGGCTAAATTTAGTTTTTGGCTTTACTGCAGTCAGTGGAGCAGCAATTGATTGGTTTTGTCTGGTCAGGGTTTCTAGGCTAGATGTTTAATTTCCCCAACTTGCTTCTGGAAGAAGCTTCCAGAATATAGGGTACGGAGCGTCAAATGACCAGCATGAATATTTATCATGCTCCAGCCAATCTCTGAAAGGAGGTATCCAGAAGGTGACTAGGGAGGTGATACATGCCTGGGAGGTCTTTCAAGCCTCCCCTTTCCTTTCCAGAGAGGGTTTCAGTTCTCCTGGGGCTGCTGTTGTCCCTAGGAAAGAGCTACTAAGATTGCAGGGGCTGAGCTGAGGGCCTGAAGGAGATTGCTATTGGACTTTAGTTGTATGGCACTGTCCTGAAATCTTGGTCTGGAGAAGGATATTTTATCTCCCTCACTGAGGATCTACCTGTGGATCCTACGTGGCAGATAGCTCCTGGGACATTGTAAGACCTGATTTGGGACTGTTGTGTGTGTTGCTCCCGTGAGGATTTCTACTAGGAAGTTTGTCCTCCCATTGATTGTTATTTGGAGTTTCCTGTGACCCTAAACCCCCCCTCCTCTTCAAGTTCTTCAGCAATAAATGCTAAAAGAGACTGAGCCTGTATTGTTGGTGTGCATGGCTCTGTGCAAGTGGGACTGAAAGCCTCTGTGCTGGTAAGGGAGTCATATTCTGCAGCCCTTTCGGGGTTATAATAAATGTTTTAAGCAACTGTGCTGAAAAGACATATCTTATTATGTTCAGAGCAGCAATGAATAGGGATCTGGCATACAGTGTGCCATAACTCTTGCACTGTTTATAGTTAAACTGGAGTTGTTTTAATAAAATGTGAATTTTGCTTTTATGATTGCACTGTAACATAATCAATTTCATCTTACCTTACTAGAGGATCGTTTATAAAATTCAAACTTGTCACCACCTACAGCACACTCTGAAAACCCATCTGTTGTACAGAGCTATTCTGCATCCTCTAGACCAGGACCAGTTGTTCCCAGGTGCTAGTCAATGGATACTTGTAGACTGTCTATCAATGCACTCAATATAACCCCCAACCCACATATAATTATAGCAACTGGGAACTGGCAGCAAACTGGCCCAAGGACAGCATCTAAGTGTTGTGTAACATATGAAATATGTAAGTAGCACATGATAATTACCTAATAGCTAATCAATCTCAGGCCTGTGTACATATAATGTAAACATTGAACTTTGCTCACCAAAGGCAAGTCGGTGTCATCTTTATCTTTAAAGTTAGTTAAAAAATTAAAATATAGACATATTTTTGTAGATCTTTGTGTATGTGTAACCATCTGAGCATGTGTACAGTGCATTGAAAAAGTATTCATACCCCTTGAAATTTTCCACATTATGTGATGTTACAACCCAAAACGTAAAAGTACCTTATTGGGATTTTATGTGATAGATCAACACAAAGTGGCACACAATTGTGAGGTGGAGGGAAAATGATAAATGGTTCTCCAATTTTTTTTACAAATAAAAAGTCAATACTTTGTAGAACCACCTTTCGCTGCAATTACAGCTGCAAGTATTTTTGAGGATGTCTCTACCAGCTTTGCACATCTAGAAAGTGAAATTTTTGCACATTCTTCTTTGCAAAGCAGCTCAAGCTCTGTCAGATTGGATGGATATGCTCTGAGGGTAGCCATACTGCACATGCTCAGTTTAGTCTCTAGTGCTGGAGAGAACATTTCCTGTTTCTATTGAACTGTCCCAAGATATTGACATCACACATGTGGGCGTGTATAGAGGCTGTAGTGGAAATCTCCTCCTACCTGAACACACATCTATGGACAAACTGTGCAGTTTATCATTTAACCGTGGTATACAAATCAGCAAAACAGTATATAGTGGCAGTATTTTAACCACTTCCGGACCGCCGTACGTCGTTTGGCGGCGGCAGTTTGAAGTGGAATACCGTTGTTATGGTAGCAGATAGCTACCATAACCCCGGTATCTATTTTTTCAGCAGGCGATTCCCTGCAAGATAAAAGTGGTCTTAGCGGCAGATTCGCCGCGAGATAACTTTTATCAGCGGCGGGAGAGGTGCCCCCCCTCCCGCCGCTTTCCGGTCATCTCCGCCGCTTACCGGACCCGCCGGCAGCGGCAGAGATGATCGCGTCCGTCCCCCCCAGTGTCCATGAGCCAAGTGAACGGCTGAAGCCGTTCACCCGGCTCCATAACATGGCTGGGCGGAAGCGACGTCACAAGTCACTTCCGGCCAATGCTCTTAAAGGGGACATTTTTTTTTCCCTTGCCATTTTTTTTAATGCATTTCAGTGTAAATATGAGATCGGAGGTCTTTTTGACCCCGGATCTCATATTTTGGAGGTCCTGGCATGCTTTTTTCTATTACAAGGAATGTTTACATTTCTTGTAATAGGAAAAATAGTGATCAAAATTTTTTTTTTAAAAAAGAAAGGTGTAAAAATAAAAATTAAAAAGTAAAATAAATAATTTAAAAAAAATAAAAAATTAAAGCGCACCGTCCTTGCGAGCTCGCACGCAGAAGCGAACGCATACGTAAGTCCCACCCATATATGAAAACGGTGTGCAAACCACACATGTGAGGTATCACCGCGATCGTTAGAGCGAGAGCAATAATTCTAGCCCTAGACCTCCTCTGTAACTCAAAAATGCTAACCTGTAGAATTTTTTAAACGTCGCCAATGGAGATTTTTATGTTGCAAAGTTTGTCGCCATTCCGCGAGCAGACGCAATTTTGAAGCATGACATGTTGGGTATCATTTTACTCGGCGTAACATTATCTTTCACAATATGGAAAAAAATTGACCTAACTTCACTGTTGTCTTATTTTTTAACTAAAAAAACTGAATTTTTTTTTAAAAAATCGCGCTTGTAAGACCGCTGCGCAAATACGGTGTGACATAACGTTTTGCAATGGCCCCCTTTTATTCTCTAGGGTGTTAGAAAAAAATATATATAATGTTTGGGGGTTCCAAGTAATTTTATAGCAAAAAAAAATGATTTTAATTGATAACCACCGAACTCCAAAAAGAGGCTCGGTCTTAAAGTGGTTAATGTAAAATGAAGATTTATAAGCTGTGGGCATTGTGGGGGAGGGGGCAGATGAACTATTTTCATATTACGAGGTTTACTAACACTTTAAGCTAGGAACACATGGAAAGTTTACTTTTGTTCAACCCAACGGGCTAAATGAAAAAAAATCTAAGAGGTCACCAGACTAACTAAGCGATCTTACTGCAGCAATCTCCCCCATTAAGCTATTGTGTTGTGACAGAGGGACTGCCCCCCCCCCCCCCACCAGAACACACCGATCAGTGCTCGCAGCCATTGGCTGGGAGCGCTGATCGGATGCTTGATTTTCAGCATGCCCTTTCGACAGTCATTAGACTGGCTTCTATTGGACAAGCTGTTGTACACACGGGCTGAATGTTGGCTAGTTTCTGTTGAACTGGCCGATACCGGACAATATTCTGACGTGCGTACCAGCCTTTAGGCAAACCTTGGGCTAATGAGTAGCTAACAGATATGGATGTACTGGAGAAGCATTCTGCTATGTAATAATGTGCCTAAATACAAAACATAATAACCTTGGCCAGTAACAAGTACATTTATAGTCAACTAGTCATGACCAAAATGCTAATGTTTGTATACCTGCTATCCACTAGTCATATTATTTTTGTCAAAAAGCAAGAAAAAGAAATGATGCAGTCAAGTTCTGGTACAGAAGAAGAAACAGGGTATACATGCTAATAAAATGTGTGCATGGAAATTAGAAAAGAAAAAATGTGTGCAACATTTTATACCATTTTCTTTGTGATTAATAACATTTTAAAGCATTTTAATTTCAACAGCGTTATTTGGCTATGCTAGGTTAACTGTACTTTTGAAGGGAGTTTACATGATGCCACTAAGCTTCAAAGGGTTGCAGTAGCTGAAATGTACCCTGCTTTTCTGATCTCACCTGTTCTCAGGCCTCACATTCAGCAGATAACTTCTGCTATCTGCTCGCGGACTGTACACTGAGCCATTACTGTCTTCACTTTCACTTGCACTCCCGTTGCTGCTTCCATGGGAGTCGTAGTACCTCCCATTCCCAGAGGGTGTGCGGGTCATAGGTCTCCGTGTACCCATCATGAATTATTTTTTGTCTTGTGCCACTTCTATCAGCCGCCCGCTACTTCCTTAAAAGTGCTGCAAGACTTCCTGTGCAGACTGGTACCTGAGGACAGAAAGGCATTCAACTGCTGTAAGATATCTGTAATGTGGAGAATACACAAAACAAATGGCATAGTAGAGAGATGTGAATTAATTCAACAATGCACTTATCATACACTACAGTAGGTATTAATTCCAAGTCACAGTACATGCACTGTACTTTTAGTTTATGTTAATATTGAGCAAGGGCAGTTCATTTGTGAGTTCATATGACTAGGGAAGAGTGAAATTGGGAGTTTTTGCCTAAATTCTAGCACAATGTGGGCGAAATGTTTTAGAGTCAATGGAGATGCTAAATTACATTTTTGGGTGCTTTTAAAAAGTGTAATGAGCTTTAATTTACTCCTAATGGTTACTAAAGTTACTAAACTATCCTGGGCCTGTTCTTGAGCCTAGGCTTATCAACAAAGCCATGTGAATGCTATATCAGAACTAACACGGTGATCACATGGCTTTATTAATAAACAAAGCATCCTTATTGTTAGCCTTGCTTTTACTGTTAAGATTAGGGTTAAAGCGGAGTTCCACCCATGTAAAAGTCAGCAGCTACAAAAAGTGTAGCTGCTGACTTTTAACCACTTCAGCCCCGGAAGGATTTCCCACTTTAGGACCAGAGCACTTTTTGCGATTCGGCACTGCGTCGCTTTAACTGACAATTGCGCGGTTGTGCGACGTTGTACCCAAATGAAATTTGCGTCCTTTTTTTCCCACAAATAGAGCTTTCTTTTGGTGGTATTTGGTCACCTCTGCGTCATTTCTGATTGCCGCTATCGGCGTTTATTGATTGGTTTGCGTTTACGGATGATGAGAATTCATTTATGGGATTTTTATTTATTTTTATTTTTTACTAGTAATGGTGGCGATCTGCGATTTTTAGCGGTACTGCGATATTGCAGCGGACATGTCGGATCATTTTGACACTTTTTTGGGGCCATTGGCATTTATACAGCGATCAGTGCTAAAAAATGCACTGATTACTGTGTAAATGCCAAATGGCAGTGAAGGGGTTAACCTGCAGGGGGCGCTCTAAGGGTTAACTGTGTTCCCTGGGCGTGTTCTGTGTGTGGGCTGCCCTAGCAGGGGAAGGGGAGCGATCAAAGCTTCCATATAGAGGAAGGCTGTGATCACAGTCCTTCCCCCCTCACAGAACGTAGATCCGTGTTTACATACACGGACCTCCATTCTTTCAGTGAGGGAGAGCCATCGCGGGTAGCCGGCGGTGATCGAGTCCACCCTACCCGCTCCCTGGCTCCCCCCCAACACAGTGAGCATGCGAGCGTGCCTCCGGCGGCGCGCGCACGCTCACAATGCTAGTTATCGCGGCCGCCGTCCTGTGACGGCGGTTCGCAATAACAAGCCACCTTGCCACCGTCACGCTGCAGCGGGCGGTCGGCAAGTGGTTAATAATCGGACACTCACCTGTCCCTCGCTCCAGCGATGCGGTCGCCCGAGGGCTCGCTCCCCTCCGCAGCACCAGCACCACAGGTGTGGGCATCCGGCTTTGGCTTCAAATGCGCATTGCGCCAGTCACGCTGCACCTTGTGACTGGCCTGCATATCTTCTGGGACCTGTCCCAGAAAATCGCAGAGAGGGAGAGGGGAAGGTGGACTTCCTTCCCTGAGCTGTGGTGCCAAGGGAGGAAGTGGGCCTTGGATCCTGTGTAAACACTTTTGGGTGGAACTCCGCTTTAAGGACATCATATGGCTCTGTTAGAAAAAAAAGCCATATTACTTTTTTCTTTCAAGTGTCGCCTAAACAGTCTGCATGGAAAAATCTGCTTTTAATTTCAAACATTTTGGAGAGGTGAAATTAGTAACCAAGCTGCAAAATCGATTTTGGTGGACTCACTCTGCTTATCCCTACATATGACCGTCCAACTTGAATCTTTATTACAGTCAGGTCCATAAATATTGGGACATTGACACAATTCTTATCTTTTTGGCTCTATACACCACCACAACGGATTTAAAATGAAATGAACAATATATGCTTTAACTGCAGACTGTCAGCTTTAATTTGAGGGTATTTACATCCAAATCAGGTGAACAGTGTAGGAATTACAACAGTTTGTATATGTGCCTCCCACTTTTTAAGGGACCAAAAGTAATGGGACAGATTAACAATCATAAATCAAACTTTCACTTTTTAATACTTGGTTGCAAATCCTTTTCAGTCAACTACAGCCTGAAGTCTAGAACGCATAAACATCACCAGACGCTGGGTTTCATCCCTGGTGATGCTCTGCCAGGCCTCTACTGCAACTTTCTTCAGTTCCTGCCTGTTCTTGGGGCATTTTCCCTTCAGTTTTGTCTTCAGCAAGTGAAATGAATGCTCAATCGGATTCAGGTCAGGTGATTGACTTGGCCATTGCATAACATTCCACTTCTTTCCCTTAAAAAACTCTTTGGTTGCTTTCGCAGTATGCTTCGGGTCATTGTCCATCTGCATTGTGAAGCGCCGTCTAATGAGTTCTGAAGCATTTGGCTGAATATGAGCAGATAATATTGCCCAAAACACTTCAGAATTCATCCTGCTGCTTTTGTCAGCAGTCACATCATCAATAAATACAAGAGAAACAGTTCCATTGGCAGCCATACATGCCTACACCATGACACTACCACCACCATGCTTCACTGATGAGGTGGTATGCTTTGGATCATGAGCAGTTCCTTTCCTTCTCCATACTCTTCTCTTCCCATCACTCTGGTACAAGTTGATGTTCCAAACTGTTGATTTGGCCACACCTAATGTCTTTGATATCTCTCTGATGGGTTTGTTTTGTTTTTTCAGCCTAATGATGGCTTGCTTCACTGATAGTGATAGCTATTTGGATCTCATATTGAGAGTTGACAGCAACAGATTCCAAATGCAAATAGCACACTCAAAATGAACTCTGGACCTTTTATCTGCTCCTTGTAAATGGGATAATGAGGGAATAACACACACCTGGCCATGGAACAGCTGAGCAGTGAATTGTCCCATTACTTTTGGTCCCTTAAAAAGTGGGAGGCACATATACAAAATGTTGTAATTCCTACACCGGTCACCTGATTTGGATGTAAATACCCTCACATTAAAGCTGAAAGTCTGGAGTTAAAGCACATCTTGTTTGTTTATTCCAAATACATTGGGGTGGTGTATAGAGCCAAAAAGATTAGAATTGTGTTGATGTCCCAATATTTATGGACCTGACTGTAACTATATGAATTATTCTAACCCACAAAAGTACTTGTCCTTTCCATTCACAAATACATGCTTTCCTATTTTGGGCCACAAAGCTCCATTCCACAGTTGTTGAAATAACACCCTTCAGTATTAGTGCTAGTTCACAGCAGATGCAGTTCCGTGTGCTTTTCTCTGCACTAAAATACATGCATAGTATTTTCCATGTATTCCAATGGCTCTAGTCCACACCAGTGCAGTCAGTTTCCAGTGCAGAAAACTTGTAGAGCATGCTGGATTGTTTTCTGTACAGAACTGTACGAGAACATAGCAAATTGTGTTCACACCACACGCAATTCCAGTGCATTTTTGATACAATTTGCTATTTTCCAGTACAGTTCTGTGCAGAAAAAATGCAGCATGCTCTACATTTTTTTCTGCACTGGAAACTGATCAGAAGCTGACGACACTAGTGTGAACTATATGCTCTACATTTTTTCTGCACCAGAAACTGACTGCACTAGTGTGAACTATATGCTCTAATTTTTTTCTGCACCGGAAACTGACCAGAAACCGACTGCACTAGTGTAAACTAGAGCCATTGGAATACATGGAAAACACTGTGCATCCATTTTTAGTGCAGAAAAAAAGCACACAGAACTGCATCTGGTGTGAACTAGCACTTACTGTAAATACTGTTATTCTTGGCGGTCTTTTGCGGGGCTGGGTACTTATGGTTTACCACCAGGAATACATTTTTTAGCAAGGTAACTAGACATAAAGCCTAATACAGACCACTAGTTCTTTTTCGTTCAACCCGTCGGGCTTGATGAAAAAAAACCTGACAGCTCAGGTCGGAGCCACTGTACTAACAATCCAATGTTAGTACAGTGATATCCCCTGCTGTGCTATTGTGTTCTAATAGAGGGACTGCCCCTCCCCCACGAGAAAACCCCAGTCAGGACTCTCAGCCATTGGCTGAGATTGCTGATCGGGTGCCATTCGGCAGACCTTTTTCGGTCACAAGCTTAGAGAGAAGCCAGCTAAATGGCCAGTTTCTGTCGGACTGGCTGCCATACACATGGGCCGATGCCAGCTGACAATCGGCCCGCGTGTACTAGGCTTTAGCATTTGTTTTAAAAGAGAAGTATGGCGTTTTGATGCTGCATCTGTCCCCCGGTGCCTTAAACACTGAGAACCGAACAATCTAACACCGCAGATCGCTCGGTTCTTAGGGCTCCCTGAGCAGAGACCTTGTGATGGTCAGTCACCACTGTCTGCTCTGCCCCCTCCTCGCTCACTGGAGTGCTGAGCCGTAGAGGGAGCGGGAGCGGTCAGCTCAGGCTCTCAAAGACTTGCTGAGAGGCTGATCCAGCTGCCGGTCCAGGCTCGGGCAAGATCACAACACTGGGGACAGGACCAGCACCCGGCTCTGTAACGTCTGCAGACAGTGGACTTCAGCCTGCTGAAAACGGGTCACAGGAATGCAAAACGAACTGCACTCACAAGTTTTTGCTGTACTTCTCCTTTAAATTGCAAGAGTCCCTCTTTGTGCAGGTCAACACACCCATTTGGCTATTTCATGAAATGTAACACCAGGCAGGAATTTGCCACAGCATTTTCTCCTATTGCAGGAAAATATTATCCCACTTTTTCTAGGAATGTTGACAATTATAGATTGACAAGAATTGTACCATCAAACGAGGGCATGAGTACAAAAAAATAGGAGGCCAATAAAAATACAAATAATCAGAGCTAGAAAGTAATTGCAATTGTAACAATAAAAGTCTACGAGTCCCCTTACTGCTTCTTGTATCACTGGAGCACTATATGCATACAAATCCTGATTGTTTCAAATTACCAGATAAATCGGGTGACAAACGAGTCAAGTTACAGGTTACCATCCAATTCCATTAGCATGCTCACAAGGCTATAATTAGATCATACATAACAAGGCGTATCTGTAGGCTTGGAGTTCTGCAGAATGCTAGAGATAAAAGTTACATGGAAACGCATAAATGAAGCATGCCAGGAACAGGCTCTGTGTCTGGCTTTTCGGGTTTAACTTTCTGAATACATTTACCAATGACGATAGTTAAATCTAAACACCCTGAAACATAGACTGGGGGGGGGGCAGCGCCCTCAATGCACGGGCCGCCACTGCCTGCATGTTAGCCTATGTGTATATGTGTAAATGGGTTACCAGCGTCAGGCATTTTTTTTTTTTGCCAAAAGGCTGCTGCCAGGAAAAATGCTTCTAGGAGAGTTTAGAAAACATCCAGTGTGCATGAGGCCTTATTAAGCTGTGTAAACATTTACTTTCCTAAGAGAACAGAACAGTTGCTCTTCTTTTAGTAAATCAACACCATTCAATATATCGGCAGCCTCTGTGATTATTGGTAAAGAGCTAGTTAATATCATCAAGCCTTCAGGGGGGAAGCGCTACATGCACACACAATATATATATATAATATATATATATTGTGACGTTATGCGAGGCGCCACAATGGACGGGCGATACTTGTCGCCTCCCATGCAATTATTTTGAGACGACTAGCGTAAGTTCGACCCCGGTTTTGCCGGCCACCGTGGCAGAGCTGGTTCCGGCCTGGACTTTCTGGTCCACTCAAACCCCTCTCCACCTGCATTTAATGACCAGGAAGAGAGCAGAGGAGAGCTCTATCTTGGATCTCAGAGCGAGAAAGCTGTGTGAGCTCTGTCTGCTAATTTGGACTAAAAAATCAAGGTTTGCACTGTGCTTATGTTTTGTGGGTGTCAGGGACAGCCCCACACTGTATAGAGAGGAACCTGATTGTTTAGTTTAGCATCGTACAACGAGGTTTTGTTTTCTGTTCTTTTATGTGTTTTTGAGCTTGCAAACCTGTAATAATAAACCTGGCAAGCCACCAGATTTTAAAGAAACTGACCTACATGCTGAGTCTTTTCCTCTGAAGAGTGATCCCCACAAACTAATCTCCACACGTGGTGGAGGATGCGGGCATCTTCCTGGAAGATGGAGGATGCAGTAAAATCACTGTTGCAGGTCACTGCGGCCCAACAAGAGAGCAATCGCCAGCAGCGGGAAACTAACCGCCAAGTCGCAGAGGCCATTACAGCTCAGAAAGAGGAAAGTTGCACAACTTGCACAACAAGGGGCTTAACAGGAGATGAACCATGAACCGCCAGATTGCAGAGGCCCTGCTGGAATTAAAGAAGGGGTCCACAAGTCCTGTGCCAGCTACCACCTGCAAAAGATGACACCTGCAGATGACGTGTAGGCGTACCTCACATCCTTTGAAAGAGTCGCTGATTGCGAAGGATGGCCAAAAGAGCAGTGGGCGGGACTGTTAGCACCTTTCCTGACAAGTGAATCCCAAAAGGCCTACTTTGATATGGAACCAGTAAAGGCCCAGGACTATGAGACTCTAAAGACGGAGATACTCGCATGCCTGGGGGTCACCATGGCAGTCCAGGCCCAACACATGCATCAGTGGACCTACCACACCGACAAGCCACCTCATTAGCAGATGAACGACCTAGTTCACCTTACCAGGAAATGGCTACAGCCGGAGACTTTGCCAGGTCCCCAGACTGTGGAGAGCGTGGTCATGGACCTCTATATACGGGCCCTCCCTGCTGCTTTGAGGAAATAGGTCAGCCATGGGGACCTCAAAACTGCAAGCCAACTGGTGGACCTCGTGGAGAGATACACGGCTGCTGAGGACTTATTGCAACCATCTGCGCCCCACTCCAATGTATCTAGAGGTGAAAGATCGCCCGGCGGACCTGGTAAGACTGTTCCAGGGACTGGGGGCTCTAGACCTGGGGACTGACCAAAGAAGCCAGGAAGGTATTGGGGACCCTTGAGAGGACTGTGTATAGAACACATACAGTGCTACCGATGCCGTGCATTGGGCCATATTGCTGCCAATTGCTCCTTGAATTATAAACCCATGCAATGCGATTATGCTTATGTGAATAGACGCTTTTCTCTTTTTGCCCAGGTCGCATATACAGCATCATGATCAAGTCGCATGGAGAAGCAAATGTGTGTGATTTTTGTAGATGGGAGATCAGTCACTGCACTGCTTGACTCGGGTAGTGTGGTAACATTTGTAAAAAGCAATTGTGTAAATCCTGCAAGGTTACACCCTAGCACTGTCGGAGTCTTGCGGTGGTGTGACACATTCAGTGAGGGTGGTACCTTCACTACTGTATGAGGCCCTAGTGGACAGGGATTTTCCCCATTGTTGGAGGTTATGGGAAGGCACCAGGAGTCTGGAGGATAGAGCTCCCCCTGCTGCGGAAGCACGGGGCCTCTCGCCAGACCCGTTTTCCCTATGGAAAGGGAGACTGATGGCAGGACTGAGGAGGGAGGAGACCCTCTTCCCTTCCCTGTACTGGCTAGGGAGATGGAAGAGTTGGAAGATAGCTCACTGCGTTGGGCTAATGACCCAGACCATGTCTCTGTCCCTGACTGTGAGAATGAACCGAATATAGTACCTGACTTAGAGGTCCGTAGAGAGGACTTCTGTACAGAACAACTACAGGATGTCACTCATCTCAGAGCCAGAGAAAATGTGAAGGTGATGGATGGCGAACCTGTAGACCCTAATTGGGGGGTGTCTTTTCCCTACATGGCAATTAAAAATAATTTGTTGTATCAGGTGGTGAAACACGGGAGGACGAACTGGAACAGCTAGTGGTTCCCAAACCCTTCCACAGGATGGTGCTAGATCTGGCCCATGGTCATGTAATGGGGGAACATCTGGGGATGGAGAAAACCAGGGAGAGAATAACCTACAGATTCTTCTGGCCTGGGTTGTATGCAGACATCAAAGAATACTGTGAATGCCCTGAGTGTCAAATATCAGCCCCGTCACCTCATATCCATAGCCCCCTTGTCCCACTTCCCATAATTGAAGTGCCATTTGAGCGAATTGGCATGGATCTCGTGGGACCAGTAGTAAAATTTGCTCAGGGACACCAGCACATCCTGGTGATCTTGGACTATGCGACCCACTATCCTGAGGCCATACCCTTGTGGGATACCTCCGCTAAGACTATCACCAAGGAACTCGTCCAGGTGTTTAGTCGGGTGAGGATCCCTAAAGAAATCTTGATGGATCAGGGTACCCCATTCATATCCAGAGTGACCACAGAATTGTGCAAGTTGTACAAAATCTCTCATCTACATACCACACCCAAACTGACGGTCTGGTGGAAAGGTTTAACAAGACCCTCAAGAGTATGCTAAAAAAGGTGGTGGATAAAGATGGGCAAAATTGGGATTTTTTGCTGCAGTACCTCATGTTTGCCATACGAGAGGTTCCGCAGGCGTCTACGGGGTATTCCCCCTTTGAATTCTTGTATGGTAGACATCCCAGGGGGCTGCTAGATGTCGCAAAAAAAATGTGGGAAGAAGAGGCCACCCCATATAGAAATGTCTTAGAGTACGTCTCCTTGATGCAGGATCAAATCGCAGCTGTCCTGCCCCTTGTACGAGGGCATATGGAGCAAGCCCAGGAAGCCCAGAGAAGGGTTTACAATCGGGGTGCCAAAACCTGAACTTTCAACCCTGGAGACAGAGTGCTGGTGCTAGTCCCCATGGTCGAAATTAAATTCCTGGCAAAGTGGCAGGGTCCCTTTGAGATTAGGGAAAGAGTAGGGGAAGTAAATACAAAGTTTACCAGCCTGGGAAAAGGAAACCAGAGCAGATTTACCATGTTAATCTCCTAAAACCGTGGAAGGACAGAGAAAGTTTATGGGCAGTGCCCACTCCCCAAAAAGGACAGGCTACCCCTGACCCCAGATGTCCCCATAACTGAGTCCTTACTGGTCCCAAAGCCCGATGGCACTATTCGGTTCTGTAACAATTTCAGGAAGCTGAATGAAGTGTCTAAGTTTGACGCATACACGATGCCGCGGGTTGACAAACTGGTGGATAGGTGCTTAACAACCCTAGACCTAGCTAAGGGATACTGGCAGATCTCCCTAACAGAGTCAGCAAAGGAAAAAACGGCCTTCTCTACCCCGAGGAGTCCTTCCAATACAAGCGAATGCCATTTGGTCTGCATGGGGCCCCTGCATCCTTTCAGAGGATGATGGACAAAACATTGAGGCCACATCGGCCCTATGCAGTGGCCTATGTGGATGATGTTGTCATCCCCGGGTGCAGGCAGTGGTAGATTCACTGAGGGTAGCAGGGTTAACAGCCAACCCAAAGAAGTGTGCCATAGGTATAGAGGATGCCAAATACTTTGGGTATGTTATTGGTCGGGGTCTGATTAAGCCCCAGACCAATAAGATCGAGGCCATTCAAAAGTGACCCCAAATGGTGAAAAAGAAACACGTTTGGGCCTTCCTGGGGATTACAGGGTATTACGGGCGATTCATCCCCAACTTTGCCACCATTGACATCCCTCTGACCGATCTGAGAAAGAGTAGAGGGTCAGGAATGGTTAAGTGGAATCCCGAAGCTGACAAGGCCTTCCAGAAATTGAAGCAAGCCCTATGTGCACAGCCGGTGCTCATGACCCCAGACTTCACAAAGGAGTTTGTCGTTCAAACTGACACCTCTGAGGTGGGACTAGGTGCTGTTCTGTCCCAGATCAGAGATGGTGAGGAGCACCCGGTCGTCTACTAAAGCCGGAAGCGTAATAGACATGAAAGCAATTATTCCATTGTGGAGAAGGAGTGCCTGTCTATCAAGTGGGCCTTAGAGGCCCTAAAATACTACCTGCTGGGAAGGTCATTCAGGCTAGTCACCAACCATAGCCCCTTAAGGTGATGTGCAACAACCAGGAGAAAAATAGCCAGGGGACTAGGTGGTTTCTGGCCCTACAGCCGTTTAAGTTCTCAGTGGAACACTGGGCTGGAAGGCTCCAAAATAACGAAGATGGTCTTTCTTGGGCCCACTGCATGGTTGGGAAAGTTGCTCCGCCTGAGGGGCTTGAGGAGAGAGGTGGATATGTGACGTTATGCAAGGAGCCACAATGGAGGGGTGATACTTGTTGCCTTGCATGCGATCATTTTGAGACGACTAGTGGGAGTCCGACCTGGGTTTTGCCGGCCACCGTGGCAGACCTGGTTCTGGCCTTTCTGGTCCACTCACACCCTTCTCCACCTGCATTTAATGACCAGAAAGAGAGCAGAGGAGAGCTCTATCCTGGATCTCAGAGGGAGAAAGCTGTGTGAGCTCTGTCTGCTATTTTGGACTCAAAAATCAAGGTTTGATTTCAGAGGCAGGGGGAGCAATAAAACTCCTAGCCTTTGAGACCCTGAACAGAACAAACAATTACTGCTCCCTCTATTACATTATTTATATATATATAAAATCAGTCATATTTATTTAATTATAACCCCCTGTTTGCCTTCTTCTTAATATGTACTTCATGTAGCCCTGTTTTAAGGGTCATGTGAGATGGTCCTCTCTGGACAGTTTACATCCACTTTCCATAGTTCCTGATCCACGTACAGGTTGTGTGCCTGTTACATTAGGTTGTGTGCCTAGGCAATCAGGCTGTGTGCCCAAAGAAGCAAAAGACTTGGAGATGCAAGAGAACTGGAACTGAGTCACATTAGAACCTCAGGCTTTGAGATGTTGTAAGTACTTATAAATATATTTTTTAGATATTTACAAACATCACCTACAAATTCATGATTGTAGCACAGCACTCTCACTGGATGGCATACTCGAACTCAGACATGCACGGTGCATGTTTAGGAGATATTCACTGAACCTACAGGTAAGTCTATAATAAGATAAAAGCAGAGTTTACCACCGCTTTAAGTTCTACCTCTTAAATGAAAGAAGGATTTGGGGGCTATAAACAACAACTCCATATCTGCACCATTTTTTATGAAATAGTCCATATGTGTTTTACAATTAGGAAATATAATGAATCTGAAGATATTGGGCAGGATGCAATATTTGTTGTTGCATACATCTTTGCAATAGCATCTCCAACATGTGTTTATACTGCCTTTTGCACGTATCACAAATTGTGCTTTCACATTAATGAAAACGTTCTCAGAAAACAATCTATGACTAACTGGCAGTCAACCAGCAGGGCAAGCATCAAACTGATTTAGGCCTATAAAGTGTGACGGAACCGTCCACTCCAGCACCAGCTTGGGTGCTTCCGTCAAGATATAGCTTCCTCTAGTCTGGAATCAGGAACCAGATAGTATAGCTGACAATCCAAGACTAGCCGACAATAGCTTAGATGCAAACTGGAAGTCACTTTATTGAAACCTCACACAAAATATATAGTACACCAGATCAGGTGAGCTTAATCACCTTATTGTATGCAAAGGAAACTGTATACAGGAATATAATTAACATAGCTAAGGAACAGCCAACATACACATAATGCTAATCCACATCTAGCAACTAATAGCTGACAGTGATCCAATTAGCCACTAAAGTAATCAACATAACCGAGTAACATTCCCCAATAGTTTGATAACAAGGTAACATGGACACAATATTAATCTCATCTCCAAGATGAGCAGACAGACAGACAGACAGACAGACACAATAGAAGACTCAATTAACAATGGGAATGCACACCTAGGAGACACACAATGATGGTACAACGACACTTAACACATAACACCTTAAACAGATTATATGAGGACTGGAGACCCCAGAATCAGGTTGCTTTGAGCTGATGACATTAACATCTGCTCGGAGTATTACAATTGAAAGCAGTCATTGCTGGTTTTGGGCATAGATGCCCTAAATATGTATATGGGTCCTCCAGTTCCCAGAGTCTGTGTGTTTTGGGGAGACATGGACTTTAAGCAGAAATAAGACCACTTCAAGGGTCCTCTAGGCACACATTCCCAAAGAGTAGTGTTAACCCTTAAAAGCCAGGGCCCATAGTCAGTAGACAAGAGGCCACTCTGCAGTCCTCTCCAAAAGCACCTGTCCTGGTTGGGTCTCTCACATAAAGTATTAACAATTTTGTAAATTCTGAAATAAAAAATTATCACATTTTGGTAAAAGAAGACAGTAGTTCTTCAATAATTTTTAAAGCATAACTAAATTCTCTCAATCAGCATTAATTGTTTATAATGCTGCTAGCCTTTATTACATTTACTTGTTTTAAACTTTTTTAATTTACATTTCTTCAGTTGCATTGCTGGTCCACCTCCAAAATGATGTCAAACATCCCAGTAGTCTGCATTGCCATTTTTCTTATCTTTCCTCTGGAGGAGAGACTTTCTTAGCTAAGTACCCCCTGCTGCCTGCGTGCCTGAACTAAGGGCAGATGGATCCCAAGAAGAAAATGTTACTGAATTGCCTTTAGTTGGGATAGCTGTGGCTAGAAATGCTAGGGTTTTTTTCAAAATGATTTCTCAACACAATAAAGCATGGAGACATGGATGGATGTATGGATGTATGTTCACTTTGAATAATAAAAATTAATCAAAAAGTGTTTTCAGTTTGTGGTGCTCAGATACAGTTAAGTTCTGCTTTAAGTGGTCCCTGACAATGCAAAAATATGAAACACGCAAGTCTGACTTTTCCAACCTCACTTTGTAGTGGCCTTACTTGTTCTTTTAGAACACTTTCTAATCTTAAATGCTTCAAGAGATCATTAAACGCACACCTCTTCTTGGAATTCTATCATATTCTACTGATAACCCTCCCACCTCATTCTGTTGCACTTGTTCACTTCCAATATTTACACAATCCTTTGTTTCTTGGGATGAATGTATTTTTGGCAAATTCTGCTCATACTTTCTCTCGCCTTCTTGCATATTACTTCTACTCTGATTTCACACTGATCAGTGTACTTTTGGAGTTTAAAAAGTGGAAGAAAAATGCATGAAATATGTATCTCTTTAAATCCTATGGAACTTTTCATATTGCAGGTGCAGTGGGAAGGCATAACAATTGCATTCAAAGTGCATCAGTGTGAAAGGGCCCTTCAGCCCTGTTTCACATTGGAACGTTTTGGCATGCAATTTGACATATCGAATCGCATGCCAAATCGGGTGCAAATCAGCAATGGCCTCAGCGGCACCACACCGATTACCAAAAGTAGTTTCTCTACTACTTTTGGCGATTTCAGATGCGATTTCCATTGACATGTGTGCAACAACCCGCACAGATGTCTCTGAAATCGCACCTGAAGTTGGGACTGACATGCAGAAATGAAATGGTGTGAGTTCAGCTGAACTCTCACCATTTCATTCCTGCACCAATGTGAACCTAGGCTAACTACACAAAACATATCAAAATCTGATCAGTATTTAAGGCCCTTACGTATTACTTTATTCAGAGTGCTCCTCTAAGCACTGTCATTTTAGTACTTAAAGTGGTTGTAACTCAAAAAAAAGATCCTGATCCTTTAAAGCAAAATAGACCGCATAGTGCTTGTGCTGTGTCATTTTTTCCCTCTCTGTGTTCTAAAAAACTTGGTTGATCCTGCCTGTTCCTGTGTCCCCCTATGTAAACTGACTACGGTAATCATGGCTGCTGATCCATGATACCGTGGTCAGTTTCCATGACTCTGTCACCCCACTGCTCTCCTCTTACTCCATGTCTGTCAACTCAGTCTGTGTGTCGGTCATTTCTTTTAGGCGACAGCCGTCCCATGATTTTTTTTGCATGATTTTGTCGCGATTTGTTGGGCAACAATCGTGGCAAAATCGTGTTGCGATTGGGGTGCCATTGAAAGTAACGGGATTGCAAGCACGTCCTGAGTTTTGTGGCGAAGTGTGAACAGAGCCTAATTGTAAAGCACTAAGTGCTAAAACTCTGTAATTAAACTTTTTGACATGCTGGTCAATGCTGGCTTCCCATTCTGCAATCACTATCTGCCAGGTTGTGTCCTTACTCACAGACAGGCAGAGGTGTTGCTAGGGGGTGGCTATTGGGGCTATAGCCCCAAGTCTGGGGCCCATAGCCCCGAGTCTCTTACCGAGTGGATGCAGTTCTGCAATTAGCAGGTATGTCCCGATCCGGAATGCAGGAAGCAGGGGCAGACTGAGCTGCGGTGGCTCCAGCTCCACCCTCGCCTCCACCTAACTCTACTCCTGTTCACTAGTTGCTAGAGCTGCCTAGTGTCTAGCAACCAGTGACATCACGGCCATGACTCCCTCCCTGCCCAGCATTCAAAGGGGAGGAGGGTTCCACTTCCTCCTCCTCCATGCTAGTTCTTGTGGGACCTAAAGAGTTGAGCCCAGCCCTTTGTCATGGTCCTGGACTGGAGCAGACGCTGCTGGTCTGGTGGTGGTGGGGTGCAGGGCAGTGGCATCTTCAAGTAGTTAGGGGGAAGCCTGGGCAGCCGGGAAGAGCCCAGGAGGGAGTGAGAGAGAGAAGATGATGCCTCATCACAACCCTGAGCAGCATCCCCGGTGCCTCCCGGAGCCTGCACTCCTTCTCCAAGCTTCTCTCCTACCTCGCTGTGACTGTCATGGAACAGGAAGGAAAAAGGCTGACCGAGGACGGGTGGGAGGTAGGTGGATCCCACTTACCTACCCACACAGACAGAGGCTGGGACAGTAGGGACTGCAGGCAGGGCTAGGGGGTCTCTCTTTCACCCCCTCTCATCCACCCCCTCTCTCTCTGATGTGTGGGGAGGCTCTCTGGGGACCCTGATGTATGGGGAGGCTCTCTGGGGACCCTGATATATTGGGTGGCTCTCTGGGGACCCTGATGTATGGGGCGGCTCTCTGGGGACCCTGATGTATAGGGGGGCTCTCTGGGAACCCTGATGTATGGGGAGGTTCTCTGGGAACCCTGATGTAAGGGGGGCTCTCTGGGGACCCTGATATATGGGGGGCTCTCTGTAGACCCTGATGTATGAGGAGGCTCTCTGTAGACCCTGATGTATGGGGAGGCTCTCTGGGGACCCTTATGTACGGGGAGGCTCTCTGGGGACCCTGATGTATAGGGGGGCTCTCTGGGGACCCTGATGTATGGGGGGGCTCTCTAGGGACTCTTATGTATAGGGAGGCTCTCTGGGGACCCTGATGTATGGGGAGGCTCTCAATGGACCCTGATATACGGGGAGGCTCTCTGGGGACCCTGATGTAAGGGGGGCTCTCTGTTGACCCTGGTGTAAGGGTGGGCTCTCTGTGGACCCTGATGTAAGGAAGAGGCTCTCTGTTGACCCTGATGTAAGGAAGGGGCTCTCTGGGGACCCTAATGTAAAGAAGGGGCTCTTTGGGGACCCTAATGTAAGCAAGAGGCTCTCTGGAGACCCTGATGTAAGGGGTACTCTCTGGGGACCCTGATGTAAGGAGGATCTGCACTCAGATATGTAACAATATTTATATGTATATATACCCACACACATGTATATTATATACATATGTATGCCCGCTCAAGAGTATGACTTTCTTTACTTCGCTGCTATGGGCTCTAGCCCCAGATCTGTTGTAGACCTAGCAACGCCCCTGCAGACAGGGCTTCTGATTTTTCTCAGACTTTTCTCATAAGCATACTTGTTCGAGGTCAATGACTCAGAAAGTATTGAAGGCAAAGGCTGAACATAATAGCAGGCAACTAGCATTTTCAGATGGCAATTATTAATGACAGCCCCATGTCTCTCTTTGGAAAGCGCCTATAAAATATATGCACAATAATAGCAGCAATCAATAACTACAGTAGCAATAACAGAACAGGCCTGGGTTTGTGTAGCGAGAGGATCCACAAATCCAGTGTAAAGTCTGCTAACCCTGAACTAAGCGCTGAACCCCATTGAAGCTGAACTCTTTGTCAGAATAGGCAAGAAGTATTAATGTGCCCCAACACTCATTCCCCTTGGAGAGACCCCTTCCTGTAAAGGGGGCTTACAGATCTCACTATAGGTCCTCCCATATTGCCCCCACATATTTACGTGATTGAGCCTGCTCTGGGTTAGGAAAGTGCAGTGCGCTCCTCCTATGACTGCTGTGTCCATCAGACACAGTGGATCACTGTTACCGGTATCTGGTAACCAGATATCATGTGATCGTTATGATTGGTCACATCGATCACATGATGACAATGTAAACATCCTGTCATGAATGGCTTTCCAGTCATGAACAGCGTGCTTACTGCAGTGATCTGTGATTGGCCAAAAGCAATCACATGGCACCTCTGCCATGTTATTAGCTTAGCCAATCACAGTAACAACCATAAGCAAGCTGTTCATGGATGGTTAACCCATTCATATTAGCTAAAACTATTGCTTATACAGTGATAACTGTATAAGCAATAACAGTGTAAAACACTTTAAATGGTTTCAAACCAGCAAGATGGCCGCGGTCCACATGCACAGCGATGCCACACATCCAGAACAGGACGCATGACGTCGCTGTGCATGTGGACCGTGGCCATCTTGCTGGTTTGAAACCATCTAAAGTGTTTTATATGACATGCTCCTTTTTATCATCTACCGTGTGAGTAAATCTATGTGGTTTTAATAAATTTCAAGTGGTTTGATATACTACACCATGAAGTGGTATTTGTTCTTACACCTTTTAACATGAGGAGAGATGCCTGGATTCATACTAGAGCAGTCCATGGTGGATAAGGCTCAGAGGAGATTGGTGTTTGGGCGTTAATGACCACCTATAATCTAGTGGTCCATTTTTAAGGGTAAGACAATATGTAAGAAAAAGAAATACTAAAAAAATAAAAAATAATTTTAAGAAACAATAAAAACAATGTTTAAAAAAATGGAAAACAAATTATTTAATTTTTATTTTTTTACACACTGTCACCAGTCAGTATCCCTGATCAATGCTACATTAGTCATATTATAATGCTGTACTGCATGCTGTATGCTGACTGTGACAGTATGTAACAAAAATTGTGAAAACAAATGTATTTAATTGCTTAATTTTCCAAATAATTGTGAGAAAAAAAATTACAACTTCAAAAAACACGCCCTGCCTCTTCCTAAATCCTCTGACTGTCTACTTTCCAAAAAGGGGTCTTTTGGGGGATATTTGTACTGTCCTGGCATTTTGGGACCTCAAGAAATTAGATCAGCCATCAGTACTGATCAATCTTCATATACATATATACATATATATGAAAGTGGATAATCAGCGCCCAATAATATGTGAATAAGGAGCAGCAACGCAAACAGAGAAAAAACACTACCTCCACAAAAATTTTATAAAATATGTGCAGCGCTCAAACATGACAAAGAACCATAAGAGAGGGTACTAGAAGAGTACCAAAATAACTGTAAATAGTCCAAAGTTCTAGTGTATGTGCATATAGTCCATTCCAATAAGAATATCCAGAGTTTACATCTACATATAACCGGATGCACACGAGATATGTCAAGATGGCAACTCACCAGATCCAAATGCTGCCTCACCTAAGAGGACAGCAAAAGCACATGAGATGTTACATATGAATCCGGACCTTCTGGTGACCGTCTCCTTTCATGATGACAAAATAGTGATCCAAAAAGAAGAAAGAAAATAATGGTGCAGTATGTCCAAACTCTACATAGAGCAGGATAGTGAAAGAACCATCACCCATACACCAGTGCTTGCACAGAATAGAAAAAAACACCCAATGACTTATCCAACCACCATGTGTACTAGAAACTCACCAGATGTTACGTAATTAATACACATATCAAAACACCCAGATCGCTAGGAGACAGATCTTCCCAACATGAATAGATGAATCCTCCTTGTACAGTCACAGTAGGATGTATAGGGATGTATGGATCAAACGTGTATCAAGGCCATTCCCCCGTTAAATGAAGGAAGAAATACTCATAGGGTAATCATGTATTTAATAGCAACTTAAAAGATCCATAAAAACATAGTATAATCCATATATAAAATTATCAATCTCCGCTGACTACATAAACGGACCTTGCAATGTGGTAAAAGATGTATATAGTCGTATAATCATACCCTGATGGGTTTCGGGGCTCCAGCCCATTCTCAAAGGGTTATTACAGTGCTTGGAGCATCGTCTGCATTTATATCTACCCTTAATCACAAATCTGTGACACCTGAGACCAGCGTTTTGCTGTACCGGATGTAAATAAAAGCACTTCCGGTTTACGTCATTTCTGGCACCGCCGCCATTTTACCGGAGTCCGGTGACATAATTTCTGGCATCGGCACAATATAGCTGTTGATACAGAGATCAACAAATACAGCGCCACCAAAATGATAGAGGCGGAAAAAAGATTGCAACAACAATAGCTTAATTACCATGTACATAACTGTCATGGCGCCGGAACACACTAATGTGTGCAGCACAGATTCTTCCTGCTGACCTGGTCCCCCCCCCCTTCTCCAAGCAGCGCTTCCGGCTCTTTCCTCTTCTGCCGGCTGTTGCTGCGGGATGTTTTAGGATGAGTGGGGGAAGGGGCCGTTAAATATGTAATTTAACAGCCCCTTCCTTTTCTAAATGAACATCATGAATGATCGGTAGTGTGTGTCTGAGCCTTGGGGTGCACACCCTAATGCAATAGGCTGTGGGCCTAGGCTATAAGATTGCCAAGACCCTGAAACTGAGCTGCAGCACAGTGGCAAAGACCATACAGCAGTTTAACAGGACAGGTTCCACTCAGAACAGGCCTTGCTATGGTCGACCAAAGTAGTTGAGTGCGCATGCTCAGCATTATATGCAGAGGTTGTCTTTGGGAAACAGACGTATGAGTGCTGCCAGCATTCCTGCAGAGGTTAAAGGGGTGGGGGCCAGCCTGTCAGTGCTCAGACCATACCCTGCACACTGCATCAAATTGGTCTGCATGGCTGTCGTCCCAGAAGGAAGCCTCTTCTAAAGATGATGCACAAAAAAGCCCGCAAACAGTTTTCTGAAGACAAGCAGACTAAGGACATGGATTACTGGAACCATGTCCTGTGGTTTGATGAGACCAATATAAACGTATTTGGTTCAGATGGTGTCAAGCGTGTGCAACCAGGTGAAGAGTACAAAGACACGTGTGCCCTGCCTACAGTCAAGCATGGTGGTGGGAGTGTCATGGTCTGGGGCTACATGAGTGCTGCCGACACTGGGGAGCTACAGTTCATTGAGGGAACTATGAATGCCAACCTGTACTGTGACATAATTCTATAGGTAGAGCAACTGTGATTAGGAACAACAAAAAGATAATAATATAAAACAGCAGCTATGCACAAATAGTTGGAATGATACAAATATAAACGTGAATGGTGCAGCGCTCAAATAGTCCATAAGAATTGTTCATAACCAATGAGTTAACTAGTACATGACCCGCCACCAGGGTATTCCCTATGAGAGGATGTGGACCCAATATAAGTTTGGAAAAGGGCTTCAGAGACCACCACCGTCACCCGTACACACTGGTCCTTACCAGATGGCCCGGACCCCCATCACAGAGGTCAAGTCAGCTCAGCACCAATGATGAAGTTCACAGATGGTAAAAACCGATCCCCTTCATGTCACACACTCCCCTCGTATGGTTAATCAGTGTCAGCCCCGGCTGCGTTCAGATAGACAAGATCCCTATTGTACAGATCATCCCAATTCCAGCAGTAACATTCGTGGATGTCAGAAGCTAGCCCTTCTAGCGTCACACAATCCTTCAACCCGTCACTCGGTTTCAGCGCAGATGGTATCCAGTGTGAGATAAAGGCTCAACATAGTGTAGTATGTATGATAATAAAACTGTTTGTTGCCAGTTGCCAGTTACATCACAGGGACATGTGCTCACATACCTTGCCATGCCAGAAGAAAGACTGGGGGAAGATGTCAGCCCTCTCGGCAATGACAGCACAGCGAGTATTTCATAATGTGCTTGTATTTTATGTCATTGCTTTGCAGTTTTTGCAACAGCCGAGGTTTACTACTGCTTTAAAGTACAGTCTCATAACTTACCCTGAATCTATCCGTGTGCGGTTCAATAGCTTTCCCTATTCTTTCCTTGCAACAGTTTCCCAATACACAGACACTATGGCCACTCCATGTAACCAACTACGGCCACTCTGTACATTCAAGGGCTGCTGCCCTTCTGGGCAACCTAGTTGAAAATTCTACTGGTGTTCATGGTGGTCCCAGCTGTGACAGAGCTGGGGGACCTATTCTGCTAAATTTTCTGAAGCTAAACAAGGGATTTCACTGGGGATCTGGTCCAGGAGACTCATGGAGGAAGTGTATGTCTGAGACTGGAGGACAGCATCCAAATATCCAGGGACATTTTGAATACAGAACTAAAGGGAATATTTTAGTGAGCGTTGCTGCTGATATCCCTAGCATATTTTTACTAGTGCTTGCCTGGCCTGGGACATTGCTGAAGTTGTCCTGGTGCTGTTCATTTTCTAGGCTTTTGTTGGAGAGATTGTTCTGAACAGCAGTATTAAGCCTCATACACACGGTTCGACGGTTGTATACAACAGGTCGCACTTACGACCGTCATATATGTAATAGATCGTTCGTATGCGCGATTTGAACAGTCGAACATACGACGGTCATACAAGGGGAGTTGTATGAGCAGACTAGAAAACTTGGTCGTACCAACAAGCTCTCATACGACCGTTGTATCGTGTGTACAGAGCATTACAATGGAGAGTGTCCTCAATTCATTGCTTAGCATTCATGGAGTATCCCACAGCTCCCTAAGCCCTATCCAAGTTAGGGTCCTTTCACACATGCATGTCCGTTTTCACAGACTCCATTTGCTCAGCCCTGCTGAGCCAGCAGATGACAGGTCCATCTCCGCTCACTGTGCAGAGAGGGACCTGCCAGAGCCCGCTCTCCTCTATGGGGGATCGGATGAAAATGGATCCGCCTATCCATTTTCAGCCGATCCGTTCTGCCAGATGGATGGAAAATAGGGTTTCCATTCGTCTGGATTTAGCAGGGCGGATGGGATGTCAGCGGATATGTCACCGCTGACATCTGTCGCTCCATAGAGGTGCATGAAGCGTTCGTTCAGGTCTGACAGGTGGACCTGAATGGTCCGGTCCGCATGTGTGAAAGGGGCCTTAATCAGAAATAAAAATTTAAAAAAGCAACTCCTAGACTGTTTATTGAGCCAGGGGAGTGACTAATGCTGTGTGCCTGGCTCCTATTACATTAATTTGCTATTACATTAATCTGTAAAACAGAAGTCAAAGTTGGAGGTGATCTGCTAGAGAGTAGTGTTGAGCGAACCCGGACTGTAACGTTCGGGTCCGTACCGAACTTTTGGGTGTCCGTGGCACGGACCCGGACCCGGACATTTCAAAAATCATTCGGGTTCGGTCCATTATCCTCGGTCCGTGTGTCGTAATCAGTGAGGGGACCGAGTTATTTGTCAGATCCTCAACGAAAAAATTTAAAAATAAAGACTAATTCCGGGGAAAGTGTGTACGCCTGGCCTGGTAAGTCCAGGTGGACAGTCTGGACTTGCTTGCGAAGTACGTGGAGATACCTCGCTGTCTACAGTCGCCACTGTATAGGCGACTGTAGGGTAGGCGGGACGATTTAGGTCTGCTTACCTTTGGGATAAAAGGTAGGTAGACCGTCTTGCC
>BLSH010009605.1:990222-1010234 GCA_018402905.1 Glandirana rugosa | reverse complement strand
TCCTCTATATAGATCTTTAGTGAGACCTCACTTAGAATACTGTGTCCAGTTCTGGAGACCTCACTTACAAAAAGATATTGATAAAATAGAACGAGTTCAGAGACGGGTAACAAAAATGGTGAAAGGTCTGGGGGATAAAACATATCAAGAGCGACTTCAGGCACTTAATATGTACAGTCTGGAGGAAAGAAGGGAGAGGGGAGACATGATCGAAACCTTTAAATACCTCAAGGGGGTAAATAAGATTCAGGAGGGCAGTCTTTTCAATATGAAACCAAAATCAAGAACACGGGGACATGACCTCAAACTAACTGGGGGGAAGTTCAAAACTAATCTTAGAAAGTATTATTTTACTGAAAGGGTGGTTGATGATTGGAATAAACTACCAACAGAGGTTGTGAGACAGTCAACAGTAAATGGCTTCAAACATGCTTGGGATAAACATAAATCCATAGTCAGACAACAAGGTTAATGTAAAAAAAATAAAAAAAAAAATTAAAAAAAATAAAAAAATAAAAAGGGGCAGACTCGATGGACTACTCAGTCTTTTTCTGCCGTCACTTTTCTATGTTTCTATGTTTCTATGTTTCCTACAGCCATTTTTGTGCCTAAAAGTTCGGGTCCCCATTGATTTCAATGGGGTTCGTTGTCCGTGCGATCGTTCGGGTTCCGTCCGGACCCGGACCCGGACTTTGTCCCGAAGTTCGGACGGACCAGCAGAACCCGAACTTCCAGGTGTTCGCTCAACTCTACTAGAGAGCACTGGTGGTGGATTGCATGAGCACCTGTTTTGATTTATTGTGATCGTTGCACACAGAGGTGGCAAGAATATTCGATCTAAGGATTTATTTGTTTTTTCTAGTTTTGAAATGTTTCGTTTTTTTTCATGTTTCTGAGAATAAAAAGTGAATTGTGTTGATATACTTGGATGTTAAGAGACTTTTTCCTTTTGGTACACTTATATTGTGTTTTATGTATGTTATATTATCACTTTACTGATGATTGTGCCGTACTAAATGTATCCTATATAAATTGCCATATTAGTTCACCAGAACTGTGAATGGCTTGGGTTTGCCTTGAACCCATGTCTGACCTGATCATGAATGTAATCCCTGCTCATAACATGCAATCCTTTGATTGGGTTGCACTGCAGCTCTATAAGCTCCTTCCAAGAATTGTGCCAAATTTGACCTGAGGAAACTTGTTACTCTTACAGCACCTGTTGCTTCTATTCATCCATCTCTAGATTACTGTGCCTGCTTGGTCTGAGCTCCCTTCTTAACAACCAACAACTACTGTTCTTATCATGACATTAGTAATGGGCTTGGTGCATTTTCAAGCTAAATTATGAAAACTGGAGTAAAGATTTTTACAAGTATTGCTAATTGCAGCTAATCAGAATCACGATCAGTTAGAGAATAGGGAATGCAAGAAGAAATCTACTAGGTTGGTTAGGAGATGTGATTTCTTTTTTCTCTGCTAGAGCTTTCTCTGATGAAAACCGCCATTCTCCATACTAGGTGACTGTGTCAATCAAAATAAAGCAATCCACAGACAGCCCAGGAAACGGGTTTTCAGATTTTATGCACATAAGTGTTCTGCATTTCCTGGACTGCTTCTGTGAATTGTACAGTAGTGTGCAGCAAATAATACGCACATGGACTATTTTTCTGAATGCAAACTTTTGCATTCCTGGTAATACATCCATACACTTGCACATGTAAAACAAGTACCAGAGTTTAAAGTGGTTGTAAAGTCCAGCCCCCTCCCCCAAAAAAAAACCTGCAAAGCAAAAGCATAATGAGCATACTAGCTCATTATGAAATACTTACCTTGGAACGAAGCTGTTGCAGCAGTCTCGGCACACCGCTGTGACCGGCGACATGCTTCTTCCGGGTCTGCGGCTCCGTCCAATCACAGCGCGGGCTCCAGCAATGTGATTGGCGGAGCTGCGCTGATGGCCAGTCGGGCCGTTTCTTCACTGCGCATGTGTCGATGACGCCGGCACATGCAGATATAGGGAATATCTCCTAAACCGTAAAGGTTTAGGAGATATTCCTGAGACCTACAGGTAAGCCTTATTGTAGGCTTACCTGTAGTTTAAAGTGGTTGTCATGACTTGACAACCACTTTCAGCGTATACAGACACATAAAACCTATTCTCTAATGCATGTCTATGGGCAAAATTACACAGCAGCTGTGGCTCCTGGACACCACAAATATGGGCATATTTTACTCTGTAGAGCCATGCGCCCTAATATTTAACCATGTGCGAGAGTTCTTTTACTACTTTATTAAAGGAGTAGTTTTAATTTTGCCTAGTGAACCTTTATTCACTCCAAACATCCAATCATGTGAAGTGGAATTTTATAATTACAAGCTTCACCTACAACTGATGACTTGATTGAAGCAAATACAACGCTGCTCTATGAGGTCATCTTTAAAAAAAAAATGTCTGGTGTCTCTTTAATTTGGTGATTTTTGTCAGCATAATTCCCACTTTAACAGTATGTCAACACTGTCTTTCACCAGTCTGCACTTCATTAGAAGTCTTTCCATGCCTAAGCTATTTGCCAGTAAAAGGTGACAAACCTTTCTATTACAGTGGGACTATCCTTTTCTCTCCGCTGCTTGACCTTCATCTTACACACTTGGATTATAGGTCTATGTTGTATTACTTCTATGTTCTAAGACATTTACATCATTTACAAAAATCATAGCTATTATTAATTATGAATCAAAGTTTTAGTTAAAACATAAGTGCAGTCAAAATAAAAAAAAATAAAAAATCAGCACAAGGGACATAACTTACAGTCCATAGGGTATGTCCCTTGTGCTGATGTCTCTCCTGTTGAAAATCCTCCTCCATCGATGCCCACCCCCCTTTGCTGTGATCTTTCAATGCAGCTTTGTTAATAGAACTGAGGAGCTGTCACAGGCACTCATGAAGAATGTCCGACTATATTCACCCTTTCTGCCCAGTTCAGCCATTTTTAGAAGCTGGTACTACAGTTTCTAATGATGAAAATCAATCTATGAATGGAGGATGGGAGGATGATTGAAAGGTCCGCCCTCTCCATTCAATAATAGTCTTTTATTCATATAAACTGTAGTACCGGCTTCTATGACTGGCAGAGCTGGGCAGAAAGAGCGGGCATATTTGGGGACTCTTGATGAGTGCCCAGGACAGCTCCTCAATTCTATTAGCCCCCCTTCCCCCGCACTAGGAGATTATGCAGCAGGGTCATCGATGGAGGAGGATTTTCAATGAGTACATCAGCACAAAGGACACATCCTACTCACTGTAAGTTATATCTTTTGTGCTGATTTTTTTGTTTTTTATTTTGACTGTTCTTAGGTCTCAAATATTACTATTATGTGATATATTACTATATATTAATTTATTATATCTGTATATATTACTATTATATACTACTACTATATTAGTATTAATATTTTTACTCTATATACAGTAAATAAACATTAGCAAACCTCTTTTCTATTTCCCCACCACTTTCTCCTTTTATCTTTCTCTTTTCTGGTAATCCCTATTTTTCTGTTGATGTTTACGCTCATTGAACCATATTCTCAGGATTTCCATCACCTTGCACAGATGATTTAAAGCTGAATTCTAAGGATTCAACTCCTTTGTAAAAAGTGAAGGCACACTATGAGTTAAGTCCAAGGGCCTGCATGGCATCTCCTGGTCTTAGTTATCTCTAATATTTACATCTGACAGTTTTATTGCACTCCCAGAAAAAGGCTATCACTGTATTCCCTGGACCCAAAAGCTGATGCTTTAGGTCTAAACATCTTCAACATTAGAGTAGGTGCAGCTGCTATGCCTGTCCCTCCCCTGCTCCTGCGCAATCCCAGAAGCTTTTGTATTATGTGAACTCATTCACAAAATACAAAGGCTTCTCTGAATGGGCAGCAGAGGGGAGGGGCAGGAATAGCTGCTCTGTGTGCCTCTCTCTCCTCTCTCACAGCCCCGAGCATCAGTGGTGTATGCTCCAGCAGAGCCATAAATCTGTCAGATATACCCCTTGGACTTAACTCGGGGGGGGGGGGGGGGGTATTTACTAAAGGCAAATCTACTCTGCACTACAAGTGCATTGCAAATGCACTTGGAAGTGCAGCTGCTGTAGATCTGAGGGGGACATGCAAGGAAAATAAAAAACAGCATTTTGGCTTGCACAAGATTGGATGATAAAATCAGCAGAGATTCCCCTCATTAAGGCTACTTTCACACTGAAGCGGCAGCCGCAGTCATGGTAAAACCCCGCTAGTTTTAGCGGAGTGTTACCAGTGATATGGCTCTGCTATGCGGGCGGGAGCGCCGCGCTTTTAACCCCCCACAAGGAGTTAAAAAGGGGTTAAAAGTGCCGGCGCTCAGCGCTCCTGAGGCGGTGTGCAGCCGCTTCGGAAGCGCTTGCCATTCATTTCAATGGCAGTGGCGGTAGAGGAGTGGTATATTACTGCTCCCCTCACCGCCCCAAAGATGCTGCTTGCAGGACTTTTTGTAACGTCCTGCAAGCGCACCGCCCCAGTGTGAAAGCACTCAGGGCTTTCACATTGGTGTGGATTGGGGGGGATTTTTGAAGCGCTTTACAGACGCTATTTTTAGCTAAATAGCGTCTGTAAAACGCTTCAGTGTGAAAGTAGCCTTAAGATGTTCCCCTCAGATCTCCAGCGACTGCACTTCCAGGTGCATTTGCAGAGCACTTCCAAGTGCATTTGCAGTGCCTTTAGTAAATTAGCCCCATAGTGTGTCTGCAATTCCTGGAATTTAGCTTTAAAGTGATTTTGTCGCTTAAAAAATGCTAGCAAGAAAAGCACTCACGATTCACTGGGAAAAACCTTTGGCTCCCGCAATTGTGTACTGGAAACAACTAATCAACTCCGAATTGCCACTTTATAAATCCACTGATACGCATAGGGGTTGCGCTCATAAGTTTGACAAAATCTGGGCTACGTGGTTAGAGGATGCCACTACTGCATAGTTACTGCTTGTGTTTGGGACTGGGCTAGGGAATTGGTTGATTATACACTCCTTATATCCTGTTTTCTTAGGGGGGCGATGTTGGGTCTATTGTTATTGATGTTTTCAGTGGGTTCAGCACGAGTCATATATATACACCCCCTTTTTATATTATTGTTTTCTTTTTGTTTTTTATTGTTTCTTTTTTTTGTATCTGAGAATGCTGTTAGTGTGATGTACCTGTTTTGTTCTGGATAGCCTGCCCCTTGGGGTTCTGAACAGGCAAAACTCCTGCATTTTCAGATAGTGAACTTACCTGCCACCTCTTAGCTCAATAAATTAATGATCGGCAAATAGCAAATAGGACTATGGAAGGAGGAGTGGTGACAGAAGGAAGCATGCAAGCTCCAAACCAACTCAAAATGTTCAGCTTCAGGCATATGCAATTAGCAGACCTCCAGCTGTTGCAGAACTACAAGTCCCATGAGGCATAGCAAGACTCTGACAGGCACAAGCATGACACCCAGAGGCAGAGGCATGATGGGACTTGTAGTTTTGCAACAGCTGGAGGTCCACTAATTGCTTATCCCTGATTATTTGATCTTTTAGGAAGGCTGACTTCCAAGCAGCTGCTGCATGAATATATCTACAATTTATACCTACTAGGCGATGTATTTATTGTTTAGTTAAGGATTCTCTTTAATCAGTATTGATAGCTGGTAACTGCCTCAACTTTTTTTTATATGAAACATATTCTGAGAACATGACCTGTCGCATTACAATATAGTAATAATTTGCTAAATGTCCTCATTAGTGATCAAAAACTTACAGGGCTCACATTTCATACAATAACTTGATTTTCACTATAGCACATTCTCAGTGTAAAGCCTCGTACACGCGATGAGACGCATGTATGATCAGATGTCCAAAATCGTATGTTGGCTGTAGTGTCTCGCATACTGACATGCACTAAGCAATCGTACAACCAAGCCTAACGTAGTGACTAAGGATGGGCTCGTAACACGTCACTACTAAGGATGGGCTTGGGCGTGTTCACAAGTGCACGTGCCTGAGCCCACCGGGAAGTGATCCCTGCACTGCGCTAATAAGAAGCAGTGAGACATTCCCTGATCGCTGCAGCCGCGCATCAGGGAAATGTCTCACTGCCTGTGATTGGCGCAGTGCAGGAATCACTTCCCGGCGGGCTCAGGCACGTGCACTTGTGAACACGCCCAAGCCCATCCTTAGTAGTGACGTGTTACGCGCGTATAAAGAGGAAGTTCAGGTGAATGTGATTTGTGAATTAAGAACGTAGGTTTACACGACCGAACACTTCAGAGCATTCCTGACTTCTGAGCATGCATGTTTTGCACGTACAACTTCTTGGGCCAACTAAAGTTTTCTAGTCTGCTCATCCAACTTCTGTTGTACGACCGTCGGCTGTTCTAATCGCGTGTGTACTAACGATCGGATGATCGTACAACAAGCTGTTGTAAAACCATCTTTGTACGACCGTCGCACCGCGTGTACGAGGCTTTAGAAAAGTCTTTAAAGTGGTAGTAAAGCCTTGAAAGCAAAATTAAAAAAAATGCCCCCCCCTGCAGGTTTAAGTCATGATGTACTAGTATGCACTGCATGCCAGTACATTATGACAGACTTATACTCTGTACACACGATACAACGGTCGTATGAGCGCTTGTTGGTACGACCAAGTTTTGTAGTCTGCTCATACAACTCCCCTTTTACGACCATCGCATGTTCGGCTGTTCAAATCGCGCATACGAGTGATCGATTACATATACGACGGTCGTTAGTACCTGTTGTATACGATCGTCGTCCCGTGTGTACGAGGCTTTACCGACATACAGAGCCATCAAGCGATGCACTGTCAGGGCCTTGCCTGGTCCCGACACTTCCATGTTCACCCGGTCTTCCTTCCAGGTTTTGTGTTTATGGACGCTTGATTGGCCAGGCCGAGGTGATGTCTCCCCCGTGCATGCACGCGGGAGTCCCATCACCACGGCGCACAGAGCGGGCCTTAAATGTGGTCTGAGTTGCGCAGATCACATTGCCTGCTGACAGGCAGGGGGGACATTTATGACAGAAGAGACTTCTAGGGATTTTTAAATGTATGACTTTACTACCACTTTAAAGTATAACTAAAGTCAAAACTTTTTTTTCTAGTTTGGATAGAGTGGAGAGGGATTAGCATTACTGTCAGGTTTTTATTGCTGTCTGTGTCCCCATTAAGGAGAGTCACCCTCTCTATTTGCCTTATTTACCATTATCATTAAAAGTGAAATTAAAAGAAAATCCCAAATTTTGGGTTTTAACCAGAAAAGTAATAGAAGGGAAATCTTCTAATGAAAGAAAAAGTCTTGCCTATAGTTCTACTTTAGGCTGGGTTCACACTGTCTTCGGATGCGGCTCACAGCAGTGGTCCGGTGCATCCATGTTCTCTGTTTCAGGGACGAATCAGGCCCAAATTTTTGCCTAAATTCAGACCTGAAATGGAGCCAAAGACACACAGGACCCCTGTGCAATGCGCTTTGCAGCCTCCCCAGAGAACCGGTTCCATTGAGAGCTTGGCACACTCTCTTGTCATTCGAATTGGAAACCCACATCCAATTCGCAATAGTGTAAACCAAGCCTTAATCTATAATATTAGATTGTAGACTCTAACAAGCAGGGCCCTCTGATCCCTCCTGTATTGAATTGCATTGTAACTGTACTATTTGCCCTAACGTTGTATAGTGCTGTGCAAACAGTTGGCGCTATATAAATCCTGTATAATAATAATAATATATTGTACCCTGCTTACCAAGTCAAATAATCAACTGTCACTATCATGTAAAGACAAATGGGCCCAGGAACTAGAAAAAAAGCGGTACTCAAATGTTGATAGCTTCATGTATTAGACTCATACAATTATTCTTCATAGAGTCTCCTGGACTCTTGTACCATTTTTGTCACAGAGACCCCCTGCTGTGCCCCTGGTGCACCTCAAAAAGAGGAGCTTTATTCAAATATTTTGGAAATGTCCAAAACTAGTCTGATGCTGGTATGGTGATCTTCTGGGAGTCCTGGAACTTCCATTTGATGACCCTTATCTAGAGTTAGTAATAAGTAGAACTCTATAAAGTTAAGTCTATCTTGCACATGGAAAGTCTAATTTATACCCTCAGAATTAGCTCTCAAAAATTTGAGAAGATCTGGTGTGGATGGTCAAATGGCCCTACCCTTCACCCCATTCCTGGTTTTGAACAGACTCCTGGAGATCTTGGTCATTAGAATAGCCGCACTATACCCCACCAGATATGCACTATATAATAAAGAACTCACAGTCAATGGTTATTCTCTAACCAAAAATACACTCTTTTATTGACTAGGTATGTCTCCATTACAGTTGTCATACCCTTTCATGTCATTACAATGTATATATTACATTGCTTTATTTCACGGTTATGATGAAAGTCTATTTTACAAACTCCTTTTGTGAGTAGATTAAAGGCCACACTTCTAAATTCTTCTTGTACTGTAAATCTCTGCGATGTGTTTTGTACTTGCTGTTTTCACCTTTTTTTTCATGTAAAAAGAAAAAACCTGAAAACCTTAAAGAACTTTGTTCTTCAATAAAAGCTAGCTTATGAAAAAAGGTTTACTTACATGTAACAGTCATCACGGCAGCACTGATGACTCTGTGATGGCCTAGCTTTTAGTTATTTGAAAGTGTAAACTTTTATTATATAATCCAGTATGGATGTCCCCTGTCATGGATTGTATGCACTAATATGTATCATCATAAATTAACAGAAACATTTAATGGAAAGGTGCAATTTTTAATCTGTTCTACCATACATATTCTACCAAAAATGTTATTAACCACTTCATGCCCGCGCTATAGCCAAATGACGGCTACAGTGCGAGCCTTAATTGCCGGGAGGCCATCAATAGATGTCCCCCCGTGCACAAGCTGCCTGCACGCCCCCTGCGGGGTGCACACGGCATGCTCTGTGATCACCGAGTCAACATGGCCCCCGATCCGGGCCCCTTACCACGTGATCAGCAGTCAGCCAATGACAGCTGATCACGCGATGTAAACAAAAGATTGGTACCCGGCTTTATTTCTCCCTCACGCTGATAGCGTGAAAAAAAAAACCCCGATCCCTGGCGTCAGACAGAGGGACATCGGTCCCACAAACGGAGAATCACTGCTGCTATACAGTGCCCTCCAGTACCACCTACCAGTGCCACCTACAGGCCTACATCAGTGCTGCCTACCAGTGTCCACCAATGCCATCTACCAGTGCCCACCAGTGCCACCTATCAATGCCCACCAATGCCACCTATCAATGCTGCCTATCAGTGCCACCTATCGGTGCCACCTATCAGTACCCTTCAGTGCCACCCATCAGTGCCGCCTCATCAGTGCCTTATCAGTGCAGCCTATCAGTGCCCATCAGTGCAGCCTATCAGTGCCCATCAGTGCTGCCTCATCAGCGCACACCAATGAAGGAGAAAAATTACCTGTTTTCAAATTTTTGAAAATTTTTTCAAAATATGAAACGTTTTTTTGGTTTTTTTGTTTTTTCCAAATTTCCGGTCTTTCTTCTTTTTTTTTTAGCAAAAATAAAAACCCAGCAGTGATTAAATACCACCAAAAGAAAGCTCTATTTATGTGAAAAAATAAAAATAAAAACTTAATTTTGGTACAGTGTTGCATGACAGCGCAATTGTCATTCAAAATGTGAGAGCGCAGAAAGCTGAAAATCGGCCTGGGCAGGAGGGGGGTTTAAGTGCCCAGTAAGCAAGGGGTTAAATATCTCTATGAATACCCCACTTTATTTCCTATGCAAATTTCACACTAGTGAACAGAGAGTTAATGAGCTTTATATATCAACACTGTCTGAATACAAATATTTGAGCCCACAGCAGCCAAATCGATTTGTACTTTCAGAAGATATTTGGGAAGCTTTGGATTCATTGGTTATTTTATGATTCTGAGATTCTGATGGACCCACCTCCATCTGCAATAAGTAGAAATCATCTTATTTTACTTTTTTTTTCCAATAAAAGTGTAATGAAGCTGCACAATGTTATACGATGAAATCTTATTTTATAATTCACGCTACACTCACTATAATTAAAACAAATGGATCAGAACCAATTTGGATCATGTGTTATTTCACAACATTATTTCTGATGCTTCAAACATTAACAGAAGGCCTAATCTATCGCATTAAAATCAAATCACACATGTCTAATTAGATAGTCAAGGGTGACATCCAGCTTGTTCCTGTGGATACAATAGGCAATCTACTTTCTGATACTTTCTATGTATTATTTTTTAATAGAACAGTGCAAAAAGAAATGTAAATTACAAAGAGCAGCAACAAATTAGAATTTACCTCTCATCACTTTAGAGCAGTTAGGACTATAAAATAAGATGATTGATGATTGGTTAATATGGAATACTGAACATAACATGTTGCTGAATGACATAAGGCCTATCAGATCTTAGACAGTGAAGTACACATATCATTGGAGAAAAATGGGGACTGCTATTGCTCACCTCCTTCTGAAAATGTCTAGTTGCCTGGCTTTGTCTTTCTTCCATACTTTGAAGTCACAGACCCAGAACTAGTATGAAGTAAAGGAAAGTAAAAATAATCCTGCTCTCTATACTTGTTCTGAGAAAGTGACTCAAAAAGTACTAAATGCTAAATGCTCATACACCCTAAGACCTAAGGTCCGACTTTGGGAGCACATGTCGCCTGACGTGTATAAATCAATAGTTCCCTATGAGGGCCATCTTAACTGGTCTGACTAGTGTAGATCCGACTTTGAAAAAGGTTCCTGCACTACTTTGGTCCAACTTGGGCACGATTTCAGCCCATTGATTTGTACATAAGTCGCATCCAACTGAGATCATCATCTTAACTGATCCGACTTGTGGAATGCAACTTGCATGCCACAAGCCGTGGTCTGAGGATCTTGAAGGGGAACCCCACACCAAAATAAAAAAAGATGGCATGGGACAAAATCCATACTAGACCCTTATCTGAGCATGCAGCCCTGCAGGTCAGGAAAGGGGGGGGGGGCGAGCGAGCGCCCCCCGGACCATACCAGGCCACATGCCCTCAACATGGGGGGGTTGCTTTGTGGCGGGGGGGGCTCTGCGCCCTCCACCCCAAAGCACCTTGTCCCTATGTTGATGGGGACAAGGGTCTCTTCCCGACAACCCTAAGCAGTGGTTGTGGGGGTCTGCTGGCAGGGGGCTTATTCAGAATCTGGAAGCCCCCTTTAACAAGGGGACCCCCAGATCCTGCCCCCATGTGAATGAGTATGGGGTACATTGTACCTCTACTCATTCACCCAAAAAAGTGTCAAAAATAAATAAAAACAGTACACAGGTTTTTTTACATAGTCCTCTATTAAAAATAAAGAGTGTCCCCTGTCATAGCTCCAACATGTCTTCTATCTCCAGTGATGTCTTCTCCCTCCGGTTCTTCTGCCCCCTCCGGTTCTTCTCCCTCCGTTCTTCTCCCTGTCTTCTTTCTCTGGTTCTTCTGCCAGTTCTTCTCCCTCCACTGATGTATTCTCCCAACGCTAGCTCCCGCAGTTGTGCCAGCTCCATGCCAGCCCCGCCCTATGGCTATATAAGAACTGGCAGAGAACGGAGGTGGCACAACTGCGAGAGCTAGCGTCAGAGAAGACATCAGCAGAGGTAGAAGAACCAGCAGAGGAACCAGAGGAAGAAGACATCAGCAGCGGGGGGAGAAGAATCGGAGGAAGAAGACATCAGTGCAGGGAGAAGAACCAGAGGAGGGAGAAGAACCGGAGGGGGTGGGAGGGGGGGTCAGAGGGAGAAAACACCACCGGAGAAAGAAGACATGTTGGACCTATGGACCCATGGGGGGACATTTTACATTTCTGATAAAGGACTCATTCACATGGAGGGGTAGGATCTGGGAGTTCCGATAAGCCCCCTGCCCGCAGATCCCCACAACCACCGACAGGGTTGTTGGGAAGAGGCCCTTGTCACCATCAACCTGCAGACAAGGTGCTTTGGGGTGGGGATGCGCAGAGCCCCCCTGCCCCAAAGCACCAGCTACCCCATGTTGAGGGCAAGGGGCCTGGTATGGTCCAGGAGGGGGGGGTGCATGCTCACATAAGGATCTGGTATGGATCTTGGGGGGGGGCCTTACCATTTTTTCTTTAAACATTGGCGTGGGGGTTCCCTTAAAATCCATACCAGACTCAAAGGGCCTGATATGGGTGGATCAAAGTCAGATCCCCTTCATTCATGTCGGACATGAGGTCGTAGGGCAAAGTCGGATTGGAAGTCATCCGATTTTCATGTCGGAGCAGTGTGAACCTGGCCTAAACAGTGAATCTGACGTTTGACAAATTACTGCAGGTGTACATGCGTTTGAAATTATAGTAATTGATTAATCACCAATAAATGCTTGTTGAAAGCCATAAGTGTTCCCAAACTGCAAATACATAACTGGAACAAAGAAATCAACTATAACTATAAAAAAGACTAGGTACAGCCAAAAGTAGATGAGAGTGAGACTAAGTATAAAAGGAAATCCAAATTTAAAAGAAAGAAAAAGGTAAGAAACAAAATATGAAAAGTAAAGAGCAACTGAGCCTACCATAATACAGTAAGTACAGAACATTTACAACAATTCATTCAACAGCTATGGGCCACACTTTACTGGTCCTGTTGTCAATGGTAATACCGGGGGCATAGACAAGGGGAGGGATGGGGTTTTCAACCCCCCACACACACACACCAGGAGCACCTGACAATTTAGAGTGAGGGACGATGATTCTCCCTGGCCCCAGTCCCATGCCCCAGCCCAGCTGTGTGTGGGGGGGGGGGGGGGCTATACTGTGAGCAGAGCTCTGTATTGGTGTAGGGTGTGCTGTACTGGGGGGGGGGGGAATATTGGCTTTTTTGTTTGTATACTGACCTGTGCATTACACTCCCCCTGACCCCTGTGCTCTGTTATATACTCATAACCTCTGAGCTATGCAAGATGTGTGTAGGCAGGTGCAGTTTACCCTCCCCTCAGTAGGAGGTGCTGTGTTGTGGACCACTGTACAAAGGGGATGGAGGATGAGAGGAACACTGTTCCTCTGCAGCCTCTGTAGGTGCCACCGGTGGAGCAGTGGTCCGATTGGGCACTGCAACTCTGGATGACCTTAAAGTGTTACTAAACTCAGGACCCTGCATTCACTAGATCTGGTCTACCACAGTACACAGAACATGGAAATGCGATTATTTTAGTAAATATAAACTGCTAAATAACTTTTTTCATCAGCAGTTAAAGCAGCCTTGTGACTTCTATCAGTGTCCGGCTGAACACTAGTTAAAGCTTGTAGGAGGAATTTTCATCCTCCCCTGATTGTCCTATGAGATTGGAGGACCCCTGACCCTATGTCTGGAAAGTGCTGATTGGCCCTGTGCTGATCACATGCACTCTCCCAAAAAAAAAAAAAAAACTCTCCGTTCTATCAGGAGATGGTTTGGAAGAAGGGGGTATCAGAGAAGACAGGATCAAACAACCTTTTTACACAATGCAGAGCATTAACTCCTTAGGTTTCACAGTGAGTATAACAAGTATGCTTTAGTGCATATACAGAGTGAATTTGCTGTTGTGGGTTTAGTAACACTTTAAGGCTAATAAGTAGCAGTGCCCACTGTGGTTGGCATGCAGTGGAAAAGTTGATAGAGTTGGGACAGAATCCACGCTGATTAGGAACAGCATGCTTAGTCCAGGGGGAAGTTCCCTGAGGAGGGACAGACTTGGGACACCACTGTCTGCTCTGCTGAACATCCAGACATAGTGCTGTTATCTAGGATCTTTGCACTGCACTCTGCCTCCCCTTTCTCAGAAGCTTCTTTGATAATGTAAGACTTATCTAAGGGAAAACCTTGTAATGAATTCAAATCTCATAAACCCATATTTTATTCACTATAGAAAATAAAACAATATCAAAAGTTTAAACTGAGAAAATGTACCATTTTAAGAAAAAAAATAAGGTAATTTTGAAAGTGACAGCAGCACAGTTCATGAAAGTTGGGACAGGGCAGCAAAAAGCTGGCAAAGTGGTATTAACAAGGAAGAGCTAGAACAGTGGTCTCCAAACTGTGGCCCTTTGCTTGTCTTTGTCCAGCCCTTTGTGCACTATTCCTCCTACTGACACTAACAATGAGGCACCATTGCTTTCACTGACACCAACAGTGGGGCACTAGAGTTGAGCGAACACCTGGATGTTCGGGTTCGGCCGAACTTTGCGGAAACGTTCGGGTTCGGTACCGAACGTTACCCGAACTTGACCCCGGACCCCAAACCCCATTGAAGTCAATGGGGACCCGAACTTTTCGGCACAAAAATGGCTGGAAAAGTGCTAGAGGGCTACAAAAGGAAGAAAATGGGAGATGTTATTAGATCTGCAGTAGTACGCAGTAAAGCAGTGGTAATCTCTACCTAGTTCAGTATCAGATCGTTCTGTAATCAGATCGTTCTGTAATGCAGGATCAGAGATCGTTCTGTAATCAGATCGTTCTGTAATGCAGGATGAGATGTTATTAGATCTGCAATCTGTCCCTCATCAGTAGTAGTAATCTCTACCTAGTTATTATCACTGCAATCTGTCCCTCACAGCAGTAGTAGTAATCTTTACCTAGTTATTAGATCTGCAATCTGTCCCTCACAGCGCCGGCAGCATCCTCTCCCTACACTAACCTGAGAGCATGTGACATGCAGCACTGTGACTCCAGCCCCATATAGAGGCTGAGTCACATGATGCACTGGCCAATCACAGCCATGCCATTAGTAGGCATGGCTGTGATGGCTTCTAGGGAAAACCAGTGAAACGCTTGTTGATTGGCTGCCCTGCAGCTATTCAACATGCGTGATAAAATACCAGAACCCAGAACACGAACCCAGACTTTTTCCTCCAACGTTCGCGTTCAGGACACGGACACCTGAAAGTTTGGTACGGACCCGAACTTTACAGTTCGGGTTCGCCCAACTCTATGGGGCACTATTCCTCCCACTTATACCAATGATGAGACATTAATCCTCCTCCTACTGACCAAATTTTTTAAATCCCACTGACCACCAAGTCTGCGATATTGTGGACTCCCATTGACACTGAGGCATTTTCTACGCTCATTGGCCACAGTTCGGCCCTCCTAAAGTCTAAAAGGCATTAAACTGGACCCTTTGTTTAGGAGGTTTGACCCCTGAGGTAGAAGAACATTTTGCAACTAATTAGGTTAATTGACAACAGGTCAGTAACATGATTGGTAGTTTAAAAAGTATCTTAGAGAGCCAGAGTGTCTCAGAACCAAAGTTGGGCAGAGGTTCACCAATCTGTGAAAAGCTGCGTCTAAAATTTGTTGAACAATTTCAGAATATTATATAAAATTGCAAAGACTTTAAATATATCATCATCTACAGCAGTGGTTCTCAACCTCGGACCTCAAGTAACTGCGTTGAACCATGTTTTGGGAACTTCCCTTAGATAAAATAGCTCTTCTCAATACCATATCATTAATATTGATTTAAAGCAGCTGTGCAAAGTAAAGGAAAACCTGAAAGCATGGCCCATTGGGGGTACTTGAGGACAGAGGCTTAGAACCACTGATCTACAGTACATAATATCATCAAAAGATTCTGGAAATATGGATAAATCTCCGTGTGCTTGGGATAAGGCCAAAATGCAATACTGGATGACTGTGATCTTCGGGCCTGACATTGCACTGTAGGCATGATTTTGTGATGGACATTGTTGCATGGACTCAGGATCCCTTCCAAAAATCACCGTCCGTGAACACAGTTTGCCTCGCCAACATGATCCAGAAACATTGCCGTCTTCTTTGGGCCAAAGTGCATTTAAAATAGTCTGTTGCAAAGTGGAAAACTGATCTGTGGTAAGACAAGTCGAACTTTGACATTCTTTTGAGCAACCATGGCCACTGCATCCTCTGGACTACAGGGGAGAGGGGCCTTTGGCTTGTTATCAGCGTTGAGTTCAAAAGCTGGCATCCTTGATGGTATGGGGGGGGGGGGGGGGGCATTAATGCATATGGAATGGACAGCTTGCAGATCTGGAAAGGCACTATCAATGCTGAATGATATCCAGGTTTTAGAGCAGCATATGCTCCCATCCAGATGACATCTTCAGGGAAGGCCTTGCACATTTCAGCAGGACAATGCTAGTCTGCATACTGCAGCTATGACAACAGTATGGCTTTGTAGAAGAAGACTGCCTGCCTGTGGTCCAGACATTTCGCCAAAGGAAAATATTTGGTGCATCTTGAAACAAAAAATACGACAAAGAACACCTAGGACTGTTGAGCAGATAGAATCCTATATCAGGCAAAAATGGGACAACATTCCTCCCCCAAAACTCCAACAACTGGTCTATTCAGTTTCCAGATGTTTACAGAGGGTTGTTAAAAGAAGAGCAGATGCTAAACTATGGTTAACATGGCCCTGTACCAACGTTTTTGAGATGTGCTGCTCCATTTAAAATTACCTTTTTTGTTTTTCTTAAAATGGTACATTTTCTCAGTTTAACCCCTTAATGCCTAAGTCTTGCAGCTGCACGCATCACCCCGGTACAACTCTTTCAAGCTGAGGGCCGCATTTTAAGGCTCCATGCACACTGAAGCTGATAAACGACCGTTTATGGTATCCTATGTGTCCATGCACACATATATGTTTATTGTTGTTTAACAGCAGTGGCGTTTATGGGCTGTTATCTGAACGCCCTGAATTGGCGTTCAGGAGTTGTTCATAAACGCCATTAAATGGCCATTTATCGGCATCCAGCACTTTGTGTAGTCAATGGAAGCTAATAAAGTTAAAACAAAAAAATCTCAAAAACGCCGCCGACGTTAAACGCGCAAAAACGCTGCTAAAAGCACATTTTCTAAGCAGCGTCTCCTGCCACATAATCCGACGCCCAGAGAGCGTCTAGTGTGCATGGAGCCTTATGCTACGTCGGTGTGAAGGGGTTAAACATTTTATATGTTTTCTATTTTCAATTGTGAATAAAATATGGGTTTATGAGATTTGCGAATCATTGCTTTTTTTATGTAGCTTTTACACAGCATCCCAACTTTTTTTGGAACTGGAGACTGTTACCTCCCTCATCACTATACCACCTCTTTTTTTTATTTCCACTCACTTTCCTACTTTTGCATTTAAAGTGAAGTTCCACCCAGAATTTTTTTTTTTTGGCATCCACTCTTTTAATACTAAATAGATATAACCTTTTGTTTCCTTACTTTCAAACCGCCTAGTAATTGCATGTATTTTTTACTCACAATTTTGTTTCTCTCACTGCTGGACTTTTCCATTTTAGGTGAGGGCACCTGAAGCCCATCCGTAGTCTCCTGGCATCTCTCCCTGAAAGAAGTGCATGGTGGGTAACCACCATGCACTCCTCGATCTCGGCCTGCCTTAAATCGCGTCATTTCCTGTCTGGAAATAACACAATTTTATAGTACAAGGAAGCCCACTGACTCCTGGGAAATGATGAGTCACATCTCCCAGGAGGCCAGGGGAAGCAGGAAGTGAGGAGAAGAGCCTAGGACCTAATAGGGGCAGATTACAGAGACCAAATAGCAACAAACGACTTAGGGTGAGTATACATTTTTTTTATCCTTCAAAGTTAAGTCTATATAGGCAAAGGACTTTTTAATAAAAAAAAATTCTGGGTGGAACTACGCTTTATGTCTCCTTTATCTCTCCTATAGTTCCACCATCTACCATTGATTTGATTTGGATTTTTCTTCTGTTCGCTCACTTTGTATTTTGTAAACTAATAAAAATAAACTATTAAAATATATATTTTTGAAAGCATTCTTACTTTACAGCATTTCTTCACACCTGCCTAAAACGTTTGCACAGTACTGTATATTTCAGTCATCGCCAGCATTTTAGATAGACACGTTGAGGTTCCCTCATTAATGGGGGAGGCGCCGTTCTATTTTCACTGGCTGGAAATGAGATGTTGTAATGCTTTTGCTATGTGTTAATATAAGCACAGGTGTACAGACAGCAGGCCTATCCTATATGCAATCTTCAGTTAGTGATGTCGTTGTTGCTGGCCTATAACTTCACCATCTGAGCTCTGTGCGGGAATCAGATCCTCGCCTGACTCAGCCACAAGAGCCATATGAGAAGCAAGAAGCAACAGCTGAGTGAGTAACAAGGAGGATCTGGGTGTGACATTTTTAATGTTATTACTTTTTTGGTGATTAACACTATTAGAGGAGCTGTAAATATTTCATAAGATATCAACAGCTTTAACTGTAAATGCATTAGGATACAAATATATCTGCAAAAATATCCTGTAAAAGACATAGCATTTAGATGTTATAATGTTCTAGAAAAAAAAACCTCCTTAAAATGGAACTTTACCCATAACAACTTGTTCTTTAGCGTCTGTTATACATACATTCCATATTAATAATTATGCTACCAAAATTACTATGCGCTTTAAATTGCCTGCAGCATTGCTTCTGTTTCTTCTTGCTGGAGGCTGCCATTTTGCTGAAGCCCAGAGCCCCTGAACAGTAGTAAATCATAAAGCAGAACTAGAACCATCAATTTAACGGTTTCAAAAAACAGATACATTCCTGGAAAGCCGCAATTGCTAACTGTCACATTTGCTTGTGTCCTCAACCAAACTGTCAAACCATCAAATGGCTGGTGTCATAACTGATCACATGTGCAGCCCCATGGCAGTTGCAGATCAAACAGAAGCAGCTTCCTTTGCTGTAAAGAATAATAGCAGGGCTTAATTCTGCTTTACTATACTTCCGTTTCTAAATGAATAGGAGGTTTGGTGCACAGCTATTCCTGTCCATTCATTCTGTGCAGCTGAGGCTACACAGATGGAGATTGAGGGCTGAGGTTTGTTTAGACCCCTGATATCTCATCAAAGCCCCCCAACAGACCCCCTAAAATAAATTATAAAAAATTATAAAAATAAAATTGTAAAAGAAATAAGATGAAATGGTAAAAAAATAGTAACATTAAAATAAAAATGAAAAACTACTGACACCAGTGAGGGAACTATCAGGATTGCAAAGGTTGCTATTGGGACCGGGCATCTGGCATTTCATCACCATGGGGAGGCCCAAAGATTAGTGTGACCAGACGTCCCCGGATCGAGCACATGGTCCCCGGACCAACGTTGTCCCTGTTTTTGTCCCCGGCTGGGGTGGTGCCAGGCCTGGACAACTTTACAGAACTCAGCTCTGTCAAGAAAGAGACAGAGAAAGAGTCCAGCAGTCTGTTCGGTCCAGCCTCACCCCCTCCCCCTTCAGAGCCTGGTCGGCACCTTGTCAGATCACTCTGCACACTCTGTTAGGGTGTATGTGGAGAATTGGGGGACATCTGTGCTGGATCGGGGATGGAGCTCCATAATTGGCCGATCAGCATGCAGTTATCCCCAGCCGACCGGGAACAGATGCTGCAGGAGACCAGGAGACCAGCCACAGTAAGAGAAACGCAGACCTGAGGAGGAGGAGGGAGGAGAGGAGGAAGGGAGGAAGATCAGAGGATTCTCTGTTATCATATCACTGTGTGTTCTGTGAGGTGATCGGGAGCCAGGGATGGCGTCAGCATGTCACAGTGCCATGCACATGAGGGAGAGTAGTGTGTCCACTCCATGTGTCCTCCTGTCACAAACCCCCCCCATGTTACTCTGACCCCCTCCTGTCACCCTGCCACCCCCCCCTCCATGTTACTCTGACCCCCTCCTGTCACCCTGCCCCCCTCCCTATGTTACTCTGACCCCCTCCTGTCACCCTGCCACCCCCTCCATGTTACTCTGACCCCCTCCTGTCACCCTGCCACCCCCCATGTTACTCTGATCCCCTCCTGTCACCCTGCCCCAGTCTCATTGTACCTCCCCCCACTGTCCCACTGTCCTCCCCCAGTCTCATTGTATCCCTCCCCCCGTCCCACTGTCCTCCCCCAGTCTCATTGTA
>BLSH010009605.1:946074-959219 GCA_018402905.1 Glandirana rugosa | reverse complement strand
GGGGCAGTTTGCAGCCAGTGACACAGGTGGGGGCAGTTATGCAGGCAGTGACCCAGGTGGGGGCAGTTTGCAGTCAGTGATACAGGTGGGGGCAGTTATGCAGCCAGTGACACAGGAGGGGCAGTTTGCAGGCAGTGACACAGGTGGGGGCAGTTATGCAGCCAGTGAGCACAGGTGGGGGCAGTTCGCAGCCAGTGACACATTGGGGCAGTTTGCAGCCAGTGACAGAGGTGGGGGCAGTTTGCAGCCAGTGACACATTAGGGGCAGTTTGCAGGCAGTAACACAGGTGGGGTACATTTCAGAGTCGTTCCCCCCTCCGCACTTACCCCATCCAGCAGGCAGGTCTGTTGCAGAGATTCGGCATGCGAGAGCACGCTGGAGTCTGCAGAGATTCGGCACACGGAGAGCGCCTGTCCCCCCCTTGTCGGTCCCCGGGCGCTCATGGTCTCTGTGGGAGCGGAAGTCACCTCCGCTCCCACAGTGACCTGCCCCCGGCTAGGCATCCAATCACCCTGAGCGGAGGCTCAGGGCAGCCAATCAAGCTATGAGTGTGCGCCTGCTCAGCGCACACTCATAGCTTTTAATGGCCAGCCAATAGGCTCACTACTTGGCTGTCATGTGACAGCCAAGGAGCCGAAAAAAAAAAAAAAAAAAAAAGAAAGTCAATGTACCGGCGCCACCTGCAGGTGGGCGGGGTTGACTTTTTTTTTTTCTTCTTTTGCCGGCTGGGAGGCGGCGCCCCAGCGCCCCTCCCACACCAGCCGCCGCTGGTTGCATCGAGTGGAAGTGATGGGCCGGAAACAGTAATACCCTACGCGGCGTTTCGTCAGCGTGCGCGCCAATGTCATCAGGGGGTAGTTCTATTAGTTCATATATCCCTTCAGACTTGGTCTCATATATTGGAATTATATACTGGAATTGGAATCTTTTTTGCACAGAGACACTTTTTCTTCTCTTTTTTCATGCACGTTTTTTTTGCATTTTTTTGCACTTTTAGCTCACAGATTGATCGGAATCTGCTTAGTGGATTTAGACAACTACTCATTCAGCTATTTTTTGCACTATTGTGTCATCATTTGCAGGCTGTTTATGATGTGTATTACTAATGCCTCGTACACACGGGACGACGATCATGCACACGACCGTGTTGAATCGTACGTTGACGGTCGTATGTAGCCCACTGACATGCACACGACGGTCGTACATACAACTTGCGGCCGGCCGAACGTGATGACGCGAACGAGCGTATAATTAGGAAGTAGCGTCACCTTTTGGGCTCCTTTCTAATTTCATGTTAGTTAAAAGTGGACTTGGCGCATGCGTGTTTAGCACAATACAACTTTGTTGAACACAGCTGCTCTACACACGACTCAACGGTCGTATGCGAGCTTGTTGACACGACCAAGTTTTCTTGTCTGCACATACAACTCCCACGAACGACCGTCGTACGTTCAACTGTTGAAAGCGCCGCCACAGGCGATCGATTCTGCATGCAACGGTCGTGAGTACGACGTGTTGAACACGATCGTCGTCCCGTGTGTACGAGGCTTAAGTGTATGATCTGTTTACTTTATATTGCACTTTATTAGCACATAGCACCTTTTCCCAGTAGCTGCTAAACACTTCCTCTCTTCGCCCCCTAGGGGTGTTTATTGGTAGTGTTCACCACATTATTGATATTATTTGTCATTATATCTAGATGGGTAATACTTATCTGGTTATCATTTAGGTGTGTGAGTGCGGTTTCGCTTTATTTTCATTTTTAATATTTCAGTTATCAATGAAATACAACCAACCAAAAATTAATTGACCCCGGGGCTTGCTATTTATTCAGTAAATCTGGAAAGCAACAAAATAAACTAAGGACCTATTTATTCTTGTTTGTTATATGTGTTATAACGTTGCAATGCCATTCATTTTGAATGTCTCCTCAACACACTAAGGCAAAGCACCTCAGATGCACATGCATTGCAGCCCACCAAAACATGCGGTACATATTGTGTGCTGAGTTGGATAAAATGCTCCATGCATTTTTTTTTTACCATTTCCTGTGCATTGTCAGCACATTCATTTAAATAGGCTGTCTTAAAGTGAAACTAAATTCCACAAATACTCATCCCCCTCTCACTCCCCCTCTGGTGCCGGCCATCTTCTCCTCGCTTTCTTTTGGGTGCCAGGTGTTTTGCCATCTTGGACCCAGACAGTCTATATATAGCCTCTGCTTTGGTGTGCTCTGCAGCATGGGGGTGTGAGGTAGGGACAGAGAACGTTGGCTACAGAGAGGTAAGATTAGTAAAGGGAAAAGTTCTGGTGGAGGAGAGCCAGTTTAGGATTAGTCCTGCAACTACTGGAAATAACCTGGTTTGGGAACCCTTCTGCCAGCCTACATCTGGTTTGGCACATACTTGTACCCTGTGTAGCCAGTGCAGCACCCTATCTTGGAAGCCCACTGTGGGCTGAGGGCACCTTTTTAAAGTCCAACTATCTAACTTTAAAGCCCAAATGCAGGAAAATAAAACAAAATCATCCTTGCAGTGCCCCCCTAGATAATTGCTATATCTGTTGCTATCGAGACAATGTTATGCAGCTTTATGTTACCCTGTATAAGCTACAGAGTCATTGCTGTGAATAGTCAATGTTTGTGCAGCTTTCACATATTATATTATGGCTGTAGATTATTTGCCAGTGTAAAGCGCCTTGAAAAAGTATTCATACCCCTTGAAATTTTCCGTATTTTGTCATGTTACAACCGAAAACGTAAATGTATGTTATTGGGATTTTATGTCATAGGCCAAGGCAAAGTGGCCCATAATTGGGAAGTGGAAGGAAAATTATGAATGATTTTCAAAATTTTTTACAAATAAATATCTGAAAAGTGTGGCGTGCATTTGTATGCAGCCCCCTTTACTCTGATATCCCTAACTAAAATCTAGTGGAACCAATTAACCTCAGAAGTCACCTAATTAGTAAATAGAATCCATCTGTGTGTAATTCAATCTCAGTATAAATATAGGTGTTCTGTGAAGACCTCAGAGGTTTGTTAGAGAACCTTAGTGAACAAACAGCATCATGAAGGTCAAGGGACACACCAGTCTGGCCTCTCCGGGGCTACAATGGCTGCTACGCCTGCTCAGGATATCAGGGACCTCTGAGTGGTTGAAGGGACAACTAATTCATTTCCTTTCATAACTAATAATATGATATTGGAGCTAACTTTCTCATAGGTGTGATGTTCATGGTTGTGGGATACCAATTGCATGTTCTAACCAATTTTGTTGATGTCCATGCTTTGTAAGTGTACCATGCTTTTGCTCAATAAAGGAACATTCTGTTTTGTTAAAAAAAAGAAATGCACCAGCCAGGTCAGGGATAAAGTTGTGGAGAAGTTTAACGCAGAGTTAGGTCAGGGCTCGACAAACCCCGGGCGCCAGGTCGCCATGGCAACCAGAAACCGTGTCCTGGCGAGCGGCAGCCGATCCTTCTCTCCCCTCATTATCACATATAACAGCATCTCCGATTCAGTGAAAAGCAGTCCTCTGCTCTAGCTGACAACTGTTAAAAAAATACAAAAATCCAGGCAGCCTGCCACGTTTTGAGATAAGTATAAACAATGTATCTTTTGGTTATTTTATCATAGGAATGAACTCTGGTCTGTAAATGAGGTCAGTTTAACCGCTTAAAGACTAAACCTTTTCTGACATTTGTTGCTTACAAGTAAAAATGAATATTTTCTGCTAGAAAATTACTTAGAACCCCCAAACAGTATACATATTTTTTTAGCAGAGACTCTAAAAAAATAAAATGGCAGTTGTTGCAATATTTTATGTCACTCTGTATTTGCGCAGCGGTCTTTCAAACGCAATTTTTTTGGAAAAATACACTTTAATGAATTTTCAAAAAAAAAGCAAAACAGTAAAGTTATCCCATTTTTTTTTTTTGCCTAATGTGAAAGATGATGTTACGCCATGAGAATCATGAGAGAATCGTGATCTTTCTGCTAAGCAAGAAAATTGTGATTATTGTTTTAGCCAGAATCATGCAGCTCTACTGTCTGCTGTGAGGTGGAGGAGGGGAGATGAGGCCGCTGGATATGCTTTAGAAGAGTCTATGTCCTCCGATAAAGCCCTGTGTAACATCAATTACCAATCTTTATGTGCAGCTTTTTTTTTTCACAGTATTTCATGGTGACCGGAAACCCACCAGAGCAATGAATAGTCACTGTGGGGGACACACATGTAGGCATGAGTAGCTGCAAAGAGGCAGCAGAAGATCAGAAGCACTGGAATACTTCTTTCACCTTTTTTTGTATTTTATTTAAAATGTCACTAAGGCTTCATTTAGAAGTGCAGTTGGGTGGTAAAAATGTGCAGTAGAGACATGTTTTTGCCACCCACCAATAGCCACCCTCAAGCTCCATTATGTAGCAGATGAGGGCTTTTTACATGCCACAGTAACAATGCATTAGATATAATAAGGAGTTTCCCCCCAATAACAGGTTTTTAGTGTCACTCTTTCTGGCCAGCCTACAACCCTGATGTAACGGTGTTACGTTGGAGTTATTGACTGGCTGCCCGGCTATGAGTAAGTTAGGGTTAGGGGGAGCAAATTACTTGCCTTCCCCTGGGAGCTGACAACCCACACTACGCTAAAAAAAACTGGCTCCTAACTTTTTTAGCTGGCTCCGAGATTCAAAGCAAATTTTTCAAGCCCTGAGTTAGGTTATTGTAGCCATGTGCTCCCTTGAGAGTGGCTGGTAGTAGTGGTTCACCTTATAGCTGCCCTTAATCACATCATATTTCACACATCCGTAGACACTGACCAGGCTGGCTCTTGTTTTGGTTGTTTTATTCAGGGAAAATAACTTGGAATGGGATAAGGGATGAATGTGGGATGCCCAAAGAATTATAGTACAAGAACTCCATATACAGTCCTGTATATGCTCACTTTCACTGCAGACCATCCCTCTGCAGACTGTTACTCCTCACAACTCTCCAGCACTCAACTTGCTGACCGTTTCTCCTACAGTTCTCTCTCCAGCACTGAACTTAGTAAATCATCAATCCATTACTTCTCTCCAGCACTGAACTTAGTTTCCAGCTTGAAAGGAAATTTATCAAGCTTCTCTGTTCCTTTCTCTTGACCGTGGTTAGCACATGGCAAGGCCTATCTCAGCAGAACCTCCGGAACATCCATTACAGGCCAGGGATCACGAGTCCCTGAATGTGTAGCAAAAGTACTTGAGTGCTAGCCGGGCCATTGATGGACTACAACTCCCAACCCATCCCTCTTCCAGGTCCCACCGACCTGCTTTTCCTCAGTGACTCTCCTTTCCCTGAACTGGCTACCAAGGCTTCCACAGACTGTCCACTATTCCTTTCCCAGCCTGCTCGAGCACTTTCTCTTGCAGTTCCCAGAGACCACCAAACCGGTGGATCACTTTAAAGTCTCTCACTGTATAGTACCTCCGCTGTTCTGTTCCCTGTGCGACTCCAGGAATCACCACCACTCCTGGCTGCACCCGAACCTCCAGGCCCCAAGGTCACACCCCCCAGATGGGGGCAACCTCCCGGGTAGAGGCATCCACAGTGCCTCTGCTACATCTCCATACTTCCACTCGACACTTCTCCTCCCAGATTGGCCTGACTCAGAGTATTTAAGGAGGCCTCCCCCTGCCAATCCTGCTTGGGGATTGGTCAGGGCTCCTTAGAACACTCCAGATGGCTCCACCTATCTCCCAGCTCTCTGACCAGAAACCCTCCTCCAGGTTTCTAGAAAGAAATGGGAGGTTCTGGTGACCTCATCTGTCAAGTCCACTCAATCCTCCCTGAGCCACTCCTCCTGGCTCAGATCAAAACAGTCAGGCCTGCACCTACAATCAGGCCTGACTAAATTTTACCTCACCTAGCAAAACCCTGCTAAAAAATGCACCTACACTATGGAGGCGCTACATTATAAAGAAATATCCCAAGCTTTGAACATCTCATGGAGCACCATTTAATCTATCATCAGAAAATGGAAAGAGTATTGCACAACTGCAAACCTACTAAGACATGGCCGTCAACCCAAACTGACAGTCCGGGCAAGGAGAGCATTAATCACTATCAGAGAAGCAGCCAAGATGCCCATGGTGACTCTGGAGGAGCTGCAGAGATCCACAGCTCAGGTGGGAGAATCTGTCTACTATTAGTCGTGCACTCCACAAATCTGGCCTTTATGGAAGAGTGGCAAGAAGAAAGCCATTGTTGAAAGAAAGCTACAAGAAGTCTCATTTGCAGTTTGTCAGAAGCCATGTGGGGGACACAGCAAACATGTGGAAGAATGTGCTCTGGTCAGATGAGACCAAAATTTGAATATTTGGCCCCGTCTCTCTAATCACAGTGTTATTTTAAAAATATGAACTTAGCCTGCCTTAAAAGTGGACTGCGCTTCAGGGCTGGTGCAAGGATTTAATTTGCATTAGAGTTGCTCCGCAAATAATACAGTATGCTCCACCACTAATAATACAGTACACTGTTCCGCCACTTATAATAAAGTACACTGCTCCACCACTAATAATACAGTACACTGCTCTACCACTAATACAGTGCACTGCTCTACACTGCTCCACCACTAATAATACAGTACACTGCTCCACCACTAATAATACAGTACACTGTTCCACAACTAATCATACAGCACACTGCTCCACCACTAATACAGTACACTGCTCCACCACTAATAATACAGTACACTGCTCCACCACTAATAATACAGTACACTACTCCACCACTAATACAGTACCCTGCTCCACCACTAATCCACCACTAATAATACAGTACACTGCTCCACCACTAGTACAGTACACTGCTCCACCACTAATAATACAGTACACTGCTCCACCACTAATAATACAGTACACTGCTCCACCACTAATAATACTGTACAATGCTCCACAAATAGCACAGCATACCTCCATATCCATCAGCACACCTCCGTAACCCCTCAACACATCTCTGTACTCCCACAATGCATTTGTACCCCCCAGGATACCTCCACACTCCCTTACTCATCTCTGCACCCCCACACATATCTTTGCACCCCCTTGTACACCTTCAAAGCCCCAGCACACTACCATAACCCCACAATCCTCTGTACCCCTAATATGTATCCCCAAGTACACCTCTGTAACCCCAGCAAACATTTGAACCTCAGCACACCTCTGCACTTCCAACCCATTTCAGCACCCCCTTGTACACCTCTGCACCCCCAGCACATGTACACTCTGCTGCACATCTCTGCAACCCCCCCACACACACACACACACACACACACACACACACACACCTCTGCATTGCTGATAAGAGGCTCTTTGATGCCTGCTATAGTGCCGAGCAACTCACTGTACTCAAGCCAATGCCTGTCCGGGTCAGACGCCCCACCCCCTCCACTGTAAAGTCACTTTACTTTACTAAAGTGTATACTGCTGCTGGCCAGAGGTGTAAAGGGAGATGTCAGGTACCATAGAGCTGCTCCTCTCCTCCCCACCTCACTGTATATCAGGCTCAAGTCCTCTCTCTCCCAGCTGTCTGCCTCTACCTGCCTCCCTCCCTGCACATCCCACGCCCACTGGTCAGAGATGATGGGAAGATGAATTAGAGCCTGAAAGACTTGAGACTGTGGCGGAGGTTCACCTTCCAGCAGGACAACGATCCTAAACATACAGCCAGAGATACAATGGAATGGTTTAGATAAAAGCATATTAATGTGTTAAAATGGTCCAGTCACAGTCCAGACTTAAATCCAACTGAGGATCTGTGACAAGACTTGAAAATTGCTGTTCACAGATGCTCTCCATCCAATCTGACAGAGCTTGAGCTCACAAAAAATCCAAATAAAATGAGAAAATGTGGAAAATTTCAAGGGGTAGGAATACTTTTTCAAGGCACTGTAAGTATGCTTTTTGGCATTCTGATCCTGTTTTGCATATATTTCTTTACTGCATAAGATTGATAATACAGCTACAGCATATAAATCACAAGTACCAAAGTGATTCAATAAACAAATCATACCATCAATTATGCTGTCTAGAAGTCTCTTAACATCGGCTGTAGAAAAATAGGTCAATGCTTGTACATTATCTCTGTTTCTCATTCAATCTAAAAAATGTTTGCTTCAAAATGTACCGCATAGACAAAATCAAGACATATATAAAACATCTAATCAGAATCCATCAGTCAGTACCAGTGATATCTCCATAATCAGTATCAGATTGCTTTAGTCTCTCCACGCTTTTGAGAGTCTTAAAGTTGAATCAAGACATGTATTTGAATGCTGCCAATGATCTCTAGAAGTTGATTCCTGCATACCTCAGAACCCAAATATCGGGGCAGAGTCCAAAAAAAGTGTCAATATGTTTTATGATATGACTCATGGTGATTGGTTTTGTCACGTACCTGGTGGATGAGTCTGACTTATGCAGTGGGTAACCTCCCTTATGACCCTGACTCGGGAACCCCTGGTTGAGTAGACAGGAGGCTCGGGAGTGCAGGATGGCATGAGGGTCGGACTGGGTCACTGGTGTAGCTAGAAGTCCGTTGGTGCACTCATGCACTTGCAGAATGGTCGTACAGGCTGTGTCGTGAAACAGGCTGTCGGTGCGGTACAGGAGTAGCAGGCAGATGGATGGTCGGGTTCAGGCAAGGTCATCAACAGGCGGGCAGGCAAAGTACAGGAGGGCGAGACAAGAGAGTGGTTGTAGGCAGTCCAGAGGTCGTTGCAGGCAGAAATGAGCAAAGTCAGGCAGGCCGGGTCATAGGAACAGAGAATCAGATACAGGTTGCTCAGGAAACACACACTACACACTGTAGATCAGACAGCACTTGCTGCAGGGCTTGCTGAGCTGATATAGAGCCGTTTCCCACACGGGCGCGTGCACGCGTGTGTGCGCGGACGCGCGCGTGAACGCATGGGAGCGCTGAAATAGTCCAAACAGTGCCTTTTTGCAGGCACTTCTCTAACAGGTGTATTTATTAATAGAAGTAGACTCATCATGTGATCATACAATGTTGAGGGCCTCGTACATGGTACCATGTTAATATGATTTTATTTTTAACTAAGGCAGAGAATTTCCTGAGTCTGATCCCCCTCCCCCCAAGTTCTGTGTGCTATACAAGGGACAGAGGCCCAGATGAGAGGGCTTTTATTCTATTGGTTCAATTCTGGCCAGACCTGTTTGTTCAGACCCACTCATTGCCATTGCCAGGGTCTGGATTCCCTGTGCCATTGCCAAGGTTGAAGTTCCCACTGCTTAAGAAAATTGCTGGGATTTGCAGTCCCTCCTAAAGAGACCATCCATGGACTCAACCAGTTAAGGACTCTTTCCTATGCAGGTATACTGGGGCAGCCACAACTTTGAGTTAGGGACTAGGGATGTTAGGGAAAGGATTGCACTTTATTTTGTCTGTAAATGTCATCATGTTAATTTGTTTAAGTAAAGCATTTTGAACTTTGCCTTTGCCTGGTCTGAAGTTACTCAAGGGGTGTCATGCAAGTAACCACCACATATAGTTACAGCTTGGGTCACTAAACACATTGGGGTATGAAGATAATGTTGCAGAAATTCATACATTGTAAAGATACAGTGGTTAACAAGGGTAACAAAGGCACTCCTTTGACAGCAATCTATCTCCCATAGCAACGGGAGCAGATCTGCACCACTGGGGTCCTCGTCCTGTACACAGGTACGAAAAGTAAGAGTTAAGTGAAGTGCATGCATGGAGTCCATGCTATGTGCACGGCAGGGCTCCATAGCATTACTGGGAGAGAGTTAGCGGTGATACGGTTGGCAGGTGGAGAGGGCAAGGGTTCTGCATGTCCCTCCTAATTGCACATGTGACCGTGGTGATGTACAATAACATCGAGAGAGTTTATTAAAGATCAGTCGGTTGTTCCAGAAAAGGTTCCCCCGTGTGAGGCAAGTGACCCTGTATAAAGTGCCTAGCATAGCCCAGAAGAACCCACCCTGGGGTAGGCCTCTTATGTGACCCTTGCTTGATGCCCAACAAGGAGAGAAACATGGAGGACGTGACAATCAACCACACCCCACCTACCCTACAGGCTTTGATAGCTGAACATTGCCATAATAAATTAATTGGGTTTGGGTGATCAGTTTTACATTTGGGGCAGGGGGTGATCCAACCAGGACGAGGAGAATTGATAGAAATGTTGAAGGCTTGGCAGGCCCTGTGTATCATTTTGAAACAAATTTCCCTCCAATTTTCCCTTTGAACAGCTTGATTAGTATACAGCCAGCTCTGATGGAGAGACTGTCAAGCCTCTTCAGGTGTTAGATGTAGGAGAGAAGCCCATTTGTCAATAAGGTCTCATTAGAGACTAGGGTGTAGGCATTATTAGGTCTAACTCTGTAGCAGTGTTGTAAATTACAAGTTACAGTTGGGCCTCATGCACACTGCAGCTGATAAACTCAAATTTTGTGAGTTTGGGCTTTTTTTAATAGCCCTGAAACTCCCCTCTATATTATCCTATGTTTTCTTAAGTTTATCAGCAGGGGAGTTTATGGGCTGTCATCTGAACGTGCTGAAATCATCTTAAAGAGTAGTTTTTTTGACCACAAAAAACGCTGAACACTGAAAAGTGCGCATAAATGCTCATAAAACTCACTTTTATCAGCATTCAGCATTTTTTACATTGCAGAGCTAAATGTAAGCTGGTGTAATTTAAAAGAATGGCCAAAAAAAAAACAATGACGCTCAAAAACGCGCATAAACGCAATGAGAAAAAGTGCATGAATGCGTTTAAAAAACGCTGTTAAATGCACGTTTTTAAAGTGCCAGTTTCTTGCCAGCAATCCGATGTCCAGAAAGAACTTCCTGGGTGCATGGAGCCTTACTCTCTGACTGATCATTTGGCCTATTACCCATCTTGTTACATCTTCACTTCCTGTCTGGTAAAAATCATTGTTAGCAGAACAGGAAGTGAGAGAAATCTCTCTAACAGAGTCTAAGAAAGCAATAAAACTCAGCAAATATGCTAACCCTTCCAAGCTCTATCCAAAACAAAACAAAAAAAAGCTTTGACTAGACATACATTTTAAATGAAATATAAAAGACAGATGAATTGTTATTATTATAACAGGATTTATATAGTGCCAACAGTTTGCACAGCTTTACAACATGAGGGCAGACAGTACAGTTACAATACAATTCAATTCAGGAGCAACCAGAGGGCCCTGTTCATTAGAGCTGACAATCTAGGAGGGAGGGTCAAGTGATACAAAAGGTAATAACTGTGGGGGATGATTTGATGGAGAAAATAAAAGTATAGTTGTTAGATAGGGGCAGATTTTTTTTTATTATACATTATTATACAGGATTTATATAGCGCCAACAGTTTGCGCAGCGCTTTACAATGTAAAGGGAGACAATACACCAACAGTACAATTCAAAACAAGAGGGTTAGAGCAGCCCTGCTCCTGAGAGCTTACAGCATTACAGTACCAGGAAGTACTTCCTGATGACGTGTTCAAAGGAAACACGAAATGCATAGAAGCCACGCCTAGGTCTGACGTCATTTCCGGTCCCTTCGTTACGGTTTCTGAGTGGTGGAACGCACGCAGGAGAGATACGGAACCATTACCTACACGCTGTTACAGGCAGTGCCGCCTTCTCGGCACTAGGACACGTGAGCCTGAAATTGCTACAGCGCTTCTATCATTTTCTCCCTTTTTTGTGGTGTTGCGCAATGATGCTTTTGTTGATTGTTATTTTACATGGGCTGCTCCCGTTGAGGGATTGCCACTAACTGCACAGCTTCAATAGGATAGAACATTGCTTCTTGGATTAGAGGCGGAAAGCGTTTAACTCCCAGTTTGTTTTATTCACGTTTGGTAGAGATTTGCTTTATTTTTCTCACTAAGTTCACTGCTATTTTTCTGGGACTATCTTGAGTTCACTAATACAGCAAATGTCCCCATCACTTTTGGAAGAGACTTCCCTTTTACCACACCTGGCAAAGTTGTGACTGCTATTTGTGACTTATCAACAGTGATCACATACTATTACTTATAAGGAGAGACATTATGGTATATTCACTCGTTTTTGAATGATATTGTTTAATCACATGACTATGATAACAGCACTGTAAAGGGGTGTATGTATTTATAGTTTACATTTCCTGCACTAATGATTAGAGCAGCCTTTCTTAACCTTTTCAACACCGAGGAACCCTTGAAATAATTCTCCAGTCTCGGGGAACCCCTGATAAATATTAAAAATCTACAACTCATGATACATTAGTGTGATGATCAGTGGGAAGAATGCTCTTTACACTTGTGGTCATTGGGAAGAATTACCCGCTTACAGGTAGCTAAAAAGATCAATGATGTCATTGGGAATTTATCTGAGAGGTAGAAATTGACCTTTGCTCAAGGAACCCCTGGCAACCTCTGGAGGAACCCTGATTGAGAAACCCTGGATTAGAGGGTAAGCGCCGCACACACCTCATAATTTATACCTTGTTAAGACTTTGGCAATTTTCTGTCTGAAGTCAGGTGGGCTGCACAACCTTTGTTTGAATCAGTTTGCAATATCTTCTTTTGGTTATAATAGTTATTCTCTAGTGGGGCGCCAATAACTGTTTTCTCTTATATCTTAATTTTAGACATTCAAGGAGTTTGGATAAAAAGGGGAGCAAGGAGATTGGGTATAGGTTGTTAAAACTGGTGGGGTCTAGTGAGGGCTTTTAACCACTTGCCGACCGTCAATCGGCAATTGACGGCGGCAAGATGGCTCTGTAACGCGGATCGCCGTCATACGACGGCGGCCGCGTGATCGAGCCTAGTGAGCGCGGATCTGGGGTGGTCAAAATTGTTGGATATGGGTTAGAGGAACGAGGGGAAAAATAGGTTTGAGGAACTTACAGATTTTAATTCTATATTCTCTTTTGTCAATAACCGCGGGGTGATCTCTTATTGATAATATTGGTTTTCTTCTATAACGTTTGACTAAGTTTGTTTCCAACACGTCGGGTGGACTGAAGTCTGTCTTTTAACGGTTTCAGAATTGTTCCATATTTAATACTCCACACACGCCGCGAATGGGAGATTAGGTCCCAAAGAGTTAGTCCCAAGGAGGTCTCCAACGGTCCC
>BLSH010009605.1:916040-931357 GCA_018402905.1 Glandirana rugosa | reverse complement strand
TTCCCTATCCCCATTTATTTGTAGGGCACTTGCCCTAGTTTGAAGATGATTTTAGAACAGTTATATGGCTTCTACCGTTAATTAATACTTTTCAGACACAGTTTGAAGATGATCCACATTCACCTCCATTTTTGCTTTTTTTATGTTTTTATTTTTTTAAAAATATTTAAAGTTATTTCCCTGTCCCCATTTTTTTGTAGGGCACTTGCCCTACCCTTACCCCCATTTTACTTCCTTTTGCAGCCCTCTAGGGCTTTCCAGGACTTTGTTACAGCCATTTTTGTGCCTAAAAGTTCGGGTCCCCATTGATTTCAATGGGGTTCGTTGTCCGTGCGATCGTTCGGGTTCCGTCCGGACCCGGACCTGGACTTTGTCCCGAAGTTCGGACGGACCAGCAGAACCCGAACTTCCAGAGGTTCGCTCAACTCTACTGATGAGTCATCAGTTGTTAAAGCGGTTGTATACCCCCTAATGGCATTTTTACCTACAGGTAAGCCTATAATAAGGCTTACCTGTAGGTGAAATTAATATCTCTTAAACCTGTACGGTTTAGGAGATATCCACTCTGCATGCAGCCACCTGACATCATGGCGCATGCGCTGGAGGCTGCTGGAAAATCATAGCTCACATCCAGAACAAAGAATTCCTGCGGAGAGTGACATCTCATGGCTCCAGCCACTCACAGCGCTGGTGCTGCATACACGGAAGAAAGAAGAGGGACATCATGTCGGCTCCCTCAGTGTTGATCGTGTCGGGCTGCGGGGGCCTCGTTCTAAGGTAAGTATTTCATAAGATGTTAGTATGCGATGCATACTAACACCTTATGCTATTGTCTTGCAGGGGGTTTTTTTGGTGTGGGTTTACTACCGCTTTAAGAACACAGCAGCCAGCTTCCCGGCCCACTCCTTAACAACTACCTATACTTCACACAGAATTTGAATCATTTTGCATCCGATCCAAGTTGGAATTGTTCCGAAAATTCGGGATTCTTTAGAAAATTAATATACATAATGAAATTAAACAAATGAAATGAATTGTACATGTGTATAAGAACATCTAAACCCAAAATTAAAAATGAATATGGTAAAATAAATATATTGCTGTTTATCAGTTCCTGCATATGATAACTTCATCCAGCCAGTACCACACTTCCCATGCTAGGGAGACAATGCTAACTTACTGTACTGTACATAAGTTGCTCTCCTGATTTAGATTACAGCTATCTCCCCCTCCTCTTCTCTCCATTATATAAAAAGGAGTCTTTTTTAATTCACAGAAAATATCTGTATTCTGGCTCCAATTGTTGTACTAGTGACTTATTCCTTCCTGAGACCTCCATGCCTGACCTGAATATAGAGACAATTACTGCAGGTTATCTTCATCGGATAGCTGAACTCACCAAGCACATGGCATCCATAAATATCTTTGGTGCATGCAGGATGTTGAGGAAAACAATACGATGTGGTGGATGTTGAACCAAAATGAATATTTTATTTTCCTGACCTCAACTTGTGACTTGCAGGAACCATACCGGGTCTTACAAATGGAAAAGAGGAAACTACATCATACAAAGGGCTGTTGAGATAAGTGTAAATCCAAAATTGAGTAAAGCAGAATTACTAATAGTCATGGTATCAAAACCCAATTATGTACTGTATGTCCAATTATTATTCACAGTCATTCTTCTTTCATTATACTATGGCATGTATAATGTAGTAAAAAGGTCAGTGTTTAGTTCTTAGTGCTGAAGATTTGTATTGCAGTGGTGAAATCGACCCGTTTACGAAAATTCATGACCAAAAATGTTAACCATATCAGTTTTTGATTTATTCATTTATTTTGTATTTTATTTATTATTTTATCCCTCACTAATTTGCATAAATAAATCTGTATCCATAACACAAATTCATAAGCAAAGTTCCCCTTTCCACAGGAAATACCAAGCTTACCAATATTCGCAAAGTTCCCCAAAATGTCTTTTTAATGTTGTTTTCCACTTGCTGTGGCTTTTCTGAGCATAAAGCGTTGGCAGATCATCCGTTTCATTTAGTAATCCATGATAAGTATCATGCATGTGAAAGAAAAAAGAAATCACCACATTTCAGGGTCAAGTTATACAGTCAGTTTACTGTCATGTAACTGTCATTGAACAGACCAAAGCTGGTTGTTCTAACTAATACAAGTGAAGCTGATAGAATTTCTTACACACTAGCTCTTCTTATTAATCATGGTGGTATTGACAACCATACAAGGGTAAAAGACAACAGGAACATTGCAGGGATTGTGAAAGACGTTGGCAGCCTTGGGCACTCTGCAGGAAGCAATGATGAAGCATGCCTAGCAGTCTGCACCTATGGTGCATGGTGAATGTGGTCACATTGTGCAAACAGTGGGAGGAGCTTAAAGCGGCATGATTAAATAGAACCTAAGCCTACTCGAACAGTCCTTGTACACACAAAATATGGAGTATGTAATGTAAAATATAGCATACAGAGTTCAGGGGACAGGAGTATGTAATGTACTGGAGGTAGGGGTCAGGAATACAAAATGCATAGAGTCTAGGGGTCAGAGATATGTGATGTACAGTATGCTGGGTTGGAATTATGTAATGTATAGTGTGCAGGGGTCAGGAGTATATAATGCACAGAGTATGTACCCCACAGTGTACAGGGGCCATTAGTATGGAGTGCAGGGGGCAGTAGTATGTAACACAGAGTGCAGAAGTCTGTAGTATGTAGTGCACAGAGTGCAGTGGTCAATAATATGTAATACACAGAGTGTGAAGTCAGCACTCAGGAATGTGCAGAGGTCAGCAGTGTGTAACATACAGAGTGCAGTATGTTACGTATGTAGGTAGAGCATGGGTGTGTGCAGGGGGTGTGCCAGGTGTGCCTGGGCAAACCCTAATCACTATGTTTGATGTCGATTCCCCCCTACAGTCCAGGCTTCCTTCACCTTGTTGGCCCCCACAGTGCTGCTGGCTTCCCTCCTCTCCACCCAACTGCAGCGGGGGACGATTCAAGATGGAGAGCGGGGGAAGGGGCTAGTAAATATGTAATTTACCAGCACATTCCTTTTCTAAATGGACACCATGAACACACGCACTCACTGTGTTCATTTATAACTGAAGCATAGTAAATGGTTTACTGTGCTTGGGTTTGTGAATGAACAGGAAGCCACTCAGCACAGAGCACTTCCCATTCATTCACAGTCCCATGCAGCTCAGGCTGCAGAGAAAGGCATGTGTGTTTGAGCTTTGGGGTGCACACCCTAATGCAATAGGCTGCGCAAATCTATGAGGTAGAGGTTAACGCTGCCCCGTTTTTTGCAGCTCTCCATGTTAGTCAATGGCCCCATAAAAACGTTGGCGTTTTCGAGCTGTAGATGATGTCGGCGTTAGTGAGCTGAAAGTAGAACCCACGGCCATCGCGTTCTGAGGCTGTAACATTTTGGCATTTTTTGAAGCCGAGGCCACAAAACGCCAACTAATGCCAACAAACGCCAACTAATATTGTACCGGCGTTTTCCGGCGTGTTTTTGACACCGACGTTTTTAGGTTGAAAAATAGCAAAGGGATGATTTTTTTTAAAAACGCCTATTGACGCCGACGCTCACTAACGCCGATGCATAACGCCGAAAAACGCTGATTTTTTTTCCTTGACGTCGGGCCCGACGTTTTGTTTATTACGATACGCCCGTGTGTATGAGGCCTAATTATGTTCCTGGTTTTTCTTCTGGCGGGCTTTGCTGGGTCCAACCCACTGCCTCTGTGTGTCATAAAAGGAACGGGTGTTCACACCGAAAGACCCCTGGGGGGGTTGGGATTTTGGGACAGAGAGATGTGCTGGGACTTGCAAAGCTCTTTGAAGAAACCTATTGTGGACTCTACCAAGTATGGATTTTCTTCCTGTGTGGGTATTCTGGGACAGCCACAAGCCTGAAGTTTTGGACTAGGGATGTAGGAAAAGACTGTACATTATGCTGAACTGTTATCTTGTGAATCTCATCATGCCAAATTATTTAAGTGACACTTTTGAAACTTTGCCTTTGACTGATTACTGCAAGTAATATAGTTACAACTCGGGTCACTAGACACATTGGGGTATGAAGATAGCGATACAAGCGTTGGTGTAGTATGAAGATACAAATGGTTACCAAGGGTAATAAAGGTTTTCTATATGTGACGGGTGAGATACCCCCTTGCAGCAAGAGAGATGTTGTCGGCGCTCCTTCTGAATCAATCCTTCTCCCATGGCAACGGGAGCAGATCTACACAGCTGGGGATCTCAGCCTGTGTATAGGTGCAGAAGAGCAAGGATTTAGTGAAATGCACCCATGGAGTCTGTGCTAGGTGCACAGCGGGACCCCATACTGTTACTGGGCGTGAGATAGCAGTAATATGCTGGCCAGGTTGAGGGGGCAAGGGCTCTGGATGTTCCTCCTAATTGCACAAGTGACTGTGATGATGTACAGTAACATTAGCAGAGTTTATTAAAGTTCAGTCATCTGTTCAAGTAAAGGTACCCTCTGTGTAAGACAGCGACCCTATTTAAAGTGCCTAGCATAGCCCAGAAGAACCCACCCCGGGGTTGGCCTCTCGTGACCCTTGCTTGCCGTCCAATGAGGAGGGGAACATGGAGGACCCCATCACACTACACCCTGCCCCTGCTACCATTTACAGTGCCTTGAAAAAGTATTCATACCCCTTGACATTTTCCACATTTTGTCATGTTACAACCAAAAACATAAATTTGTTTTATTTGGATTTTATGTGATAGACCAACACAAAGTGGCACATAATTGTGAAATGGAAGGAAAATGATAAATGGTTTTCAAAATTTTTTACAAATACAGTAAATATGTGAAAAGTGTGGCATGCATTTGCATTCAGCCCCCCGAGTTAATACTTTGTAGAACCACCTTTCACTGCAATTACAGCTAAAAGTCTTTTTGGGGATGTCTCTACCAGCTTTACACATCTAGAGAGTGACATTTTTGCCCATTCTTCTTTGCAAAATAGCTCTGTCTGATTGGATGGAGAGCATCTGTGAACAGAAATGTTCACGTCTTGCCACAGATTCTCAATTGGATTTAGGTCTGGACTTTGACTGGGCCATTCTAGCACATGACTATGCTTTGATCTAAACCATTCCATTGTAGCTCTGGCTGTATGTTTAGGGTTGTTGTCCTGCTGGAAGGTGAACCTCCGCCCCAATCAACTCTGACCAGTTTCCCTGTCCCTGCTGAAGAAAAGCATCCCCACAACATGATACTGCCACCACCATGTTTCACAATGGGGATGGTGTGTTCATGGTGATTTGCAGTGTTAGTTTTCCATCACACATAGCATTTTACTTTTAGGCCAAAAAGTTACATTTTGGTCTCATCTGACCAGAGTACCTTCTTCCACATGTTTGATGTGTCCTCCACACGGCTTCTAGCAAACTGCAAACAGGAGTTTATATGGCTTTTTTCTTGCTACTTTACCATAAAGGCCAGATTTGTGGAGTGCATGACTAATAGTTTTCCTGTGGACAGATTCCTGAGCTGTGGATCTCTGCACTGAGTTACCATGGGCCTTTTGGCTGCTTCTCTGATTAATACTCTACTTGCCTGGCCTGTCAGTTTAGGAGGACGGCCATGTCTTAGTTATGGCACATGTGAGAACCTCTTGTCTCCATATGGTCTACGTACGATCCTCTGGTGTATTGCACCATGCCGCACCTACTCTGTTGAAGGTCACGAGCCCTAAGAAGCAATTGACGTCAAATGATTAAGTAACAGCTGACTGATTGCGTGGCGATTGGTTGAACATGGGAAGTGATCATCAGTATTTTTACATATATACATGTATGCATACCCATGTCTCACTAGCTATGAGTAAGCGCCCTTAGGGTGGCGTGAAACGCGTTAGCAAATACCTCATATCTCCTGTCTGTATGCATGGACTTGGGTCAATAAAAGCATTGAAAAAGGAGTGCGGTCGTCCGGAGTCTCTTTTCGTTCACATGTCTTAGTAGGCTTGAAGTTGTGCCATACTCTTTCCATTTTCGGATGATAGATTGAACAGTGCTCCATGAGATGTTCAACTCTTGGAATATTGTTTTATAACCAACCCTGCTTTAAACTTCTCCACAACTTTATCCCTGACCTGTCTGGTGTGTTCCTTGGCCTCATGATGCTGTTTGTCCAATAAGGTTCTATAACAAACCTCTGAGGGCTTCACAGAACAGCTGTATTTATACTGAGATTAAATTACACACAGGTGGACTCTATTTACTAATTAGGTGACTTATGAAGGCAATTGTTTCCACTAGATTTTAATAAGGGGTGTCAGAGTAAAGGGGGCTGAATACAAATGCACTCCACACTTTTCACATATTTATTTGTAAAAAATGTTGAAAACCATTTATCATTTTCCTTCCACTTCACAATTATGTGCCACTTTGTGTTGGTCTATCACATAAAATCCCAAAATACATTAACGTTTTTGGTTGTAGCATGACAAAATGTGGAAAATTTCAAGAGGTATGAATACTTTTTCAAGGCACTGTAGTATGCATCCTTCCAAACAAGTGTCCATGCATCTTCAAATTCACAATGGAGCACTACTTTTAAAAAAAGATACGTGGACACTTGTTTAAAGGTGATGCACTTTTATTATTCACGAAGTGGATAAACACTCTATTGCTTTATTAATATTTGTTTGGTATTTTATTGATTTTAATCAGCGGCACATGAGGCAATTAAGTTGGTGTGCATAAGTTTAATGTTTACTAGGGTACATTTATAGCTTTATAAATCACTAAGAAGTGCTGCTTTATATTCACTTTATTTTCACTTGACAATAAAGTTGGCAGTATCTCCACCCAGGACAAGGCCTCTATGAACAGAGGGGATATAACACTAAGGAAATTTACCAGTAATCTATTCACAGTAATTGGAAGCAGCGGAACTACTACAATCAGTATATAATATTAACCATAAGTATACAGATACACATCAGTATGGGAATAATATGAGCTTTATATATGTAGCACCCTCTAGTGTGTGCTAGAAGTAAGAGTAGGACAATTATAGTTTAGCTCGGGGCTAAGTCTGAGCTATGGAATCTGGGTCAGGGTTTACTAAGGTTCAGGGCTGGGTGACTCATCCTGGCAGTTCTCTGGTGCCTCCCTCCCCCTGGTCTAGAAGGTTGGAGAATCTTCTAGAAATAGAGGGTGGAGGTTAGGAGGAGCTGCCTTGAATATTTATGGAGCCTCGGCCAATCCTCAGAGGTAGGCTGACAGGAGGCTGAGACCACTCCATAAATAGACATGAGTCATGCCAGCAGGGGCAGTCGGGTGGAAGATTGAGATGCAGTGTTGAGGAGACTGTCGGTGGCCCTCAGGGGTGTCCCCTAGTCTGGGGGGGGGGGTCTTGCCTTGGGTGCTGGAAGGATCCTACTATGTTACGTTGCATCCGATCCGTTTTTTTGACCGATGAAAAATAGGACTTTCATCCGTTAAAAAAAACAGATGATGACCGAAGCGGATGAAAATGGATGCAAATGAATGATCATCAGTTGTCATCCGTTTTTCCATAGAGTTGCATTGATGTCCGTTTTTTATTCGTCAACGGATGGATGAAAAACGGACAAACGGTCCGTATGTGTGAAAGGGGCCTAAAGGTGCTGTGACAAAATTCATTCTACGGTTTGACTGAGGCCCTTATTGTCCTATGTACAATGTGTCTTGTATCTTGTATCTTCCTCAATAAATGTTTCAACTTTTCATATCACAGGGCTGCATACTTTATGGACAGACTATAGCTCTCTCTATATCTATCTATCTATCTATCTATCTATCTATCTATCTATCTATCTATCTATCTACAGTATATGGTAAGGTTTTAACATTCTGTGGTAAATGGCAATGTATGTTAGGCAGTTTGCCAACATTGGTAGAGTTGTTCATGTTTTCAGAGCTCAGCAGACAGCCTCACATTCGGTCATGACAACTGTACTTGCTATTAAAAGATGTTGGTTTGATTGTTCCCTCCTGACATGCATCGGTTCTGCACTCTCTTCATGTTTCCTTCTCCCTTTCCTCATAGACTTCTTCCATTATGCACTCCCTCCTCTGCATGTAGACCACATCCTATTTTCTGTTCTACTTACCTCATGTTCATGAAATAGAAAAGAAAACAAAACTTTGGAGCAAATTCCATTCACGGGTTACGAAAACTATCTGTATTTTTATCTCCTTTTATGGACACGTCTTTTGCATAATCCATTATTCTTTAGCTCTAGATATTGTTTGTGATCATAAGGCAAAAATGTACGATATCCTCAAAATTGATGGCTTAGGTATTGATGGATCCTGGCAGCTTCAGATAACTTTCAATAACATTTGAGTAGCCTAATGGGAAAATTAAATTAGATTAAATCCAATCCCAGAAATAAAATATAATATTCCTAAAAAAATAAAATATAATAACCCTAACATTCCAGAGCGGTCATCTAAATGCTTTTGGATAGCAATATTGTATTGCAATTGCCAAAATATACCGTTTGCGTTAAAACTGTGCTCAGCTGATTTTCTTTATGACGGTGGCTATGCTGGCTCTACATGATCTCGCTTTATATGGGATATAGCCACCCTTCTCAGTTCCAATATTTCAGTGTAAAAGATCTTTAGACAGTGTAATACAGCACATTCAACATTGACCAGCCTACACATGAATGTGCCAGCATGAATGAATTCTAATGGGCACACATGCACATTGGAGTCTGCAGATGCAATGAATCTTAGAAGTTGTTGTGTGAGAAGAGCAATGCAGAATATTCATGCACTACACGTATCACAAAACTGGACATTTAGGAGAAGTGCTTTAGTGGATAGTGTTGTGAGAACAGAATTACGATAGTGAAAAGAGGCTCTGAGGAAGAAGAACTCCTCGAAACGCGTTAGCCTATGCCATTGCGCGATAGCCCCAGGGGATGGGGACAGCTTCACATGGATTCTGAATGAGGATGTGATTTTATTCAAGTTTTAATTTGTGAGCATGATACCTATTTTTGGTTATACAATAAAAACCTTTTACTGAGGACAATGCACTAGGCCACACGCCTTTTATTTTCCTGTTGTTTTAGCACTTTGGACCTCTCCAGTCTGTATAAGGCAGTGAGGTGTGCATTATCCACCTAGAAGCATCAGAATATTAACACAACACTGTACCAAGGCCTACAGTGCAGGAGACATTTTTTGTGTGTTGATTTGGATATTTTTTAACCTCCCTGGCAGTAATCCAGAGTGTGGCTCGAGGTGGAATTTCAGTACCATTAGCGGTAACCCCGAGCCACACTCGGGATCGCAGCGCTACTTACCTTGTCTCATGGATCCAGCGATGCCCTCCCGCTGTGTCAGCTTGTCTGTCCTCCGCCCGATGCCTCTGTGTGCCGGGCTCCATTCCCTGCGAGCGTCGCACGGGGAGGGAGCCCGGCGGCAAATTCAAAAAGTGAAACACACACAGCACATACAGTACACTGTAATCTTATAGATTACATTACTGTATGAAATCATTTCACATCCCCTTTGTCCCTAGTGGTTTGCCCAGAGCCCTGCATGCATTTTTATATTATATATGCCATTCTTTCTACCTGATTTCATGTTTCAAACTTTATCATACCCGGGATGTCTACTAGACTCTTCTTTGGACAGATTTAAGTGAGTTATTCCTAAGAATTACAGGCCTACAATATAAAACGCCAAATTTTCCATGCAAAATAATGTACCGCTTTCAGCACCAAAAATCTGACATAATCATACCACCAGAGAGGTTAAGATGCTGGATTAAGAATTTGTTTTAGCTGGAGGATTTAGTGACACTTAAAGCAGTAGTAAACCGCTGCATAATTAAAAAAGAAACCTGTAAGACAATGGCATAATGTGCTAGCATGCATTGCATACTAGCACATTATGAAATACCTTAGAACAAAGCCCTTGCAGCAGCGGGCAGTCACCACTGAGAGGGCTGACATCTTCCCCCTGTCTTTCTTCGGGGTTTGAGGGCTCCTGCGATGAGAGTCACTGGAGCCGCGATGACTTCACTCCCGTGCAGCCGCCTTTGATTCTGGTAAGTGGTCGCATGCAGGGTGAATATCTCCTAAACAATAGATGTTTAGGAGATATTCATTTTACCTACAGGTAAGCCCTTTTCTACCACTTTAAACGACCCAAGATTCCATAATCCAAACTAACCTGGTGCCACCTTGTTTATTGCATAGGCTAAAGGAAAAAAAAATAAATATAGCCTAAGTTGCAAGACTACCTTACTTTGCGAGGCAATTGACAGTGGCAGACCAGGAATATTAAAGCGTTTGTTACCCCAACATTTCATATTCCTGATATGTGCCTGCTGTACCATGTACTTGTATGAAAAGTATCCTGTTATCTTTGAAGTGCTTCCTTGGTGTGAAATATCTGGTGTTCCTGCCAGTCCCTCTGCTTTCCTATTAAAAACTGACCACACTAAGCAAAGCCCAGCGTGGACTGGCCCACCAAGAGCAAGGGAGGATTCTCTGTGACTATGTGGCCCAAAATGTAAATAAAAAGTACTTAATGGGGCTGGCTTTGATTTCCACCTGTCAATGTCCTTCCTGCCTCTTAGCTAAACATCCCAAACCCAAGCCCCCCTGGCATGTGATTTCCATCAATGAGCAGCAGGGCTCAAGTGCTGCGGGAATGCATGGGAACGGAGTTCCTGCACTTTTTCCATAGGAGGAACTCAGCGGAACACAGGAGACCCGGAAAAGTTTTTTTTTCAAAATCCCCCCATAGTGGGGGATTAGCTTATTAGTGGACAGGATTGGGAGTCTCCGCCCGCTCTACCTCACCCCACCCCCAGTTTCCTGCAGCCCTATTTGCCCTGCTGGTGGTGCCCAGTGACACATCTGAGGGGGCCCCCTGCTGTCCCCCCATTGATGGGCACTGGTGAGGCTGCATTGATGGGCACAGGTGAGGCTGTATTGATGGACACTGGTGAGGCTGAGCTGATGGGCACTAATAAGGCTGTATTGATTGGCACTGGCAAGGCTGAGCTGATGGGTACTGGTGAGGATGCATTAACGGGCCCAGGTGAGGCTGCATTGATGGGCACTGATTAGGCTGCATAGATGGGCACTGATAAGGCTGTATTGATGGGCACTGGTGAGGCTAAGCTGATGGGCACTGATCAGCCTGCATTGATGGGCACTGACCAGGCTGCATTAATGTGCACTGGTCAGGCTGCATTGATGGACACTGGTGAGACTGAGCTGATGGGCACTGGTGGGGCTGCGTTGATGGGCACAGGTGAGGCTGAATTGATGGGCACTAATAAGGCTGTATTGATGGGCACTGGCGAGCTTAAACTGATGGGCACTGACCAGGCTGCATTAATGGGCACTGATCAGGCTGCATAGATGGGCACTGACCAGGCTGCATTGATGGGCACTGATCAGGCTGCATTGATGGGCACTGATGAGGCTGCATTGATGGACACTGGTAAGGCTGCAATGATGGGCACTGTTGAGGCTGAGCTGATGGACACTGGTGAGGCTGCATTGATGGGCACTGGTAAGGCTGCATTTGATGGGCACTGATAAGGAAGGCTGTATTGATGGGCACTGGTGAGGCTGAGCTAAAGGGCACTGGTGAGGCTGCATTTGATGGGCACTGATCAGGCTGCATTGATGGGCACTAGTGAGGCTGCATTTGATAGGCACTGATCAGGCTGCATTGATGGGCCCTGGTGAGGCTGAACTGACGGGCACTGGTGAGGCTGCATTGATGGGCACTGGTGAGGATGCATTGATGGGAACTGGTGGGGCTGCATTGATGGGCACTGGTGGGGCTGCATTGATGGGCACTGGTGAGGCTGCATTGATGGGCACTGGTGGGGCTGAGCTGATGGGTACTGCTGAGGCTGCATTGATGGGCACTGGTGAGGCTGTGCTGATGGGTACTGGTGAGGCTTCACTGATGAGGCTGCATTGATTTGCCCAGTGAGGGGCATTGCTGTAGATTAGGGTACACTAGTGTTGCCCTCTGGAGAGTGAACCACAGTAGATCACTTTTCAGAGGGTGTTTGACAGGTGGCAAGGAACATTATATTGCCTCTTCACCATCTGATTTAATCCCTAAAAGCCTGCACCACTTCACTGCAACTGCGTTTGTTTTGGGGGGTCCAGATATAAGATCTGCGCCTGATATAGGATACGAGTCCTGATAATCTAAACACCACGGTACAGTGTATCTCACCGACCGATGAGATTAAACATCACCTCCAGTTTGGCTTGATGCACGATGTAGCATACAGTGGTGGTGTTGGTGGTGGTGGGGGGGTCTTGGATGAATTCCCACACTTTTTTTCCCAGGACTTGACCCCTGATGAGCAGTCTGTACAATGCATAGCTACTTCAGCAAGCTTTATGTGTACCTATTTTATGGCTGCCACCTGGCTATGACCAACCCTCCTTCTTCCCATCTTCCCTAGTGATGAAGCTGAATCCTGGGGCACTGTAATAATGACATAATTTTGGGGTCAGTAACTCACTTCAAATTTGGTAATGCTGAGATTTGTGGGATGTTGACACCATCCTCTTTGGTAATCAGAAAAGCTTGCAGTAATCAAAATCATTTACTGACTACAAACTTACAAACTATAGCCTAGGGTAGAGCTGCATGATTCTGAATAGAACGAAAATCACATTTTTTTTGCTTAGAATAAAGATTCAGATTCTCTCACGATTCTTGCAGCCTAACGTCATCTTTCATATTGCACAAAAAAAATGGGCTTACTTTACTGTTTATTTTTTCTTTAATTAATTGAAGAGTATTTTTCCCCAAACATTGCTTTTGAAAGATCGCTGCGCAAATACAGTGTGACATAAAATATTGCAACGACCACCATTATATTCTCTAGGTTCTTTGCTAAAAAAAAATATATAGAGTATTTCACAAAAGTGAGTACACCCTTTACATTTTTGTAAATATTTTATTATATCTTTTCATGTGACAACACTGAAGAAATGACACTTTGCTACAATGTAAAGTAGTGAGTGTACAGCTTGTATAACAGTGTAAATTTGCTGTCCCCTCAAAATAACTCAACACACAGTCATTAATGTCTAAACCAGTGGTAGCAAAAGTAAGTACACCCCTAGGTGAAAATGTGCCCTTTTCCCTCCCCGGTGTCATGTGACTCATTAGTGTTACAAGGTCTCAGGTGTGAATGGGGAGCAGGTGTGTTAAATTTAGTGTTATCGCTCTCACTCTCTCATACTGGTCACTGGAAGTTCAACATGGCACCTCATGGCAAAGAACTCTCTGAGGATCTGAAAAAAATAATTATTGCTCTACATAAAGATAGCCTAGACTATAAGAAGATTGCCAAGACCCTGAAACTGAGCTGCAGCATGGTGGCCAAGGCCACACAGCATTTTAACAGGACAGGTTCCACTCAGAACAGGCCTCGCTATGGTCGACCAAAGAGGTTGAGTGCACGTGCTCAGCGTCATATCCAGAGGTTGTCTTTGGGAAATAAATGTATGAGTGCTGCCAGCATTGCTGCATAGGTTAAAGGGGTGTGGGGTCAGCCTGTTAGTGCTGAGACCATACGCCGCACACTGCATCAAATTGGTCTGCATGGCTGTCATCCCAGATGGAAGCCTCTCCTAAAGATGATGCACAAGAAAGCCCACAAACAGTTTGCTGAACACAAGCAGACTAAGGATGTTGGATTACTGGAACCATGTTCTGTGGTCTGATGATACCAAGATAAACTTATTTGGTTCAGATGGTGTCAAACGTGTGTGGCGGCAACCAGGCGTGGAGTACAAAGACAAGTGTGTCTTGCCTACAGTCAAACATGGCGGTGGGAGTGTCATGCTCTGAGGCTACCAGTGTGCTGCCAGCACTGGGGAGCTACATTTCATTGAAGGAACCATGAATGCCAACATGTACTGTGACATACTGAAGCAGAGCATGGTCCTCTCCCTTCGGAGACTGGACCACAGGGCAGTATTCCAACATGATAACAACCCCAAACACATCTCCAAGACAATCACTGCCTTGCTAAAGACGCTGAGGGTAAAGCTGATGGACTGGCCAAGAATGTCTCCAGAACTAAATCCTATTGAGCATCTGTGGGGCATCCTCAAATGGAAGGTGGAGGAGAGCAAGATTTCTAACATCCACCAGCTCTGTGATGTCGTCATGGAGGAGTGGAAGAGGACTCCAGTGGCAACCTGTGAAGCTCTGGTGAACTCCATGGCCAAGAGGGTTAAGGCAGTGCTAGAAAATAATGGTGGCCACACAAAATATTGACACTTTGGGCCCAATTTTGACATTTTCACTTAGGGGTGTACTTACTTTTGTTGCCAGCTGTTTAAAAATCAATGGCTGTGTGTTGAGTTATTTTGAGGGAACAGCAAATTTACACTGTTATACAAGCTGTACACTCACTACTTTACATTGTAGCAAAGTGTCATTTCTTCAGTGTTGTCACATGAAAAGATAGAATAAAATATTTACAAAAATGTGAGGGGTGTACTCACTTTTGTGAGATACTGTACATATATATAATGTTTGAGTGTTTTAAGTCATTTTCTAGCAAAAAATATACTGATTTTAACTTGTAAGCAATAAGTGTCAGAAAAAGGTTTAGTCTTTATGTGGTTAAACTGACCTCATTTGCAGACTGAAGTTCATTCCTTTGATCTAAAAGGAATACAATGTTCCTTTTTATCTCTCAGCACTGAGCAATGTTGTGATAAACTTTGCATTACATTTGTGAGCAGGGAATGGCTCTTCACTTGTTACATGAATTGTGGAAATGCTGGATTCAGATCGTGAGGGGGGGGTTGAATCTAGATTGTGATTTTTTAACAATTAATTGTGCAGCTCTATCCTAGGGTGTAGTAGGAATAGTATAATTTATTTGCAGGCCAGTCAGTCACTATTGTACTGGTAATGTTGGGATTTAGGCGGCCATCTACTTTAATGAGAAAATCAGAAAAGTCTAAAGTAATCTCAACAAACGACTGACTAAAAATTAAAAAAACTATATCCCATGGCACATGACCACTGAATTACACCACAGAATGGCAAGGGGATGTGTGGGAAGAGTAGGATTGGGACATCCAGTAAAAGACAGGTTGCAGTGTCCATCTTCTTTATGAGATTAACAACCAGGCAACAAGGGGCGGGCTGCAGTCAGGCTGAGGGGTGGGGGCACAGCCGCCCGGGACTTTTTTGCACTTCACTCTCATGTGTGTCATTTAGGTCGTAAAGGTG
>BLSH010009605.1:898236-916030 GCA_018402905.1 Glandirana rugosa | reverse complement strand
CACTCCCCCCCCCCCCCCCCCGATGCAATGGCTTATATCCCTCCTGTAGTAGTGTAGATCTGGGCGCCACGGCGCCACCCACTCTGCTAAGTGGAGTGGAGTCCTCTTTTCCTGTGCTGCGGAGTGATCTCTGTTGGACGGACTGGTCACTGGGACTATTAGTGGAGCCGAGGAGGAAGCGTGGAGTCTATGCTTCGGAGGGAGGGAGTGAGTGTCAGTGCAAGGACTGAGCTGAGGAGGAGGAAGCATGGAAGCACTGGAAGGTGCTGGAGGACTCATAGGATTGTAATTTAAAATATAGTTTATACACACAATATCCAATGTTGCTATTGATCCATGTTTAGAAGCTTTCCAAGGGTCCTGGGAGGGGAGGGGAGGGGAGGGGGGTGGGGTGTTAAGGTGCTGATTTCTGCTATTAAGCTGAAAAAAATATAACTGATTTCTTTATTCACTCAGCACCCATTGAGTGGCTTTCGATCAGTGCATGGCCAGCTTGGTTTAATTAGTGAACATTGCACCAAATGGAGGAAAGGGTGCCCAGGTCAGGCTACATCTTCAGCTGCTGAAGATGTAGCCTGACCTGGGCACCCTTTCCTCCATTTGGTGGAGTGAATAACCTACTTGGTACAGGACTAGTCTCACACTTACAAACTCATATTACTGAGAGAAAAGTTTAACTCCTAGCTCAGTGGTGCATAGATTTATATACCTAAGTAGATGGAATGCCAAGAATTCTCCACCACTGTGCTGAAGTTTAACACAGTGGTGGAGAATACTTGGCATCCCATCTACTTAGGTATCTAAATCTATGCACCACTGAGCTAGGAGTTAAACATTTTTCTCAGAAATATGAGTTTGTAAGTGTGAGACTAGTCCTGTACCAAGTAGGCTGGGGTTTTGCATGTGCAGCCACTAGGAACACCTTTTGTGACAATGAAATGGTGTGAGAGGATTTGACTGTGAGCAAGAAGATACCTTCTTTAAAGCCATCTCCGGTTATATGGTTATACATGCACCACTAAATCCAGGAGGATTTATGGGGGACCCTGGTCTGCTCTAAAGGGGGATCTATGGGGACCCTGCTCTCTAAAGGGGGATCTATGGGGACCCTGGCCTGCTCTCTAGGAGGATCTATGGGGACCCTGGCCTGCTCTAAAGGGGGTCATGTTGGCTAAATATATATATTCTTTGCATGGAAAGTTTGGAGTACTTGGTGGTGCATGAAAACCTGGTAGCAGGGGGAATATAGGTGAAAAGGTAAGACTAAAGGGGGTCTATGGGGACTCTGGCCTGCTCTAAATGCTCTAAAGGGTATCCATAAATGTTATTTTAAATGTATTTGTACTTGTAGAACTAGGCCTGAGAGTAGACCAGAGTTTTTTTTTTCCCGCACTGCGGGATTACACAGAACGGGGATCTCCCACTTACCTGTTGGCCCCTGTTATATGAAGTCCCGCTTCCTGGATCAGCACCTATAATAGACAGCAAACTGGTGACGTCTATCATAAGAGCCGGTCCAGGAGGCAGGACTTCATATGACATCGGCTGTGCCAGGTAAGAGGGAGATCCCCCCACTGTGTAATCTGGTGGCTCTCCTCTCTTTGCATTGCATGCTGCATTAATTGGCACTGATGATGCTGCATTGATGGGCACTGGTGAGGCTGCATTGAGGGGCACTGATGGGCACCGGTGACACTGCACTGAGGGGCACTGATCAGGCTGCTTTGTATGGGCACTGGTGAGGCTGCATTGATGGGCACTGATCAGGCTACACTGATGAGGCTCTGGTGATGGGCACTGGTGATGCTGCACTGATCAGGCTGAATGGATGGGCACTGATGAGGCTGCATTGGATGGGCACTGGTGAATCTGCATTGATGGGCCCTGATTAGGCTGCATTGGATGGGCACTGGTGAATCTGCATTGATGGGCCCTGATTAGGCTGCATTGATGGGCCCTGATTAGGCTGCACTGATGGGCACTGGTGACACTGCACTGATGGGCACTGATGAGGCTGCATTGGATGGGCACTGGTGAGGCTGCATTGATGGGCACTGATCAGGCTGCATTTGTGGGCACTGATGAGGCTGAGCTGATGGGCACTGGTGAGGCTGCACTGATGGGCACTGAGGCTGCATTGATGCATTATTTTTGCTAAACCTCCTTTGTTGCTATTAACATTAAATCATGTTACCACATTGTATCATATTTGTCTTGCTTGATAACATCAATATCCATTACAAAACCAGGTGGGCATGGATGGTAAGCTGATTCGGTGGCTCAATGGGCCACTTGACTGGACTTGCCCCCCAGGCTTAAGGCTGCCAGCCCTCCCCTGCAGGCAACCCTGCCCTACTGATAGGATGGCATCATTGGCGGGTGGGGCTTGAGACCCGGGAGAGGGAACGCGGGCTCAGTGACATGGCCGCACAGCAAGAGGTGAGCGGTGACCACGGTCTGTGATAATCCTGTCCTGGGCGTGGTTGCCGCTCACCTCCTGCTGCGCAGCCTGGACATCAAAAAGCCACAAACCAGTACCGGCCTGTGGCCCAGGGGTTGGGGACCCCTGCTTTAGCACATAAACTCCCTCTCTTAATAAATGCCTATACTTTCAGGCTTTCCTATGTACATTTTTACTGCAGCTCTTGACTGATGTATTGCTGATTTTCCGTCTGCCAAGACCAAACCAAACTTCCCACCTTGCCCTCCTTATGTAAATAAGAAACAACCACACTATAATGGATTTTAAATGGCCATAGCAGCCTTTTTTAACAAAACACAATTTTAACAAATACGCCTTTTATTACATTCCATAAAAGATAAACTTTAACCCGCTAATGTATAATACTGACTCTCTTAAGTCCAGGTATTTGGAGGCAAGCATGGTCTACTGAATCGCCTGTTTCAAGCACTCAGTTCCACACCACTGCCCCCAGCCGCAATTATACAGACTCAGGGACAATTAGTTACCACATTACCACCTGATAAAGCCCCAATACTGATAACGTCATACTGACGTCACATATATGAGAAGGTACGCATACCACAGATGGGCCCAACCCACCATTCTCCACCGACAATTTTGACCATACCCACCTTCAAAAGCCTGAGACCCTTGTGCCCTGCTATGACTCCACTATACCCGCACTCTGATAGCACGCACAATTGCACACAACCTCCCTCCAGACAGCAACAAGGAAAGAAACAGACGAATGGTAAACCAACCAACAGTAACAATTAGGGGAGGGAGGGAAAAGTTTCTCCACCTCTCACTGGCTCTACTCCAGGGGAACCCCAACTGCCGGCCCTCTGGTCTAACTTGGCACCCCAAAAAATGTAGGAGTGACCGAGGATCCACACGAAATATTCTCTGTCTGAAAAATGCAAGCATCACAAGCAACACCAAAGGACAACAACAGAAACAGACCAAAGACAAACAGAATAACACCAAGAACAACAACAGACAGAAACACAGGGATACAGAGACTACTAGCAAGCGCGTAGAAGATAAGTACGAACATATAAATTGAAACGGCCGAATTCCCAGCGACCAATGCGCTGCAACACCTACTCACCCAGACCCCATCTGGCAACCTCCGTGGCAGCCCCTATCCTGAAGGAATGGGGAAGCGTAGTCCGTCGGAGCAAAACCGGCAGCCAATAAACATTTCCTATAAACTGAAACCGAGACAATGCCGAACCGTCGGCGTGTTGCAAGAAAGGCCCAGGCCCCACCGGGGTCACGGCAGTGACCGGGCAAGAAGAAGAATAGGGAACTAGTCCAAGCTGGACACTGGCCCCATGGCCCAATTGATCAATCTTTGATCTTCGAATGAACAAGGAAACCCTGTCTCCATGAACAGAGACATCCAAAGCCGCCAACCCTCCCCCGACACGGGTAGAAGAACTCACCAGTTCCCCCACCCTGAGGGCCCCGAAAAAAAGCCAGTACGAAAGCGGTCCTAAAGAGAACCACTTCAAAGGAAGAAAAGCAAACCTTAGGCAACTGATCCAAAAGTACTCCCAGCATATTGAAGGAAATTGGATGGCGGGAATCCTTAAGCCACTTACCCCTCCTGTAACCCCGCAGAGCTTTGTGAACCAAAAAAGATTTTGCGACGTCTGTCAAACCCAAAAACCGAAACAGAAATAACCTGTCACCTACCTGGTGGTGGAGTCTGATTGTGCAGAGGGCAACCTCTCTTACGGCTCTGGTTCATGAACCCCTGATAGAGCAGACAGGAGATTCTGGAGCATAGGGGAGCATGAGGGCTGGTACGGATGCGGATGGTGTTGTGAGGATCCTCCAGGGGCTCGTGCAGACAGAAGATTGGTGCTGCAGGCTGGGTCGGTAACAAGCGAGTGCGGTACAAAGGGAGCAGGCAAGCGGGTCGTCGGGTACAGGCAGGGTCGTTAACAGGCAGGCAGCTGAGGTACAAAAGGGTCAGGCAGAAGCGTGGTCGTAGACAGGCTGTGGGTGTTCAGCGCAGCTTCGGCAGTGGCCTTCTGATGTGGATCTTCGTACAGACAAGCCATTGCTTGGAAGAACCGGGACAAGTCCGATACTTCAGGCGCTCCTTGCTCCAGGAGCCGATGGACCCATGATTGAGGCTCGTCTTGTAGTAGAGAAATCACCAGTCCCACCTTTGTGGTTTCCAGGGAGAAGGCATGGGGTTGCAAGTTGAAATAAAGTTTGCAGGCGTGGCGGAACGCCCTGAACTTCCTACGGTCCCCCGAGAACCGCCCTGGCAAGGGCACTGTGGGTTCCGGAGGACAAAAGACCATGTGAGCTGACAAGCCCCCGATGGGACAAGAGAACTAAATTCCAGGACCTGGGTCTCCAGCTAGGTGTAGCCTGCTTGCAGGTGTTGAACGGCTCGAGAGAGACCGTCCAAATGCTGACAGAGGTCATGCAGCGGAGAGGGCCCCTGCTCAGACTCAGACATGGCTGTCCGTTTCTGTCAGTGATTGTGCAGAGGGCAACTTCTCTTATGGCCCTGGTTCAGGAACCCCTGATAGAGCAGACAGGGGATTCTGGAGCACAGGGGGGCACTACGGATGCAGATGGTGTTGTGAGGATCCTCCAGGGGCTCGTGCAGTCAGAAGATTGGTGATGCAGGCTGGATAGGTAACAAGCGGGCAAGTGCGGTACAAAGGGAGCAGGCAAGCGGGTCGTCGGGTACAGGCAGGGTCATTAACAGGCAGGCAGCTGAGGTACAAGAGGGTCAGGCAGAAGCGTGGTCGTAGACAGGCTGAGGATCGGTGTAGGCAGAGTTCAAACGAAGGTAAGGCAAGCCGGGCCACAGATACAAGAATTCCTAGCAAACAAGCCACGGGAAAGACACTGGTAGAATGGACAGCATCTGCTGCAGGGTGCTGTCCATCTAAATAGAGTGTTTTGGCACCAATGGCAATGCGCACGGGAGGCTGCAAGTGGCCATTTTTCCTAAACCGCCATTTTGCGATTCAGCGAGGAACTAGGGACTCCTTCTTCGAAATTCTTACCTATAAAATATAACAAAACATGTGACCAATCTTCCTCCTGAAAGCAAGCACCCACCGAACTTACCAATTTGTGCAATTCGCGCCAGACACATTCATATGCTGTCCACGTGGAAGGACAAACCAACTGCTGAATAAAACCATCTACGGTTGCAAGGCAACGGTCCACAAGTGACTGGGGCATGGAATGCCGAGCTGCTCCGCCTCCGGTGGCAACTGACGGAATTTTTCCCACTGCAGGCGAGAAAGTGCACCAGCCACTGTATTAGTCACCCCAGGCACATGAACAGCATACACAAAAGCATTTAAACTCAGACACTGCAGAACTAAACACCTAAGCAAACGCACAACTGATGGAAAAGAAGCTGTAATGGTGTTAATGGCATTCACCACCCCCAAGTTATCGCAGTGAAACTGGACACACTTTTTCTGGGATTCTTAGCCCCATATTTCGACAGACTATGGGGAACAATTCCAATAGCACAAGGTTGCGACTGACATCTGAATTACTCCAGGACACCGGCCATCATCCTGCGCTCCACTAGCCCCTAAAATAGGCCGCATAACCCACCGAACCTGCCGCATCTGTATAGAGGTCCAAATCACAGTTGGACACTGCCACCAATCCACAAAGGCCGCCCATTGTATTTGTCAAGGAACATCTACCAAACCCAAAGATCTTCCCGATGTTCCTTGTGGAGTTTCATGAAATGGTGTGGAGATTTTGCCCCAGCAGTAGCAGCCACCAGCTTGGCCGATAGGGATGATGCAGCAGGCAAAATTTAACTTTCCCAGAAGAGACTGCAGGGATCGTAATTGCAATTTCTTGCAATGATGAGACTGAGTAACTGTCTACTGAAGATCGTACAGTTTATCAACAGGTAGCCTACATTCCATCCTAATCGTATCAATGATGATACCTACAAATTTCAGCTCCTCGGTGGGACCTTCGGTTTTTTCCGGTGCCAATGGTACCCCAAAAACCTCAAACATATGCTGAACCATGGCCAACAAGATATGGTAAGTCCGAGCCCCTGGAGGGCCGATAACCAAGAAATCGTCCAAGTAATGGATTATGGACTGCAGACCAGACAAATCCTGCACCATCCATTCAAGAAAGGAACTGAAAGTTTCGAAAAAGGAACAGGAAATGGCGCAGCCCATCGGCAAACAGCAATCAACGAAATATTGACCCTGCCAAACGCAACCCAACAGAAGGAAACTCTGTGGGTGGACGGGCAACAATCGAAAGGCTGCATCAATGTCAGTTTAGGCTAGCAGCGCACCCTTGCCAAACCTACGGACCCATGCAATGGCATCATCGAAAGAGGCATAGGACATCATGCACAATTTGGTGTCAATTGCGTCATTGACCGAACGGCCCCAAGGATGCGATAGATGGTGGATAAGGCAAAATGTATTGAGTTCTTTCCTAGGGACCACCCTGGGAGGAGAAACCACCAAGCCAGCAAGCGGTGGAAAAGAATACGGGCCCACCAGCCTCCCCAAGGACACTTCCTTAGCCAATTTTGCAGAAATCACCTCAGGGTGCACGTTTGCTGAGCACAAGTTAGCCACCACTGGAGGGATACAGGACATTGAACAGGGAATCGGAAAACCTGCAACAAAAACTGAGCAGCGGCCCGGTCCAGATACCTACTGAGAAAGGGCACCATCTTTTCCACCCGCACTGGAGTTCTCCCCTTTTCCAGCGTCGATCGACTTTCCCTTTCCTTGCTTAAAACACTCCGACTAGGGGTGTGAGCCTCCGCATCCAGAGCATGCGTGATGGTAACAGCAGGATCCCCTGAATCTGCAGGTCCCATCGTTGAACTGCTAGCAATACCCCTTTTGCTACGTGGCCGATAGTGCTGAGGCCGATGCACCCCTGGCCCCTCCCTGAAAGGCGTGGGTAACGGCCCTGGCCTAGGTCATCAGCTTCATCCACAAGCTTATGTCCTTGTGGTCCCACCTCAGTGAGGGTCTAACTACCTCAAGCTACCCCCCCCCCCCCATACACTCTCTGGACCTCACTGATAGAGTCCACATAACAAAAAAGAGCAGAACAGTTCTCCGGCGCCTTCTCTCCAATCACACTGGCCAAAATGTTGAATGCCTGAAGCCAACTCCCGAATGTCCTGGGAATCAAGCGGTAACGCCGCTTCTCTTCTTCCTCCTTTTCACTCTTGTCTTAATTTCATCTAAATTAAACTTCTTCAGTGGCAGAAGGGAAAATATCTGAACGTATTCCCCCTTCCAGATCTTTTCCCTCACTTCCGGCTTAAGATGCGCACCTAAAGGGCCCTCGAAGCAGACGTAAACTTTGCATTTGGCCGAGTCAGATAAACACATTCTGTCGGGAGCCTCATCCACTTTCTTGGATTTCAACGTTGTCTTCAGCGCACCATCTGACGAAGCCACTACCGAACCTTGGATGACCAAGCCAGCTTCTCTGCCCCCTGTCATCACCACGCACCCCCTGGCACCTCGGAGGGGAGTACTGCCAACGATTGCGTAAGTCCTGCAACGGATGCACCCTGACCCCCCGCAGTCATCCAGGCTAACACTGGCAAAATTACCAGAGGGGAGGAAACCCCCCCCCCCCCGCGACACTGCACGCTAACAGCTCCCTGCACCCCGACAGCCAGGTCTGAAGCACCTGAGCCATTAACCCTTCCTTCCCAGCAACCCCTGTAGTGGCCGCAGCCGGGGGATCCCCCTAGAAAAGGTGTGGGCTGTTTGGGTACTGGGCAGGACTTGTGCAGAAGGAGGAAGACCTCACAGCATTCCAGTGCTGGATCAATCATTCAGCGCTAGTGCAGTCTCCCTCCTATTCATCTCTCTGGTATTTGCCCGAATATGCAGCCGGTGTCGCCTTTGCCGGTACATCACTGAGCATGCGCTGCTGACGTCAGCAGCTGCATGCAAATGGAATATCTCCTAAACCGTACAGGTTTAGGAGATATTCATTTTACATACAGGTAAGCGTTATTATAGGTTACCTGTAGGTAAAAATGTTTTTGGGGGTATACAACCACTTTAAACTAACCTTTTCAATGTTGCATACTACATTACTAAATATGACATACTATGATTTTAAGTGTCTGTAACATACTATGTTATTTGCATAAATAGGCAGCTGCAGTGATTGTTTTCTTATGACTACAGCAGTATAATTAGTGTTTAATGTTCATTATATCATCCTAATTGTATTTATTTCACAAGGTACCTCAAACCTGAAATTTCTAAAACATTAACTGTAATCTTTGGAAACCTCAAAATATGCAACCGAATCATTCCTAAGCCCATTCTCAGGCTGATGTAGACACAAGCCATGATGTAGCACAAGGATGTTCTCCAGTCAGCCCAGCCAGCACCACAGCTACATTCCTGATGCCATTGCCAAGTCAACTCCCACCAAGGAAGATATAACCAATTGACATATTTCAGCAGCATTTGACCAGTGGAGCCTTTTGTTTTAGACAAGCATAGCAAATTGTCCTAAATTTAGACCAACATTTTGTTATATCTTAACCACTTCAGCCCTGGAAGGATTTCTCATTTTAGGACCAGAGCAATTTTTGCGATTCGGCACTGCGTCGCTTTAACTGACAATTGCGCGGTCATGCGACGTTGTACCCAAACAAAATTTGTGTCCTTTATTTCCCACAAATAGAGCTTTCAATCTTGCAAAAAAAAAACAAATTTCTTACTTTTTGCTAACATACAAATCCAAAAAAAATATAAAAAAATAAAAATTTTCCATCGGTTTTGGACGATTTTATATTCTTCCTCATATTTTTGGTAAAAAAAAAACCACAATCTGCGTTTATTGATTGGTTTGCGCAAAAGTTGCCGCGTTTACTGATGATGAGAATTCATTTCTGGGGTTTTTATTAATTTTTTACTAGTAATGGCGGCGATCTGCGATTTTTAGCGGTACTGCGATCTTGCAGCGCACATGTCGGACCATTTTGACACTTTTTTGGGACCACTGGCATTTATACAGCGATCAGTGCTATAAAAATGCACTGATTACTGTGTAAATGCCATTGGCAGTGAAGGGGTTAACCTGGAGGGGGTGCTCTAAGGGTTAACTGTGTTCCCTGGGCGTGTTCTAACTGTATGTGGGCTGCCCTGGCTGGGGGAAGGGAGTGATCACGGCTTCCAAATACAGGAAGCCTGTGATCACAGCCCTTCCCTCTCTAACAGAACGGAGATCCGTGTTTACTTACACGGACCTCCGTTCTTTCACTGCGGGGGGTGGAGGGCATCGCGGGTAGCCGGCGGCGATCGATTCTGCCCTACCTGCTCCCTGCCCCCCCCCCCCCCGAACACAGTGAGCGCGCGAGCGCGCCTCCGGCGGCACGCGCTCACCAGGCGGCATGCTGAACACAACAAAACCTTTGCAGAGGAATTTCAATTAATAGTATGCTTAGTGTTAACAGTAGGTCAGTTAACATTTCTTCTAAAAGAAGGTCATCTACAAGAGAGAAATTGAAGAGGTGCACCAAAAGAAAAAAAAAGTAAAACCAATTCACAAAAAAATTAAAAAAAGGACTGGCTGAAGCAGGACCGGTTCATGGTCAGCAAAAATATGCCTCAAAAATATTCTACTATTTCTAAACTCTACACAATCTGGTCAGGTGACCAAGCAGGCATGTTTAGAGGAAACTATAGGTGATGACACAGAAAGACATGAGAGTGTGACATATTGTTAGTGCACCTAAATCTGCTAGTACGTCTAAGGCTTTCCTCCCTCAGGTGGTTAGTGAATGTAAAGAGGAGGAGATCGCTGCTGTTCCCGACCAGCCCAGGTGAATAAATGATTAAGAGCAGCCTCAGCCTACATGTCTCCACCAAACCACATTCTCCAATGCATTTCGCCCTGCCAACCGGGGCTTAATCATAGGTTGGGTTACTAGCCAGCTCACCAGATGAAAACACCCTCTGGTGATCAACACTGCTTACAGAAGGAAGGTTGAAGATGCTCATGCTTAGTGTAACCCTGATGTAAGCCATGGTAAATGTCTTGACCTTGTCTTGCTTATTAGCAAATATGATATCAATCTTTACCAGCATGTACAAGAGGTTGGGGCCCTGACTAATAAAAGAAACACAAATCACTCTAATGGCACAGGAAGAGGTGGTCTGGTAACATTGATCCCCCTCATGGGAAACATGGTGAAAAATAGGCCAGGATGTTAGAGAAGGTGTTATATCCAGTGTGGAAATGGACATGTAACTGGGTACTCTGCTGGCTGTATGCAGCGCTCTCTTACTTCTCAACCCCCCCGTCCATGCTGGGACTTCTGTGTGTTATGTAGCAGTCGGTTCTCATCCCTCTCTTTCCTGCTGTAAGAGCAGAGCAGGCGGTGCTCCTCTCACCCCTCTCTTTCCTGCTGTAAGAGCAGAGCAGGCTGTGCTCCTCTCACCCATCACTTCCTTGCTGTAAGAGCAGAGCAGGCTGTGCTCCTCTCACCCATCACTTCCTTGCTGTAAGAGCATAGCAGGCTGTGCTCCTCTCACCCATCACTTCCTTGCTGTAAGAGCAGAGCATGCTGTGCTCCTCTCACCCCTCTCTTTCCTGCTGTAAGAGCAGAGCAGGCTGTGCTCCTCTCACCCATCACTTCCTTGCTGTAAGAGCAGAGCAGGCTGTGCTCCTCTCACCCCTCTCTTTCCTGCTGTAAGAGCAGAGCAGGCTGTGCTCCTCTCACCCATCACTTCCTTGCTGTAGGAGCAGAGCAGGCTGTGTTCCTCTCGCCCCTCACTTCCCTGCTGTGTGAGCAGAGCAGGGCTCTGTGTGAAATCCCATGCTCACTCCTGCCACCCCCCCTCCGCCCCCTCCTTGCCTGTACTTTGGAAAAGTATGCAAAAACATTTTTAAAAATAAATAAATGAATAAAACTGTGAACTGTAGAATTACTGCTCTTGCTCCAGCATGCATGTCTATATATAACATGTGTAGAGCAATCATCGTTTTCATACATAGCCACACCAATACTCACATGTACGTGTGTATTGGGTGCATGTGGAGGTGGGGGGCTTGGAATTATTTTTTTACTTTTATTTTTTAGGACCCTTTTTTCACATTATTGCTAACACATAGACGACCAGTATGTGATAGCATTTTTATAGTGACAGGTTCTCCTTAATGATACATCATGGGTCTGTTAGACCAAGATGTTTACCCTGCACTCCACAGAAGCTAATGCTTCATTAGCTCCTTCCCCAAACAGCACCGCTGGGGAAGGTTAACTATGAAACAGGAAGAGATGTAGTGCACGTCTCTTCCTGGTTCATTCATAGAAGAAATAATCAGCAAATGGATGTTTTCTGAGTTTCCTCCATCCTACCCAATGACACTTGTCATACCAGCCTCGGAGGTGGGACAGCAGTGTCTGGCTTACATGATAGTGGGGAAGGGGTGTTGATGTGATTGGACAGCAGTAAAGAATCACTTCCAGGAAAAGCCAATAGGCGGCTGAGAATGTACACACATTGTGGGAAGCCGGCTGTGACTTCCTGAGGCCAACTGAGCATGTGCAAGCCACGCTACGCTTTTTGAATGGACCCACAGCCTACTGGGACCCGTGCCATGTCCCAAAAAGTTTCAGGCAGGAAGGGGAGGGGGACATCTGCTTAGATTGCAGTCTAGGAGATCTGAGCAGAAGTGGGAGCAGGTACTTGTCCAAACTATTCGATTTGATTCAGAATTAGAACTTTAAATATACAAACGGGAGACAAAAAAAATCGAACTTTTTTCATTAAATCATAATCTTTATTACAAAGTACCACCTTAAGAAGTAAAACATATGGCCATTGTAGAATTTGCGCAATGTGAATTACAATAAAACATGAGTCACTCAAGATAGCTATAGAGAAAATAGAGAAAATGAATTATAAATAAATCCATACCAACAAACGAATCCACCTCTTATGTGAGACCAGGGGCGTAACGATAGGGGTTGCAGGGGTTGCAATTGCAACCGGGCCCCACGGTCCAGGGGGCCCATGTGCCTCCCTTATACACCTGAATAGGAGGGATGGCGGGGGTGGCATTTAGAGGAACCAATCTCCTCCATTTTCCTCTATCCAGTTTACTTGTCTTCTGCTGTTCCCAGGGCCCCTGTGTGCTTCCCTGGTCCCCCTGGGGCCTGCTGCAGAACTTGTGAAAGGGCCCCACTGCAGTACTGTAATAAAGGGACCCTCAATAGGCGTAAAGGGCCCCAGGATCAGTGGGAAGAGGGAAGGGCCCTGGCCAGGGGTCAGGGGGCCCTTCATAATTTCTTGCACCGGGGCCCTGAAGGTTCTAGTTACGCCTCTGTGTGAGACATAAGAGAAACCGGAGAAGAGGAAGAGAAAAAATACACACACATATGTAGGTGTATATATACAGTATATATATATATATATATATATATATATATATATATATATATATAGTGAAGAAAATAAGTATTTGAACACCCTGCTATTTTGCAAGTTCTCCCACTTAGAAATCATGGAGGGGTCTGAAATTGTCATCGTAGGTGCATGTCCACTGTGAGAGACATCATCTAAAAAAAAATCCAGAAATCACAATGTATGATTTTTAAACTATTTATTTGTATGATACAGCTGCAAATAAGTATTTGAACACCTGAGAAAGTCAATGTTAATATTTGGTACAGTAGCCTTTGTTTGCAATTACAGAGGTCAAACGTTTCCTGTAGTTTTTCACCAAGTTTGCACACACTGCAGGAGGGATTTTGGCCCACTCCTCCACACAGATCTTCTCTAGATCAGTCAGGTTTCTGGCCTGTCGCTGAGAAACACAGAGTTTGAGCTCCCTCCAAAGATTCTCTATTGGGTTTAGGTCTGGAGACTGGCTAGGCCACGCCAGAACCTTGATATGCTTCTTACAGAGCCTTGGTTATCCTGGCTGTGTGCTTGGGGTCATTGTCATGTTGGAAGACCCAGCCTCGACCCATCTTCAATGCTCTAACTGAAGGAAGGAGGTTGTTCCCCAAAATCTCGCAATACATGGCCCCGGCCATCCTCTCCTTAATACAGTGCAGTCGCCCTGTCCCATGTGCAGAAAAACACCCCCAAAGCATGATGCTACCACCCCCATGCTGCACAGTAGGGATGGTGTTCTTGGGGTGGTACTCATCATTCTTCTTCCTCCAAACACGTTTAGTGAAATTATGACCCAAAAGTTCTATTTTGGTCTCATCTGACCACATGACTTTCTCCCATGACTCCTCTGGATCATTCAAATGGTGATTGGCAAACTTAAGACGTGCCTGGACATGTGCTGGTTTAAGCAGGGGAACTTTCCGTGCCATGCATGATTTCAAACCATGACGTCTTAGTGTATTACCAACAGTAACCTTGGAAACGGTGGTCCCAGCTCTTTTCAGGTCATTGACCAGCTCCTCCCGTGTAGTTCTGGGCTGATTTCTCACCTTCCTTACGATCATTGAGACCCCACGAGGTGAGATCTTGCATGGAGCCCCAGTCTGAGGGAGATTGACAGTCATGTTTAGCTTCTTCCATTTTCTAATGATTGCTCCAACAGTGGACCTTTTTTCACCAAGCTGCTTGGCAATTTCCCCGTAGCCCTTTCCAGCCTTGTGGAGGTGTACAATTTTGTCTCTAGTGTCTTTGGACAGCTCTTTGGTCTTGGCCATGTTAGTAGTTGGATTCTTACTGATTGTATGGGGTGGACAGGTGTCTTTATGCAGCTAACGACCTCAAACAGGAGCATCTAATTTAGGATAATAAATGTAGTGGAGGTGGACATTTTAAAGGCAGACTAACAGGTCTTTGAGGGTCAGAATTCTAGCTGATAGACAGGTGTTCAAATACTTTTTTTTGCAGCTGTATCATACAAATAAATAGTTTAAAAATCATATATTGTGATTTCTGGATTTTTTTTTTAGATTATGTCTCTCACAGTGGACATGCACCTACGATGACAATTTCAGACCCCTCCATGATTTCTAAGTGGGAGAACTTGCAAAATAGCAGGGTGTTCAAATACTTATTTTCTTCACTGTATATATATATATATATATATATATATATATACATATAAACACACAAGCTATATTACCAAAAGTATTGGGACAGCTGCCTTTACACCCACATGATCTTTAATGGCATCCCAGTCTTAGTCCGTAGGGTTCAATTTTGAGTTGGCCCACCCTTTGCGGCTATAACAGCTTCGACTCTTCTTGGAAGACTGTCCACACGGTTTAGGAGTGTCTATAGGAATGTTTGACCATTCTTCCAGAAGCGCATTTGTGAGGTCAGGCATTAATGTGGATGAGAAGGCCTGGCTCACAATTCATCCCAAAGGTATTCTATTGGGTTGAGGTCAGGATTCTGTGCAGGCCAGTCAAGTTCTTCCACCCCAAAGTAGCTCCTCCATGTCTTTATGGACCTTGCTTTGTGCACTGGTGTGCAGTCATGTTGGAACAGGACGTATCCATCCCCAAACTGTTTCCACAAAGTTGGGAGCATGAAATTGTCCAAAATGTCTTGGTATGCTGATGCCTTAAGAGTTTCCTTCACTGGAACTAAGGGGCCAAGCCCAACCACTGAAAAAACAACCCCACACCATAATCCCCCCTCCACCAAATGATTTGGACCAGTGCACAAAGCAAGGTCCATAAAGACATTCAATAACCCCAGTATCTTTATCTTCAGCCGGCGGCTGGCTTTTTGAAAGCGTTTCGTCCACTCCCGCCGCTCACTGGTGTTTCTGGGGCTTTGCCCATGATACGATCCAATTGGGCGGCCGGCTAGTACCAGAGGCGATCGAAGAGTAGATTCTCTTCGCCTCTATGGCTTAGGAGGACGAGAGTGATGTCATGACATCATTTCAGGTCCATGCTGGTAGTAAACTTTTTTTTCAATCAAAAGATTATTTTTTTTTTTTTAACTTTTGCTTTTAAAATGTAAAGGAGAGATTTGGAGTCTTTTTGACCCCAGATCTCTCCATAAAAAGGACCTGTCATCCTCTTACATTCCTTGTAATAAAAATAAAAGTGATGAAAAAAAAATGTAAGGGACAGTGTAAAAATAAAAAATATAAAGTAAAATAAATAAGGAAAAAAGCGAGGTATCACTGTGAAAGATAGAGCAAGAGCAATAATTCTAGCACTAGACCTTCTCCCTAATTCTAAACAGGTAACATGTAAAGGTGTTTAAAGCGTTGCCTATGGAGATTTTTATATACCGTAGTTTGTTGCTATTCTATGAATGTGTGCAATTTTAAAGCGTGACATGTTAGGTATCTATTTACTAAGCGTAACATCATCTTCCACATTTTACAAAATAATGAGGTTTATTTTGTGATATGTTTTTTCTTAATTTATTCAAGTGTATTTTTTTCCAAAAAAATTGCGTTTGCAAAACCATTGCGCAAATACTGTGTGACATAAAAAATTGCAATGATTGCCATTTTATTCCCTAGGGTCTCCACTAAAAAAAATGTATAATGTTTGAGATTGATAAGTAATTATCTAGCAAAAAGCACCATAAAAAGCCTGGTCTTAAAATGGTGGCTAGGTACCTGGTGCCTTGAAGTACTTCAGCTTTTCCTCTCCAACACAACAGATGCATTGCGCATGTAAATCAATCACAACCCCACTTTTAACGTGTGTGTAACTTACCTACTTTAGCTGTAAAAAGTAGGTATCTATGTCTGTGTCTCCTGGCTGAATTTCAAACTTCTCTGACTTCCTGTTTCCTTCCTTTACCAGTCCTGATACTACATGTCCCTTTGAGCTGCTGTAGTTTCAGGGCTGGTGTTCCATCAGAATCAGCAACCCGTCAGATTAATTAACAGAAGTGATGTTACGTCACCTGCACATGCGTCCACCACTACCAGGTTTGCTCATCTGACAGAACATCTGCAGTCAGAAGAAGCGACAGCTGACATCTTACTACACCCAGCTACCTCCTTGAATTTCACAGTAATTTTAGCAATAAAGTGAGTGTATATAAATAAATATAGTATATAAGCTCACTTTATTGCTAAAATTACTGTGAAATTCAAGACGTAGCTAGGTGTAGTAAGATGTCTGCTGCTGCTTTCTGACTGCAGGTGTTCTGTCGGATGAGCAAACCTGTTAGTGGTGGAACGCATGCACAGGTGACGGAACGTCATATCCGTTACCTAGTCTGATGGGTCTCCGATTCTGACGGAACCCAGGCTATGGGAGTCACTTGTAGCAGTTCTGGGAGTTGATGTGGATGGGTCCTAGGGTTACTGTGAGTGTTTCTGTGCCTTCATGTGGGTGGTGAAAGAAGAAAAATGGAATTCTGCTCTCACCAATCACATTCCATTCCCCTCTGCAGTGAACAGAGTGCTGTACAGCAGGAAGTGTAACCTTACAAACCATCTCTTGGAAAAGAAATGTGCTATTATAGCTATAAAGGGCACATAATATAATAGTGATCACATGATTGTGGAATAGAGAAACAGCAAATTGTCTTTGTTGAAGACATGATTTGTAATGTGTATATCGTGTTTGCACACACAAAACACACACAAAACTCGATTTAGGCAAATGCTCTCTGAAGAGTGATCCGGATGCAGATCACTCTTCAGTCTGCAAAGCAGGTGTGAATGTGTCATTCCTGTCTTGCAACATGCCATGCCATAATGGCTTACTGCAAGACTAGAGAGGAAGGGCTATGGGAGGTTATTATGAAGGTGTTTCCTTCATATGTAAAGGAATCACTTTAAAGAGAGAAGGGCTCTGAGAGGGTGGGATCTGAGGGGTGGAACCAGGGGCGTAACGATAGGGGTTGCAGGGGTTGCAATTGCAACCGGGCCCCATGGTCCAGGGGGCCCATGTGCCTCCCTTGTACACCTGAATAGGAGGGATGGCGGGGGTGGCATTTAGAGGACCCAATCTCCTCCATTTTCCTCTATCCAGTTTACTTGTCTTCTGCTGTTCCCAGGGCCCCTGTGTGCTTCCCTGGTCCCCCTGGGGCCTGCTGCAGAACTTGTGAAAGGGCCCCACTGCAGTATCGTAATAAAGGGACCCATGATAGGCGTAAAGGGCCCCAGGATCAGTGGGAAGGGCCCTGGCCAGGGGGCCCTTCATAATTTCTTGCACCGGGGCCCTGAAGGTTCTAGTTACGCCTCTGGGTGGAACACTCCCTGTTTACACTGGTCGGCATATACAGTCCTGCTTACCATTATTGGCACCCCTTCATGTTTTGCATAACTGAGTGAATGTCTTCAGAAATAAATGGAAATGTACCAAATTTATATCAGCAGGATCTTTTA
>BLSH010009605.1:884140-897169 GCA_018402905.1 Glandirana rugosa | reverse complement strand
TCTTGTGCTTGCAAATAATAGCATTTCTGGTGTCGTCAGACAGCTCCTTTGTCTTTACCATTGTCACACATGAAGAGGGAATAACAGGTGGCTTTTTATAAAACCAAAATGTTCATTTATTGGCTAATTTGGGTCACATGGGTGGAGGCAATTCATCACAGGTGAACCTCATTTGAGATCTGCAACAGGTGAGCCAAATTGGGTTTCCATACTGATTTGCAGCAAAGGGTGCCAATACCACTGACAAGGCAAGCATTATGGTTTTCTCTGTTTTCCTCATAATGTTTATCTTTTTAAATGTTATTTATCATTTACAGTTTTTTGTCAAACACAAGCTATCTGTAGTAATATGTTGGTTAATTTGATACATTTCCTTCAGTAGATATTCCACAATATGTACATAAACTTCATGGGTGCCAATAATGGTGAGCAGGACTGTATAACTGGGCAGGATTGAATTCTAATTGTGATCCATTGTAACCTGTCCAGCAGCTGCACAGCTAGCTTTCTGAACAGGCTGTGTATGAAGGGGTTTCCTTTTTTATTTTGAATAATGCTGTGAGCTGTGAGGCGGGACTAGGGAGGTCTGGACTTCTCCTGTAGGTGTGACTGGGTGGCATTGAATGCTAATTAGGATGTATTCCATCCCACCCACCATCAGAGCTGTGAAGGAAGTTACATCATTTGCAGAGTCTACAGAGGGGTGTGTTTTAGGCTAGAGATGCAGCAGGAAGTGGCTATGGAAGAGACTCAGTCTACATTACACTATACGGAGTGTCTAATGGCACAAAGCCACAACTAAACCCAAAATATCAGTATTGTATCATATTGTCTGCAGACAACAGAGCAACATGGTACAGAGGTATGATCTATGCTGGGATTGATCTTTCCATTCAGTTCCAGTGAAAAGAAAGTTGGAGTTTAGCTTTAATAGAAACATTGGCCAGCTTGTGATGGGGCCCTCTGTCAGTGGTGCACAAAAGTCTGTCTCTTGGATGTGTAGCTGCAGGATATTAGGTTGGGGCAGTGTTCAGCAAGGTGTTAAATATGGGTTCTCCTCCCACCACTCCTGGCAGGCAACAGGTCCTGTTCCACACGAATGGTGGTTTCAGACGTTAGGTCCCAGAGACTTGGTCCCTCTGCTCTGGTACACACTCGCACAGTCTCCAGTAAGATGCAGCAGCAGGACTATCCTCCCCAAGATGTAGGCAGTCAGACTCCAGCAGTGTGTGGCGCTCTTTTTCTCTGGGGTGGCTGCTCATCCCACAACACTTCCTCTCAGCACTGTATTCTCTCACAAGAATAACCTAGTCACTCTCCTCATCCTGGAAAAAAGGCCCGTCTCTCCTCCTCTGTAGATAAGGATCTTGGCACGTATAGTTTGAAATCCATCCCTCTGCCATTAAATGGTATTGTGCCATGCTCTTTAACCACTTGCCAACCAGCTGCCATCATTGTAATGTGGCAAGTCTGCTCATTCCCACGAATCGTCGTCATTGTACATCAGTAGCAGGAATGGGTGGTGTGAGTGGGGGGAGCCAATCAGCGGGTGGGGCAGACTCGATGTCTGCTGGCCACCCACGATTGCTCCAGAGCAACACAGAAGGAGGATCTGCCAGAGTAAACAAAGCAGATCCCCGTTCTGTCAGGGGAGCTGAGTGAGATTGTCTGTTCCTAGTGATTAGGAACAGCGATCTCTCTCCTCCTCCAGTCAGCCCAGCCCCCTTACAGTTAGAAACACCTCCCAGGGAACACATTTAACCCCTTGATCATCACTAGTGTTAACCCCTTCCCAGCCAGTGTCATTATACAGTAATCAGTGCACTTTCCCAAAAAAATGTCAAAAGTGTACGATCTGTCTGTCGCAATGTCGCAGTCCCGCTAAAAAACGCAAATTACCACCATTACTAGTAAAAGAAAAAAAAATAATAAAAATGCCACGAATCTATCCCCTATTTTGTAGACGCTATAAATTTTGCACAAACCAATCAATATATGTTTATTGCGCTTTTTTTTTTTTACCAAAAATACGTAGAATACACATCGGCCTAAACTGATGAAGAAATTATTTTTTATACATTTTTGTTTTTGGATATTTATTATAGCAAAAAGTAAAAAGTGTTGTATCGGTGTGTATACTCCTGCGCTGCCACTGAATCTGCCACTTTAAAAATAATAGACAACTGTGACAGCTGCTCACACTTAGTGTTTATCCATAGGCACTATTGATATTTATATGTGATGGGTAGTGAAGCGCTATCAATATTTGATTGAACGCAGATCCCCAATTCTCAATACTGCTGGTTACAGATAGGTGCATATAAACATATGTGTGTGCTAAATGTCAGTGTGTGATGTCATGTATTGAACCGTGTGGGTGCAAACAAATTACAGTGCAACGTGATTAATTATTGACATTGAACTATATAGGTGCACATGAACAATCGCATTAAAATTGCATAAAAACATATAACCACTGTGTCTCAAGGCTAGACACCCAAATTAATAGTGATGAACAATTGTCCATAAACCAAAAAAATAAATAAATAAAAAGTCCAAGGTGATGTGTTGCATTAAGAAATTTCACCGAAATGATATATTTATGCCGTATTGTGGGATAGTATCAAACGTGCTCTTTTTGCATATACAGTGCCACCTTTGAGTGCTCTAGCCTCTCACCTGAGATGTGCTAGAACTTTAGCACATAAGGCCTCATACACACGGACGTTTCTAAAAAAATAAACAAAACGTCGGGCCCGACGTCAAGGAAAAAAAGTCGGCGTCTTTCGGCGTTATGCATTGGCGTTTTTGAGCGTTAGTGAGCGTCGGCGTCAATAGGCGTTTTTTTAAAAAAAATCATCCCTCTGCTATTTTTCAACCTAAAAACGTCGGCGTCAAAAAACGCCGGAAAACGCCGGTATAATAATAGGTGGCATATGTTGGCGTTTCTTGGCATATTGTGGCGTCGGCGTCAAAAAATGTCAAAATGTTACAGCCTCAGAACGCGATGGCCATGGGTTCTACTTTCTGCTCACTAACGCCGACGCCACCTACAGCTCAGAAACGCCGACGTTTTTATGGGGCCATTGACTAACATGGAGAGCTGCAAAAAACGCCAGAAAACGCCGGAGTCAAAAAAACGTCCATGTGTATGAGGCCTAAAGGTTTCTTTGCTCTGTAATGATCAGGTCTGCCTCTAGGGGTCCTCTGCCTCCTCTCCAGAGCCTAATGATTTATTTGCTGGGCTGGGTCGCATGATTATTGTTTGGTCTCCACAATATAAGTACAAGAAGCAAGAAGAACTCCTCATGGTGTAATACAATTAAAACTTTTATTAAAACAAAGGAAAAGTTTGCACTTTTTTAAAAATAGTTCCATTCTCGTCTCCACGAGCACCGCGCTCATCAGTGTGTATAGTCTGCTGTGTGAAAACACCTCTCCTGTCGCCCAGGAGAGGTGAGAGGCTAGAGCACTCAAAGGTTCTGCCAGAACTCTGCTGCCAGGAGGAAAGGCATGAGGCCTAAATCCTCCTTCATACAGGCACTGAGGCCCGTACAGCGTCAATGAGCCGTTTGTCTATACAGCTGGAGCTGTGTGCAGACCACCTATGTTACTGAATGGGGACACAGCAGCTCTACGGACAAATTTGCATGCAGAGGCGTGTGCGCGGCCCTGAATGCAGACATTGTGTGTTCATTCACCCGCCCCCATTCAGTAGCAAAGGCTGCTTGCACGCAGCTCCAAGTGGATCCAACCAACTAAACAAATGGCTCAATCACACTGATCGGGCCTCAGCACTCATGTGAATGAACCCTAACATGAACTTCTCATTTGCTCACTTTTGATCTATTGAATAAGCAATTGAAAGTGTTTTGTTATATCAGTTTGAAGTGGTTGTTAACCCACTCTGATAACTTCATATAATCATTTGTGCTTCCTAATGAGAGGTGCTCCTGTCTCTGTGTTTTATAAAAAAAATGTCGGCTATACCTGATTTCAGAGCGCCGATCAGCACTGATGTGACTGGCCGGCTCTCTCCTCTCCCCTTCTGACAGCTGCAGCAGATGGGGCCAAGAGAGGAGGAGAGAGCCAGCCAAGCGGCGCTCTGAAATCAGGTATTTTTTTTTACTAAAACAGAGACAGCAGCATCTATCATTAGGAAACACACAGGATTATATAGGACATTAAAAGCAATTTCAGCAGCAGGAGGGGAGGGGGCAGGCACTGACACAGAGTAGACAGGCAGGGAGGGAGGGGGGAGTGGACGGAAAAGGGCAGGAGAGCTGAGGATGACTGAAGCGCGTAAACTGACCACGGTGTCAGGGCTCAGCAGCCATGATAAACCATGGTCAGTTTACAGGGGGGAGGGCATAGCCAGACAGAATCAGCCAGGTTTTTTAGGTGATACAGGGGGCCAAATTACACAGCGCAAGCACTGTGCTGTATAACATGCTTTAACCAGTTAACATTTACTGCTGCACTGTGGCAATTATAAATGGCGATTTGCGCAGGTGCGGCTAGGGGCAAGCGCGCTCCTCCGGCAGCATGTTCTCGCGCCTGCCGCGTGCTCCCTCAGTGTGGCTGCGGGTTGGGCGGACTCAGTGTCCGTCAGCGACTCACGATTGTTGTGGGGAAATTGGGACTTTAATGAGGCTGTGACATGGTAGGGTCATGCGCCTCCATCCCTGATACTTGGTAAAGTATAAAAATAGGTGGGCTGGGACTTTAGATGACACACGTGGTGGGAAACAAAAAAATGATGGATCAATAAAAAGATTTTATTCAGGGAAAATGAAGGTTACATAATATTAAAATATAATAATATACAGGTAATCAAAAAAGTGGAAAAAAAACACAACATGATTGTACAGCAGGGTAATCACAATATAATATAGGTCCAATTCATATATGTACACACAATTCCCCGATCCATCAATAAACATATATACAAACAATAATGTTCCACAGATAGTGGTCCGCGTGATCCATGGCCTGACAATGCCCCCTATGGGGAATACCCCAATAAGATGGTGGAAACCAATGTTGCTGAAGTAAAATGGTAAATGATTGGTAGCTCTGTGCGTTTCGTGATATTTTCATCACTCATCAGGAGCAAGCATAAAATTCATCTGAAATAGATGAGCGGTAATCAATATTGGATGTCATAGGGGGTCAAATGTAAAGTCAGAACTTCGCCATCCCAAAAAAAGGGGGGAAGCAAAAATCTCCACCTACCATGTCCACGCAGGAGCAGGGCACCGCTGGGGCACAGGGGACACCCGTGAAATGCTGAAATCCGGGAGCTGAGGCAGGATAGGAAGCAACGGTCCCATCCAGGATGACACCCAACATGGAAAATGGGCACCCCCAGCATTGTGTGCCTGTAAAGGGTGAACAATTACAGGTGAAATGAATAAGCAATCAACGGTGGTGGGGTGTATGATATCAGCTGGGAAAGTGGACAAGAGTTGAGTGGGAAGTGACGAGAGATGGGAATAGAAAGGACAAGATAAAGAATAGAAGGAAAAGAGAGGTAAATAGTAAGTGGGAATGGGAGCAGGTACATGAAAGTCTAGACAAAGGTGAAGAGGATGAAAAGGAGGAGAAAAAGGAGATGGATGAATAGTGGGAAATGGGAACAAGTGAGGGAGTACAGAAACCTACCTGCCCAGTGGGGAGGAGGTTAAGGGGAGTGAGAATGTGCATGTGTATACAAATACCTGTGTAGGTGTGAATAGCCAAGAGCCATGGCGAGGTTGCAGTGTACTGGGGAAGCATGCCAAAGGTGTCCAGACCCACGCAGAGCGACGCCTGATATAGGCCCCGCCACACAGGCCTTTGTTTACAATGTAACAATCAGTATTTTTTGCTAGAAAATTACTTAAAACCCCCAAACATGATATATTTTTTAAGCAGAGACCTTAGACAATAAATTGGTGGGTTTTGCAAATGTTTCATGTCACACAGAATTTGCACAGCGGTTTGTCAAACACAACTTTTTTGGAAAAAATAAAATTTTTAATTTTAATGTAAAAAAAATACAATACATAACCCAATTTTTTGTAAAATACAGGGGGGCATAGCCAGGCAGGATGAAAAGATAAAAGGATAAAGAATGATGTTACTCCTAATAAATAAATACCAAGCATGTCACACTTTAAAATTGGTACGCCAATGTAACTGCGACAAACAAGGAAATTTTACTATACAACTGTGGCGCTTTAAAAGTCTACAGGTTACCACTTTAGATTTACAGAGGAGGTCTAGTGCTAGAATTGCTGTCCATGATCTGTCGTTTGCAGTGAGACCTCACATGTGTGAGACGATCGCTGTTCGCGTGCATGCGGGACTGTGCGTTTGCCTTTGCGCATGAGCACGGGGGAGGGGCACTTTACTTTTTATTTTTAATTATTCTTTTGTTTATTTTTACAACATTGTTACGTTCATTTTTTTTTTCTTTTGATTGTTTTTATCGCTGTCACAAGGAATAGGACAGGAGAGCCTGAGAAAGCCGCGGAAGGAGGTGGCGGGATGTCCCCTCCTGCTGCTTGTAAAACCAATCCAGCAGCTAGTTTGTAGCTATAATTGTTTTTACAAGAGAATTGACTGCCGGCTCTGAAAAACGGTGCAGGCATCATCCCGGTACAATAACTTGAACTCCAGAGACGTCTGTAAGTGGCTACAGAGCACTCTGTATACTTCTATCTGGGGCTCTATATACTGCTATCTGGGGCTCTGTATACCCCTATCTGGGGCTCTGTATACCCCTATCTGGTGGCTCTGTATACTCCTATCTGGGGCTCTGTATACTGCTATTTGGGGCTCTGTATAATGCTATCTGGGGCACTGTATACTGCTATCTGGGGCTCTGCATACTGCTATCTGGGGCTCTGTATACTCTTATCTGGGGCTCTGTATAATCTCTGTCAGGCGGGCAACTGAAGTACAAAGGGGTCAGGCAGGAGAATTGTCGTAGGCAAGCTGGGGGTCAGTGCAGGCAGAGTTCAAGCAGATACAGGGTCAAGCCGGGTCACAGGTAAACAGAAAATCTCAGAACGGATCGATACGGAACACTGGAATGCTGTAGAACAGACAGCACTTGTTGCAGGGTGCTGTCTGCTTAAATGGGCCGTTTTGACGCCAATGCCGGCGTAAACGAGCGCGCACACACGCACAGGCGCATGCAAACACATGCTACGTGCGTCCGTGCACAGGCATTCCAATGGCCACAGATGTTTCCTTACAGCCCCAAATAGCAGTATACAGAGCCTCAGATAGCAGTATACAGAGCCCCAGATAGATGTATACAGAGCCCAAGATAGCAGTATACAGAGCCCCAGATAGCAGTATACAGAGCCCCAGATAGCAGTATACAAAGCCCCAGATAGGAGTTCACAGAGCCCCCGATAGCAGTATACAGAGCCCCAGATAGGAGTATACAGAACCCCAGATAGGAGTATACAGAGCCACAGATAGCAGTATACAGAGCCCCAAATAGCAGTATACAGAGCCCCAGATAGGAGTATACAGAGCCACCAGATAGGGGTATACGGAGCCCCAGATAGGGGTATACAGAGCCCCATATAGCATTATATAGAGCCCCAGATAGAAGTATACAGAGCCACCAGATAGGAGTATACAGAGCCCCAGATAGCAGTATACAGAGCCCCAGATAGCAGTATACACAGCCCCAGATAGGAGTTCACAGAGCCCCCGATAGCAGTATACAGAACCCCAGATAGGAGTTCACAGAGCCCCCGATAGCAGTATACAGAACCCCAGATAGGAGTATACAGAGCCACAGATAGCAGTATACAGAGCCCCAAATACAGACATCAGACAGTTTGTGTTAGAGCGGAAGCCCGGTTCTGCTAAAGCAGCAGCAGAACTGACAGATACCTTTACCAACACTTGGGTATCGGACCATCGCAAGGCCCCACCAAATGGCTGGAAAGGGGGAAATCACAAATGGCAACCTCTCCTCTGCCTGTAAACCAAGTTCCCCAGGAACCAGCGCCTGCCGTCTCTGGTGTCACCCAATTACAACTGACACCCACAGATGCTACACCTGTGGGAGAGCTGGCCATCTTAAGTCACAGTGCAATGAGCAGAGGAAGATGACATCACCTGGCCAGCAACTCTTCTTCAGTGCTGTTCGTCTGCAAGAAAGCTTGAGTAGCCACCGCCAACTTGCAGGAAGTCACTGTGGGCAACCGGATTGTAACTGGTTTCCAGGACACAGGAGTTGAAGACACTTTGGTCCGACCAGAGGTGATAGAAAGAAGGGACATCATCCCTGGGAACATTTTTACCCTCACCGGAGTTGGGGGGACCCGCTCATGAGTACCCCGTGCCCCATGTATTTATTGATTGGGGTGATGGGAGTGGAATGAGAGAGGTGGGAGTCTCGGATGACATCCCCACAGGCGTTCTGTTGGGTGCTGATTTAGTTACCCTTGTTTCTTACTATACCTCTGCTAAGAGCACCCACGATGCTTCCAATTCAACTCTCTGGACCTACCAAGGTACTGTTTACAGATGTTGGGGTAATATATGGGAAACCTATGGATGGACAGAGGGAGGGTGGAGTTGAGGTACAGGGTTCTCCTTTAGCTTAGGAAAGAGAGGAAGTCCCCCTGCATGTGCCAATATCAAATGCATGTGTAGTTGATGTTAAGAATGTACTTACTGAATGTAATAATGTTTTTTCTTTGTTGATGGTCACCCACAGTGCTGAATGGGGGCAGGAGACACGTCTCTGGCTGCAGAGCTGAGGAGTGGCCCAGATGGTCTGTTTCTGTGCTCTGATCCAGAGGACTGTGCCTCCCAGCCAAGGTCTTTGTGTGTCACTGGAGGGCTGGTCCTTGTGGTTCTACGGCAAAGCTAGCACTGCTGACACACACAAGCCTTGCAGAGTTCAACAGACTAGCTGTTAGCTCCCCATGCTGAGAACAATAAACAAAAGCCTGACAAGTTTGATGAACAGATGGGCTTGACAGGTCTGCCGGCAGGAGGCCTAGAGACTGGAAGGGTTAAACCGCTGCTCATTGTGTCCAGTCAACCTAAGAGGCATGGGTTGAAGGTGTCACCTGATATGGTCTGTGAGGATACTTGTGAAATCAGAATGGCCAAAGACACTTTACAGCTAAATAGCACTTGTAAAGCGTCTCAGTGTGAAAGTAGCCTAATGCTGGCCATACACTATATGAAAAATGGGCCGAACCCATTTTCGAAAAACAATTGGCTGTGAGAGCAATCGATAGTACCATCACGTAATGACCGATAAATCATTCAATGGACATACATAAATCCATTTTTTGTTAGTTTTTTCACATATACCTAGTGTAAAAAGTTTACACATTAACCTTTCAATTTATCGTTCATTTCCAAACTTGTCCTTCCTTTTTTTTGGCTCAAAAACAAGCCAACCAATTACAGATTTGTGCCCATTAACTGGCCGGAAAATGAACGAACTGTCCAAATGACCGATTTTTGGACGATTTTTTGCATAATGTATGGCCAGCATAAGACTTTATGGCAATAAAATAGTTGTTTACAGAGAGCACTAGATGGTATGTTTCCTGTTTTATATGGCCGGTATTATATGTGAACATTCTGTGAAGGAGAAAGCTGAGCTGTGAAAGCTATAAGGATATCCATCCATCCGTGCAGATCTTCATATATCCCTCAATGGGAACTGCATGCTGGTAAAACAGAAGTCAAAGCTGGAGGTGAGCTGCTAGAGAGCACTGGTGGTGGATTGCATGAGCACCTGTTTTGATTTATTGTGATCGTTGCACACAGAGGTGGCAAGAATATTCGATCTAAGGATTTATTTGTTTTTTTTCTAGTTTTGAAATGTTTTGTTTTTTTCATGTTTCTAGGAAGAAGTGAATTGTGTTGATATACTTGGATATTAACCAGTTCAGGACCGCGCTATAGCCGAAAGACGGCTATAGAGCGGCTCTGAAATTCCGGGCGGACGTCTATGGATGTCCTGCTTCGTGCGCGCTCCCCGCGATGGCCCCCCCGGAGCGAAGGAGCGGAGGTCCGTGTATGTAAACTCTGTGTGAGGGGGAAGGGCTGTGATCACAGCCTTCCTGTATACGAAGGCTGTGACCACTTCCCTTCCCCAGATAGTGCAGTCCCCCATACAGTAAGAACACGCCCAGGGAACACAGTTAACCCTTAGAGCGCCCCCTGCAGGTTAACCCCTTCACTGCCAATGACATTTACACAGTAATCAGTGCATTTTTATAGCACTGATCGCTGTATAAATGCCAATGGTCCCAAAAAAGTGTCAAAATAGTCCGACATGTCCGCTGAAATATCGCAGTACCGCTAAAAATCGCAGATCGCCGCCATTACTAGTAAAAAAAAAAAAAAATAATAAAAACAGCAAAAATGAATTCTCATCATCCGTAAACGCGACCACTTTTGCGCAAACCAATCAATAAACCCCGATTGCGATTTTTTTTATCGCAAATATGAGGAAGAATATAAATCGGCCAAAAACGGTGAAAAAAAATGTTTTTTTATATTTTTTTTTTGGATTTGTATTTTAGCAAAAAGTAAGAAATTTTGCAAAATGGTCGCTCTTCTTTTGTTTATAGCGGCGATCAGAAATGACGCAGAGGGGATCAAATACCACCAAAAGAAAGCTCTATTTGTGAGAAAAAAAGGACGCAAATTTCGTTTGGGTACAACGTCGCACGACCGCGCAATTGTCAGTTAAAGCGACGCATCGCCGAATCGCAAAAAGGGCTCCGGTCCTAAAGCAGCAAATCCTTCCGGGGCTGTAGTGGTTAAATTTCTGATCGCTGTATAAATGTCATTAGTCCCAAAAATGTGTCAAAAACGTCCAACATGTCTGCTGCAATATCACAGTCCCGATAAAAATCTCAGATAGTAATAAAAAAAAGTAAAAACGCCATAAATCTATTCCTATAGTTTGTAGACGCGATTACTTTTGCGCTAACCAATCAAAATACGCCAATTGTGATTTCTTTTTACCAAAAATATGTAGAAGAATATATATTGGCCAAAACTGATGAATAATTTTCTTTTTTATATTTTTTTTGGATATTTATTATAGCAAAAAAGTAAAAAATATTGTTCTTTTTTCAAAATCATCGCTCTTTGTTTATTTATAGTGCAAAAAATAAAAATCGCAGAGGTGATCAAATACCACCAAAAGAAAGCTCTATTTGTGGGGAAAAAATGATAAAAATGTTGTTTGGGTACAACATCGCACGACCGCGCAATTGTCATTCAAAATGCGACATCGCTGAAAGCCTAAAATTGGTCTGGGCAGGAGGGGGGTTTAAGTGTCCAGTAAGGAAGTGGTTTAGATACTTTTTCTTTTTGGTACACTTATATTGTGTTCTATGTATGCTATATTATCACTTTACTAATGATTGTGCTGTACTAAATTTATCCTATATGAGTTTGAAGGTGAGGTGAAAACACTTTTAAGTACTGGCAGCAATCTATTCACTGCTGGCATTTAGTGCTGATTGATATCTGTTTGTTTTATATATATTTTATTTGTCACATTTGGTTGCGCTAATTAATATACACACTGTAATTATTTGTTGACACCCAGCTACTAGATGACAAATGCTAAAAGTGCTTTTATGTAACTCCTGCAGAAGGGACTTCACGCTGGGTCACATGCTCCACTTTATTCTCTAGTTTCACTTTCACCAGGGGCAGCGCGCTGATTGGTCGGCCTGTCGCTCGCTCTCAGTGAGGTCAGACTTTAGCAGGCAGATGAGGAAGTCTCACTGTTGTTTGAAGAACCATGATTTGGTGTCTGTGCTGCTCTCCGAATCAATCCCGGGGTGAGTCCTCTGTTCTTTGTAAACTGAGCGAAAAGAAAAAACTTGACGATAAATACGTTCCATATACAGATTTGTTAAGGGCTGACGTAACAAACGGAGGACAAGCAGGGATAACACCCCAGTCATAATCAGAAGCAAGAACAGGAATCAAAACAGAACAGGTGAGACAAACTTTCAATTACTTTTCAAATCAAAAAGCTGGTGCTAAGAGTGGATACAATCCAACAGCAACCAGATGTCAGTGGATGGCACATACGGCTGTGTTGGACTACGTTGTAGCGACAAATGTAGCACCTGATAATACAATATGTATCACAAGATTCAAATCATCCTGAGCTTGAGGATCAGTTGAGAGCTGGAAAGGCCCTTTTGACAAATGTTAGCAGTCCTTTTCTCCACGCAAAAAGTAAAGCCTTGTGCACACAATCCGATTTTCGTACGACAGAACGTCCGTTTTTTGTTGTATACTTGTCTCATGTCGAAAGTGAATAGCATACTAACAATACAAATATTTTCGTACCACCGAACTCAACATCAGAAGTGACGTAATGTTTTGAATATCTTTGCATCTTTTTTTCGTTTCTAAGCATGCATAGTCTTGGTCGTACGTTTTTTTCTGTACGAAAACCGTACTAACGTAACTAAAATCGGACGTTGAGTTGTCATACAACAAAAATTTACTAGTCTGCACATCCAGCTTTTGTCTGACGAAAAATAAAAAGTGTCTGTCAAAAGTGGCATATTAACAGTAAGAATTTCGGATGACAGGCAGTCGAAGGAAAATTCCCGTCCGAAATTCACATCGTGTGTACAGGCCAGGGGAGGGCTGGCAGCCTTAGGCCTGGGGGGCAAGTCCAGTAAGGAAGCTGACGGACAGTAGGCTTTAAGAATGACAATTATACGGTGAAAACTGTCTGTGAAAAATAAAAAGCAGTCTGTTTTCGACCTACACGTCTGATCATTTAAAAACAACATACTGTTGAGTTGCAGGCTAAAATCAATGCAATCATGCCAAAAGCATGTCTTTTTTTGCATGCTGGTTCTGATACGTACGAATCTTTGCTTTTTTTCTACGTTTCTATAAGTTTTGTAATGCAGTGAAGACTACAACTCAAGCCACCATGCTTTTATAAACATAACAATCATACGATAAGTGAAAGCTGTACTCTGTTCATATGTTGTTTTT
>BLSH010009605.1:840274-869672 GCA_018402905.1 Glandirana rugosa | reverse complement strand
TTCCTCAACTCCAGTCCTCAAGGCCCACCAACGGGTCATGTTTTCAGGATTTTCATGACTCGGGTATACCCGATGGACCCAACTGTTCAGCCAAACCCCCACAACTGCTCGGCCCTTCTACTCCTACCCAATCTTAACACTTAATAATAACTGTAGACCACAACCGTTTTTGGAGTAACAAATTGGCCATAGCAGCCATTTTATTCAAGAAATAACTTAACATGAAATTTAAAAACTTTAAAACATTTCAAAACATTCTTGACAAAATATCAGCATCTCTATATCCTCCCTGAGAATGTTGATCTGTGACGGCGCCCCCTTGGACTAACATTATGTTCCAAAAACCCGCACTGTACCATTAGCATACCAGGCCTCCAGCCGTAGAACACCGACTCGGAGACGAACCTTACTTGCAGTGCAACCATTCCCATATTCCGACCAAACCTCCGTTAGCCGGAATACACCATAGTGACACATACCTCTCATGTGTCCCAACAAACCCTTCCTTCTCCTGCATTTTAATCCCACCGTCAAAGACCAACACCCGCTTACCCGCTGCCATGACATCCCTTTTTCCAGCCTATGAAAATTCCTGCACATACCTTCTAGGGAGGGAGATTGGGAAGCTCCTTAGCCCTGTTCTTCCTCCACTGTGCCCCTACCGGCCAATGCTCACCTATTTATAACACCCCACCCACCCAGGAATAAACCATTCCCAAGAGCCCTACCTGAAGACCAATCCCTGACCCTGAAACTACTGTTGCTTCCCCAGGTCACCCAGTCATGCTGCCCCTGCACTAACCCTTCGGCTTCATTCCAGGGCTCCCTAAATTGTGCTAACACAAGGGGGGAGGGGCTAAAAACTGGAGTCTTCATACAGAGTACAGGGTTCAAAAGTACATAATGTACAGAGTGTAGGTGTCAGGAGTATGTAACATACATAATGCAGGGTTCTGAGGTGGGTCATGTGCATAGTGCAGACTTCAGAGTCAGCAGTGGGTAATGCATAGAGGGCTCAGGTGTATATATTGTACACAGATTAGCATTCAGAAATATATACAGGCCAGCGCACAGCACCCCCTTTGGTTCTTTTCACCACCATCCTCATATACATAGCACAGCAGTACCATCTATGCAAATATATACAGTATCTCACAAAAGTGAGTACACCCCTCACAATTTTGTAAATATTTTATTTTCATCTTTTCATGTGACAACACTGAAGAAATGGCACTTTGCTACAATGTAAAGTAGTGAGTGTACAGCTTGTATAACAGTGTAAATTTGCTGTCCCCTCCAAGTAACTCAACACACAGCCATTAATGTCTAAACCACTGGCAACAAAAGTGAGTACACCCCTAAGTGAAAATTTCCAAATTGGGCCCAATTAGCCATTTTCCCTCCCCGTGTCATGTGACTCGTTAGTGTTACAAGGTCTCGGTGTGAATGGGGAGCAGGTGTATTAAATTTGGTGTTATCGCTCTCTTTCTCTCATACTGGTCACTGGAAGTTCAACATGGCACCTAATGGCAAAGAACTCTCTGAGGATCTGAAAAAAAGGATTGTTGCTCTACATAAAGATGGCCTAGGCCAGGGGTAGGGAACCTGCGGCTCTCCAGCTGTTGTAGAACTACATTTCCCATGAGGCATTGCAAGGCTGATGGATACAATTACTCCCAGAAGCATGATGGGAAATGTAGTTCTACAACATCTGGAGAGCCGCAGGTTCCCTACCCCTGGCCTAGGCTATAAGAAGATTGTCAAGACCCTGGAAATGAGCTGCAGCACGGTGGCCAAGACCACACAGCAGTTTAACAGGACAGGTTCCACTCAGAACAGGCCTTGCCATGGTTGACCAAAGAAGTTGAGTGCATGTGCTTAGAATCGTATCCAGGGTTTGTCTTTGGGAAATAGACGTATGAGTGCTGCCAGCATTGCTGCAGAGGTTGAAGGGGTGGGGGGGGGTCATCCTGTCAGTGCTCAGACCATACGCCGCACACTGCATCAAATTGGTCTGCATGGCTGTCGTCTCAAAAGAAAGCCTCTTGTAAAGATGATGCACAAGATAGCCCACAAACAGTTTGCTGAATACAAGCAGACCAATGGCATGGATTACTGGATTCAAGTCCTGTGGTCTGATGAGACCAAGATAAACTTATTTGGTTCAGATGGTGTCAATTGTGTGTGGCGGCAAACAGGTGAGGAGTACAAAGACAAGTGTGTCTTGTCTACAGTCAAGCATGGTGGTGGGAGTGTCATGGTCTGGGGCTGCATGAGTGATGCCGGCACTGGGGAACTACAGTTCATTGAGTGAACCGTGAATGCCAACATGTCCTGTGACATTGTGAAGCAAAGCATGATCCCCTCCCTTCAGAGACTGGGCCACAGGGCAGTATTCAAAGATGATAACAACCCCAAACACACCTCCAAGATGACCACTGCCTTGCTAAAGAAGCTGAGGGTAAAGGTGATGGACTGGCCAAGCATGTCTCCAGACCTAAACCCAGTATAGAGCATCTGTGAGGCATCCTCAAACGGAAGGTGGAGGACCGCAAGTTCTCTAACATCCACCAGCTCTGTGATGTCGTCATGGAGGAGTGGAAGAGGACTCCAGTGGCAACCCGTGAAGCTCTGGTGAACTCCATGCCAGAGAGGGTTAAGGCACTGCTGGAAAATAATGGTGGCCACACAAAATATTGACAATTTGGGCCCAATTTGGACATTTTCACTTAGGGGTGTACTCACTTTTGTTGCCAGTGGTTTAGACATTAATGGCTGTGTGTTGAATTATTTTGAGGGGGACAGCAAATTTACACTGTTATACAAGCTGTACACTCACTAGTTTACATTGTAGCAAAGTGTCATTTCTTCAGTGTTGTCACATAAAAAGATAGAATAAAATATTTACAAAAATGTGAGGGGTGTACTCAATTTGTGAGATACTGTATGTCCACTGCTTACCCACAGTATATACGCATGCATATACATTACGTACACACAAATACATATGCATGCACATACATAAAATTCCAGTTAATTATTTTAAAAACTCAACTGCACAATACTCTTCTGCATTATGTGTTAAAGAGTTTGTAAACCCAACATTTCATATTCCTGATATGTGCCTGCGATACCATGTACTGTATAAAAAAAAGTGGCCTGTTCTCTTTGCATTGCTTCCTTTGTTTGAAATCCTTAGTGTTCTGCCAGACCCTCTGCTTTCTTATTAAAACTGACCACACTAAGCAGAAGAACACACTGTGGTCAATTCTGTAGGTATGTTGGGAGCTCAGCCTGTTCTCCTCCAATGATCAGACTTGTCCTGACACACCCCTCCTGCACAGCCTTCCACTGGAAAATGCAGTGTACTGCTGTTTCTCCTCCCCCAGCTCTTATGCAGCAGAGAACATACATTGTGATCACTTATAAAAAAAAGGAGGGGTGGTGTTTAGAATGATTTTTTTTTATATATCAATACACAAATGTTTTGCCATTTTAAACTGAATGGGTTGTTTTATTATAAGGTGAGGGTTCAGATACACTTTAATTCATATGTCTGTTTAGAGCGTTTAGTTCACATTAAAGTAAACGCTAAAGAGTGCTGGAGGACAAGCCGCTATAAAAAGGAAGCTCAGTAGTCTAAAACATAATCAAAATTGCGATGTGTTGCCAGGTTATCTGGTTGTTACACCATAAGGTAAACAAGGAAGCTGTGAAGGCATCAAACCACGGTAAGCATTTAATCACTGTGCTCTTCTTGGTAATCTCCTTCACTCAACACTGAACATACTTGTCTCACAAGCCCACCAAAATAGTCTGCTTTGATAAGGCAGCTTACCAATTATTAGATGTGGTGGCTGCGTTCGTTTTCTTTTATTTTCTTTTTTTTTTGTAGCCTTTTTTCCCCTCTGTTTTCACTTGATGGAAACCTGTGGGCGCCTATTACGGATAAAATGTTTCGAAGTGGAGTTGCGTACCTTGAGGTCACATCCAGCCACTTCTGGTAACCTCACTTCCTGTTGGTGGAATGCCTGCCGTGCCGGCTCATGGCGGCGTTCCATGGTGCTTATATATTCTGAATGTACTAAGTGCCGATATAAAGGCACTATTGAAAGTGAGTGTATAATAGTGGTTTTATAAAACGGAATTCCAATTTTAATAAAATGTTTTGCAATGATGGTTGTTTGTGGTCGTGGTATTTCTCCTTATAAGGCATGCTGAGGGCTGTCCAAGAATCATCCATTCTACCATGGGCATACTGAAGGAGTTTGGTTAAAAGCGATAATAGACCCCTTTAGAAATAAATGGGTCATGGAGCTCTGGTGTGGAGCACTGGGGAGTCACTGATTGAACCAGTTTGGATTGTTTATTGGAGCATCACTAATATTAGTGAATCACAGTGGACTTTCACGTTATTTATTTGTCATCACTGATTTGGCATAGACACAAGGAGCACTTATATGTTGGGTTTGCTGTGTTTACAATATTTACTATAATTTTAGATGGTTTGTAGACTTTAAAGTGGTTTAGCACATTGGTTTACTAAGTGTGGCTCCTTCATATTATATATGGTATTTGGCCTTGCCAGTATCACTTCTTTGACAAAAGTCAATGGTTGACTTTTGTTGAAGGAGCTTGTTGCAAAATTGTAGGCCAAAAAGCACCCGCATCCAATCCGATACAAACACCGCTTGGGTACTCTGACAGTGGCTGCAGGTGGCTGTCAGAATACAATAGCCCAGAAGGGGGTTTGTTCATCCTCACTGTTATGGATGTAGATGGAGGAATCCTTGTAGATTTTTTTTTTCGTTCAGCCATCAGGATGAACAAAATAAATATACACAAATATGGCCAGCTTAAAGCGGTTGTATACCTGTAAATAAACCTGTAAGGGAAAGGCATAATGAGCTAGTATGCACCACATACTAGCTCATTATGAAATGCTTACCTCAGAATGAAGCTCCGACAGGTCCGCTCGGTCCCCGCAGAGGGAACCGACATGTTCCCTCGGGAATCCTTCCGGGTACGCAGCTCCGGCGTTGTGAGTGGCCGGAGCCGTGAGACGTCACTCGCGCGCATGCACGCTGGAGCCCGGCAAGGTCCAGTGCTATGCGCCAGGCCTTCGCCGGGACCTCACAGTGCTGCATTTAGTGCGAATATCTCCATGCAGGTTTAGGAGATATTCATTTTACCTACAGGTAAGCCTTATTATAGGCTTACCTGTAGGTAAAAAGTTAAAAAAATTGGGTATACAGCCACTTTAAGAGATGCAGAGTGCAAATGCACACAGGTAAAATACTGAGACCTCGTGTGACTCCTGGGGTGGGGCTAAATAGCCTCACAGCAACCAGTATCAGGTGGTGATTACTTTCTGGGGCCTGCTGACTGATTGGAGACAGCCCCTAGTGGACACTGGAACTACACCATTCAAGTCTGGAGACCACACTGCCACCAGCAGGTGTTCTAGTACCTGACAATCAAGGCCCAGGTGTGCCAAGTTACTCCGCGTTTGTATAACAGTATGATGGGCAAATAAAAATTATAGCTTGAGCTACAATGTGCTTTTTTTGGGATGTTCAACTGGCAAAATGAAATTGCCTAAAGTGAACTTGTCACTTTGCTCACTGTGGGCAAAGTAGCAGGTCATTGCAGCCCACCTATTTTACTACTAATACTTACCTTCTCATCACTCATAGCTATGGTGCGCATCAGCCGGTGCCCTTGGAAATATCCATTGCTTCCAGGTATGGGGGAACATGTAACCTTTTCAGAGCATGACAGTGTGGCTCTCATAAGCACGTACTGTATATCTTGCTGTGCAAAGTATTACTCTACTAAGTACTTTTCATAGCATTGGCTGACATTGCAACTAATGTGGGGAAGATTTTGTGTTTTTACTTTCTGTATTTCCACAGTTAGAATAAAGTATTATTTGAGAGCCCAAAGTCATTGAAGCTAGCAGTCAGCAGTGGAAATGATCCATCTGCTGAACAAAAGGGATATACGCGGCTTATTCCAACAGCAAAGTGCAGTAACCAAGCGGTGTGTCAGAATCCATATTTTTGTGATCTCATCTCAGTTAAAAAAATATGATTGGTTTGCTATGGGTTATTGCACTTTTGGTGCCATACAGTTGTTAGGAATGGGCACACTGGGGGGGGGGGGGGGTGGATTTACTAAAACTGGTGCAGAACCAACACAAAACAAATATATTGGTTGGGTATTTGATATTTAGGCTCACCACTTCCCATAAATGATCCAGTCAAGAGGTTTCCAGCGTTCTTAAAGTGTCACTAAACCCACATCATAAACAAGTATCAGTAAATGCTGTATTACATGCTGTTCATACTTAATCAGTCACTATGAGATTCGTTTTCTGTATTCGGCAAAAATCTAGTTGCTCATGTTGCTCTCTATCTCCAGCTTCTGTCTATGTTCCCAATTCAGCTAGGGATTTTGCAGCTGTGGTGGCAGCTCTGCACATGCTCAGTTTTCAGTGAGTTTCTGTGTTGAGCATTTCCTCCCTATCACATCTGAGCAGCCAATGTGACTATAGGGTTACACAGGTGGGCGTGTACACAGTGGTAAATGACAGCCCACGCCCTCCTCCATGTACACTAACCAGCTAAACACAATGGGGGTAGGATATTATAAGTAGATTAATGAAGGCTTTACCTCTAAGTCACAGGCTGTAGGGGAATGACTAAGCCAGTGACTGGCAGAAATCAACCCACACCATGGTATTTCCACAAAATAATGAAGATTTAATTTCAAATGTATATTTGTATGACAATTTAAAATAGTTTACTGATATTATTTATTTATTTTTACTCTGTATTCCAAAGGCTTTTTTTTTGACCATGTGACCAGCAGCAGAGGAGTAGAAGCTCCTCCTTCTTATGTTTCCTTGCAGACAGGCTGGGAAAGATCTGGGTCATGTGACAGCTGTATATCAATTAGGAAATATGTACTGTTTTTTTTTCATAAAAATAATTACAGTGCCCTCATCCACATACAGAAAAAGAAGGGACAATGTAAATGAAACAGCGTGTGTTTTTCATATTTAATGAAATAAAGGGGGGTTTCAAAACCTTACAAAATGAATGTGCTCAGGAGCTGTTCTGTAACAGTGGTTTTTTATTTACCAATTTACTTTAATATGATTATTCTTTCTTTGTCCCCAGCTGGCTAGAAAAATAGGATGAAGTAAGGTTGTGCAATGTACCCTCTGTTATGTCTTCCATATGTCCACAGGCCCAGCAGATGAGTAATCATGCTGAAAGGTAGGAATAACAATTTAGTGCACTTTTTTTTAAGGATTTGCAGCAACAAACCAGCAAGTGACTAACACACCAGTTTGTTCTAAAGTATCATTTAACAAATTAGAATTGTACCATTTTTTAATTGTGTAGCAATCTGCCTATTCAATTGTTATAAGGAAAGTTACTCATTTTAAATGTACGATTGTTGTCAAAGCAAAAATAATTTAAATAAGTGCAAGTAAGTAAGGTTTATATATCCACTTAAAGTGGCGTTCCACCCAGTTAAAAGTCAGCAGCTACAAAAAGTGTAACTGCTGACTTTTAACAATCGGACACTCACCCGTCCCTGACTCCAGCGATGCAGTCACCCAAGAGCTCGCTCTTCTCCCCTCCCCTTGGTGGTGCTGGCATCACAAGTGTGGGCACCTTGGCTTTGGCTTCAAAGCTGGGCAAGCACTGCGCATGCGCGAGTCGCGCTGAACCTTATGAATGGTCGGTGTATCTTCTGGGACCTGTGAAGATCGTCGAGAGGGGGGGAAGGTGAACTTCCTTCCGGAGCTGTGGCTCTAGGAGAGGAAGTGGACCTGGGACCCTGTGAAAACAGGGTCCCTGGTCCCCTCCCCCAAAAAAATGACATGCCAATTGGGGCATGTTAGGGGGTCACCTTCCCTTAAAGTGGAAGTTCCACTTTTGGGTGGAACTCCGCTTTAACTATACTGTACATAAGTCGGTGAAACCTATGTATAGGCTAGCAGACAAGGTAAACTAGGACAAACTTAGGGATAGCTCTGCTACATTTTGAAATTTTGGCCCAAGGTTCACAGATCACAAATACATTTCAATCATTCTCTAAAGCAATGATGGGCAACTTACTTGATAAAGGGCTTAAAATGCAGACCCCAACATCACAAAAGGGTCACACCTAATATTCAGTATATGTAATGCTATAAACAACTGTTAGAGATTGTAGAAATATTACAGTCGATGGTCAGAGATTGCAGACCTCCTACAGGAAAGGTTAAAAATGGATGCGAGCTGAACTAGAGAAATGTATCTGTGTATGGCTAGCTTTATTGTCAAGCTAACCAACACATACTGATGCTGGGAATGGGCATCTAGGCTTCAAAAACCTCTGGTCATGAAGGGGTTAATCATATAGATATTTAGTTTTAATGTTAAAGTATGCAAAAGTGTATCTAAAGCCAAATTGGTTTATTTTTGTTTTGGATGGAGTGGGGAATGAGTTAGAACCTGTCTGTTTCTTATTGCTTTTTGTTTGCCAAGGCAGGGTGGTGATGTCACTACCTCCACCTCATCCAATCAGGCGGGGTGGTGATGTCACAACCTCCCCCTCATCCTATCAGAGAGAGCTTTGCATTCATTTAGTAAATGCAAAGTGTTTTCTGGCGATCGCTGTAGTAGTGGTATAACGATGTCTACTACAGTGATTTCAAGCTTTCATGGGGATAATCCAGGTATGGAACATGCATATTTAGGCAGGCTATACACGGTGCGAATTACCATGGTTGCAGGAAAGAAATTTGCATGATTCCTCCATCAACACAGACAGTGCTGACAGGGGAATCCCTTCTGCTGAGCAGTTGTCTGCTTCCGGTGGGGGGAAGTGGGCGGGGGAAGCCGCCCCGCCAGAAGAAGAAAGTGGTTATTGCTGGCGTCTATAGCTAGGGCTAATAGCAATAGAATCCGGCAGGCTGGTTGTACCCAAGTTGATCGATTGACCAACTTGGTATATTCAGCCTGCCCATTAACGGTTCAAATCTTATCCAGTTACTGCTGAGATTTGAACTGTGTATGGCTGGCCTTATTTTATTCCAAGCTGGACCAATGTAACTATGCAAAAATATCCATTCTTGGAATTCTGCTTTAACATAGGTTCTTAGATGTAATAAACATATTTATATGTATATTTTGGTGCATAAATATGTTTTTTGATCCTGTGAGAGCTTGTTACATATGTTTTTCAATGGAAATAACAGGCCTCTTCCTTTATTTGTAGAAATCCGAATCACAGAGCAACCTGTGTGTGCCTGTGTTCCCCCGGACTTTCCCCTCACCCTACGCTGTCGGGCACAAGGTCCCACGAGGCTCTGTTATCAGTGGTTTGTGCAGTCAGAGGTAATAACAGATTTACTTGTATAAGTAATCCACAGTGTTTATTAATAGAATGCTGACCTCATGGAGCAAACATGTTTGAAGAGTCACTTCCTTTTTTGCTCTGCTTGTCTGAAAGAACCTACATTTCCACTGCAGAGGAAATGTTTTACTATAAATCACCTTCTTTCTCTGCTGGTTAGCGGCTTTGGATTCACAGTGTTATTCACCCATCTGCAGTACATTGTTAAGCAAGTTTTCCACCTTAATACACTGGGGGAATTTATTGGCTTTACTGGTCAGCAATACATCTTTTGTGCAACCATGTTGTTGCCTGGATTCATGAACATACTGCCCTGGATCCTTAAAGTTGGAATTGGAACTGTGACCCTTTCTCCCTAGTACCCCAGAACCTATTGTGAGCACTACAGCAGCCAATAGAGAGGTGGTCACTGTGGAGTGGGTGGGCTGGGACTCCAACTTGGAAGATGGGGATAGGCTGTACCATGGTACAATGAACATATTATACTGATTAATGAAGGCAAGTGCAGGCACTTTTTGTGTAGACTTTTTTAGGAGATATTTTAAAAAGCTGGTTCTATGTCATGTCATGTTCTTTCTTTTTTTTTTTGTCTTCTTTATTCATAATTTTTAGTATAGTGCAAAACACTGTAGACCATATCATGAGAAAACAACATAAGGCACATTTGAGACATCGTACAGCAATAGTGGCTATACAAGTTTTGTGAAATATGAAGACTAGTTATCATACGTTTGAAAGAATCTAACATAAAATGGTCAGGGGATATAGGTCATCATTAAAAAATATAACACGCTACATCCGCGATTACAAGTAAGATATATAGACAAGCAGCTGGCACAATTCACTGGTGGCGAATAACTGTATTAAAGATATATAAGTGCAGCGCTTCAAAAATAAAGGAGAGTACATATCAGTAGCTCAATAAGGATTTTAGAGTTGAGGGTCCAACAAGTGCAGTTTCCAATCAAAAGTGCTGTAAGACATCCTCCACCGACAGCAATACACACACTGACCCTTACCATCAGGGGTGGATCACTATACATATAGCGGTTAAATGCACTTAGTACAATTCCCAATTGCCAAGAACGCCTGGTGTCTGCAATCTTGACGACATAAGGAACTCCACCACAGATGAATCTTAGAGCGTGCAGGGTTCAGAGATAGGTAGAAGACACTGCACCATTCAGATGCTCTGAGGTCCATCTGTGGTGCAGTTCCTTATGTCATGAAGATTGCAGACACCAGGCGTTCTTGGCAATTTGGAATTGTACCAAAGCACATTTGACCTCTTTATGTATAGTGGTCCACCCCTGATGGTAAGGGTCAGTGTGTGTATTACTGGCGGTGGAGGATCTCTCACAGCACTTCTGTTTGGAAACTGCACTTGTTGGACCCTCAACTCTGAATCCTTATTGAGCTACTGATAAGGACTCTTTCCTTTTTTTTTGAAGCGCCGCACTTATATATGTTTAACATCATTAAAAAATGTTTTCTTTAAAAAAAATGTAAATCCTGAGGTCCTCCTATCACATATAATCTCATATTCCCATACACATGGCTGTGAGAAGGCCAAGACGTGGGTCCATCAGAGTCCAGTGCCTGATGACAGTGGTATAAATCAATCAACAAACAAATAAGTAAAGAAGAGCTGCTTGTCATCAGACCCAACAATAGTCCTAATATGTCATCAAAATGTCCCAAGGATATAATCCCTGGAATAACTGACCACATTCCAAACGTATCTTACCAATATAAATTCAATACAAAATCAATATTGTGCCCTCAAAATCCACAACACAATACATTTATCTAAAAAATCCATGCAAATTGTGTTGTGGATTTTGAGGGCACAATAATGATTTTGCATTGAATTTATATTTGTAAGATTTGTTTAGAGTGTGGTAGGTATTCCAGGGATTATATCATTTTGATTACATAGGGGAATTAAGAGGGATGACAGGAAAGTAGGGGTTAGGGGATGAAGAGTACTTCATAGCAGGAGGCAAAGGAATTGGTAGGCAGTAAGGGAAGGGAGGGGGTGCACTAGGCAGAGAGGAAGGCCCTTAGTATTCTATGTGGAACAACAGTAAATAAAAGAAAGGTATGGGGAAAGGTTTATTCTGGAAAGAGAATGGTGGTTGTATCAAAAATGTAAAGTTCAGTCAGCAAGCTGCTATTTGAACTCATATTTACAAGGGTATTCAGTCCAATAGAACTATACGGCAAGACACAGAATGTGTATTTTTTTGAGTACGCTAGCCAGAATTTATATTAGTCTATAATATCTGCAACCTGTTTAATCCATTGCTGAACTGACGAGGATGCCCACATTGATACTGCATATATAACATTTATTTTTCTATATTCCTTGGGATCCCTATTTGTGAGAGATCTGTGCTTGTGTTTCTTTACACCTGTTGTGGCCAATATAATGGATTCTCACCTTCCCAGTAGGTGGGAACAGCATGTGCTGCAACACAAAAAGGTGGATGGGAACATCCAAATATCAAGGTAGCTGGAAACAGAGTTAAATAAAAATTGATGCAGCTACTGTGTGTGCTGTACTATACAGCATCAGCTACATACATTAAGTATTCCAAAGCAGTACGGTTGACTTCCCATCTGCTGCCGGAACCAAACTGAGTTAGTCTGAATGCTTCTCAGCCATTCAAGAGATGCTTTGTATCATCGGGAACAGCGATCTCTGTCATGTCCCTGGCAGCCCATCCCCCCTACAGTTAAAACACACCCAGGGAACACAATTAACCCCCTGATCCTCCCCTAGTGTTAACCCCTTCCCTGCCAGTATCATTTATACATTGAAAGTCATAGTAAACTGGAATCCTACTTTAAGAATTATGGCGGGGGATCTAACTATTATCCTTGATGTCTAATAAAGTTAAGAGCTAACTCCAGACCCATCTGTAGTTAAAGTAGAATTATAGGCAACATTTTTTTCCCATTTTGAATAGAGTAAGGGAGGGTGATCCAAAGGACATTGTATTAAACAATCAAAGTGTAATATGTAAGAGTAACATAAAGTTCCGGGGCTTATTCACACTTGTCTCTTTTCCTGCAGTAAACATATTCATTTTTCTGTATGAAGATGCATTTCAAGCAGAAATCCCATTCTTTCCTATGTGGTTGGTTTGTATCTGCAGTTTAGTGGGGTTTTTTTAAGAAAAAAATCTTTGGGCCATTTGCACCTACGAGTGAGCATTACCATGCATGCAAACTGCAATGCATGTGCCTAGGTGTAAATTAACCCTCAAACTCTTTAACCTAAACAACATCCAACAGAGACATTAGCTCCTTCAGCTCATACAAAGATTTGCTTTCATTATGTTGTGAGTTTTTATTGTATCCAGTAACATGAATTCTTCCTATTATCAGTCCACAGATTCACAAGAAATTCCAGGAGCCACCCTGCCTGACCTGCGCATCGAGGCCAGGCGAACACAACTGTATGTCTGTCGTATAAATGACCAGCATCATATCTTGTTCAGCCATTGGGTGAAGGTGAAAGTGTTGAGAAACCTTCCTGAGGGTAAGATTTCCATGAACATAGAGCACAGTTTGCGCACACACAGATAAGCCTCCTACTGCAGACATATTAAACATAAATTATTATTTCCTTGAATATTGAGCCTATAGGGATCAATGCCTGTATTCAGCATTGCCAGGACTGTATGAGTATACAGAAATTGACAGTAAGCCTTTTTGCCTGTTTTTTTTTTCGGCCTATATTGTCTTTGGTCTAAACACACAGATGGAGAGTAGGACAAAGAATAAGGCTCTGTTCACATATGCTGTGGCCACAGCATGGGGTCCGGTGCATCCCTCTTCACCAATTCAGGTGCGAATCATGTCCGAAGTTTTGCCTGAATTCGCACCTGAATCGGATCAGAAGACGCACAGGACCCTTCTTCAATGCGGACCGCGGCTGCCCTGGAGCTGTGTGAACCGGCTCCATTGATAGCCGGTCACATTCTCCTGTAATGCGAATTGGATGCGGGAAAACTCACATCCAATTCACATACGCCTGAACCCAGCCTAAAACCGAAAGCAAAAGTAACCCCGCAGTAAGAAGTTAAACTTCTCATTGCTAAAAATGAGATCCGTTTGGTTGCTATTTTAATAGGTTATATGGTAGAAATTAGTTTAATAGGTTGGTGGAGTGGAGGTAATATTATGTGAACATAATGTAAGAGAGAAATATGTAGAAAATGAATTTTGAATATTTTGCTTGAACAAGGTGCAAGCTGCATATGTTATATTCATATGGTTTACAGGTGAACAAATCAAATGATTTATTCTTTTACTTTCTATTTTAGGCTGCCTCCCCTATGACTGGAATGGTAAGCCAATTATAATCACCAATCCAGTCTCTGCACATGTGAAATCCCACAAATCTGTCAAGCTTCAGTGCAGTGCTTTGGGAATACCAGCACCCGAATACCAGTGGTACCACAATGGGCTCTGCCAGCCTCATCGAAGGGAGAGGCAGATCACGGTGAGACTGTAGTATTTCAATTGTACTCCTCTTTGGCAAAAACTGTATATTATATTATACATATTATAAAAATAATACAATAGAATGCCAAGACAGCAATTTGTACACTACTTCAATCCATTGTGGTCTTTATAACGTCAACTAGTCCATATACAGGATATATACAGTATATACACATGTGCAGCTAAAGACAGAGCTAGAAGTGTCATGCTTGAGATGTTGATTCTAAGACCACAAAATGGTGGCAAGACAGTAAATGGGTTCAATTATATGAAATATGGCACCAGTGCATGCTCTGTAAGCATTTTCTTCATGTATCCAGTTGGCAGTCATTTGTTCTATACATTTTATGCGTTCAATCTAGGAGCAAAGTTAAAAAGTAACTCCACTTTTGTTAAGAAAAAACATTCCCCTCTGGGTGATCTATGTACATTGCAGGGATTTTAACAAACTTTGTTGCAGATTCATACCCGTTTCTGCTCTGAAGAAATAGCTCTTTCTCCTTCTATGCCTTTTGGGTACTGATTCTGAATCAGAGTTACTTTTTCATTAATGCTTGGCTGATGCATTTACAGTGTTCTAATGAAACCCTTTAGAAGTGATAAACCTCTTAGAGAGCATCTCACCAATATGAAATTTTTGTTGCAGAGAGGATGCCTAAAATCTGACTTGTATCTTAGTGCAGACATCTGGGAAAATCAGTCAGCCAATCACACAAGCAGGAAATTACATTTTTGGGGAAGTTCTGTACAGCAGCTATGTACTTCTAGGTTGCAATATTACATTGAATTTTACCAAAAACTAAGAAGCTGCAGATTGAAAGGGAAAGGTGGAAAGATCATTTTTAATAACATTCAATTACAATATGGAATGCGTTGCATTTGTATACACTATATATTTTTTTATTTGATCATTTTTTCCCATGAAAGTGGAGTTACCCTTTAAGTTTTGTAGGTACTTCTAATTGCTGGTCATATACAAGTAGCTGACTTTGTTGTTGGCTTTTGTAACCTTCATAACAACTTAGTCAAAATCATGAGTCAGAGGATCTTGTGTGCTTGGAATGGTGACGATGGTCTGAAGTAAATTAGTGTCTGTAATCCATAGAAGCAAAACAAATACATTGCAAAATTCCATGGTTCATTTCACTCTCTGTACTTTTGAAGCAGAACTAAACCCTCTCAATCAACATTAAAGTGTTACTAAACCCAGGGCCCTGCATTCACTATATCCAGTCTACCACAGTACACAGAAAATGGAACTGCAATTATTTTAGTAAATATAAACTGATAAATACATTTTCTCATCAGCAGAGTATAGCAGTCTTATGACTTCTATCAGTGTCTGGTGAAAGCTTTCATTGAGTTTTCACCCTCCTCTGAGTGTCCTATGAGGCTGCAGGGCCCCTGACCCTCTGTCTGGAAAGTGCAAATTGGCCCTGTGCCGATCACATGCACCCTCCCAAGAAAAAAATAAATACTCTCTAGCAATACACACCAAACTGAGCATGTTCAGAGTGCCCTCATGGCTCTGTACTATCAGGAGATGGATTGGGGACTGTGGAAGAAGGGGAGGATCAGAGAAGACAGGATCAAACAGCCTTTTTACACAATGTGGAGGATTAACCCATTAGGTTCCATCCATAACAAGCATGCTTTACTGCATATACAGACTGATTTTACTGTTGTGGGTTTAGAAACACTTTATATATTATTAATCTTTATGCTGCTAGCCTTAGTAAATAAATAGGAAGGTTTATTATTATGCATTAAGATAATCCCTAATTACTTAGCCCCCTCTCTATCCTGCAATGTCCACAAATGTCTTAGCCATCCGGGACATTCCTCCTGATTGGCTGAGACACAGCAGCAGCGCCATTGGCTCCCACGGCTGTCAATCAAAGTCAGCCATTCAGGGGAGAGAAGGGGTGGGGCCGGGTCGGGGCTCCGTGTCTGAATGGATACACAGAGCTCTGACTCGGCTTGGGTGCCCCCATAAAAAGCTGTGGGTTGTGGGGGCACTCGATAGGAGGGAGGGGCCAGGAGCAGCAAAGAGGGACCTAAGAAGAGGAGGATCTGAGCTGCTCTGTGCAAAACCAACTGCACAGAGGAGGTAAGTATAACATGTTTGTTCATTTTTTTTTTTTAAAAACTAGACTTTACAATCACGTTAAGTTACTTCCTTGGTTTTGGCCTAGGCCAAAATTATGTTACACTGTACATCTCAGGGGTCTTAACAGTGTTAATTTATTCTACTAAAACCAACTAAAACATTTTATTCGACCAGCTTAATACCATTTTAGTTGACTAAAATAGGACTAAAACTAAAACAATTGAGATGACTGAAATAAAACTAAAATGCCATTTTAGTCAAAAGACTAAGACTAAAACTAAATTGAAATTTGACATCAAAATTAACATTGGTCTGTAGTCCATGTTCATATCTCAATACCCTAAATAATAACATATTCTATTTTTAACTCCAACAGTATATAATGAGTTTAAAAATGGTAGAGAAATGCTTAAATAATGCATTACAGTTTAACTAAACCCATTCAATTTTAGACGACTAAAATTAATTTTAGTCGACTAAAACGTACTGGATATTTAGTCGACTAAAAACGACTAAAACTAAAACAATTGCAGAAGACTACAATGGGACTAAAACTAAAATGCCATTAGTCCTAAGACTAAGACTAAAACTAAATCTAAATTTGCTGCCAAAATTAACACTGGGTCTTAATGGGCATTTTTTTCATCTGGGAGAGGTGTGAATGGGCTTTCTCAGCTAAACACATCTTCCTGCTGCATGCTTGAGCTAAAGGCGGATGGATTCCAGGAAGTACATGCAACATGAATTGTCTGCCCTTTTTCAAGATGGCCACGGCTAGCAATGCTAGGGGGGTGTTTTCCAAAGTAATTCCTAAACAAAATAAAGCATGGAGATTTGGATATAGGGGTGAGTTTGCTTTGAATATTAAAAACGGAATAAAAAGTGTTTTCAGTTTGTGGTGCCCAGATGGAGTTGAGTTCCACTTTAACTATTGGGATAACCTTGAGAAAAAGGGAAATTGCCTGCTTTTTTTAAGGCATTTAAACTACAAAATCCATATACGGTACTGAGAAATGGTAACAAAAGGTAACCAAAACACATAAAAATGTATTTCATATTAAAGAGCCGAATGTAATAGAAATAATAATTTGTCTACTTTGTTTTAGATCAAGTCAATGAAGCCTACAGAGTGTGGCAGCTACCTGTGCTGTGTGTCTAATGCCCATGGGGAAAGGTGGAGTGAAGCTGCTGAGCTAAGCATAGGTAAAAATACACAGAATTCTGTTTTGTTTAATAAAACATTAGTTGGTATTTATGGAGGACCAACACGGAATTCATGAAAATAAAATGTCTTTGTCTTTCAGAGGAAGAGATTATTTTCCAGCAAGCCCCACCACCTTCTGTAAGAGCAGGTAATGAATTTGTTTTGCAAGTTTCCTAAGAATTGCAGACTAGAGAAAACTTTTATGTGTATTTAAGTTGTACCTCAAGCCTGAACTTTCTCGTTTTAATAGGTTTAAGGCCCCTGTCAGGATTTTACCATCATTTTTTCCTTTGAGAAGGATTTCTTCCACTTATTGCAATGACAGTGCTCACCGAGACAGGAAGTGAGGGGGAATCACTCCAACGGGGCCATAGACCACAATGACACATTTTGTAGAAGGGTGTGGAAGGGATAAAACCTCTATCAGAGTTTTGTTGCTGCCTGTGTCCTGGTTGGACAGGTTTCTAATCTCTTTCTTTAGCCACTTGCCGACCACCCCATAGCACATTTACTGCTACAGGGTATATATACGTGATTCTGCACTTTTGGGTTTTGGGCGCAAGTGCGTGCTGCCGGCGGCTTGTGAATTTACACAGCGGGAGCAGTTCAGTGGGTCCCTTGGACCCCGAAGTCCGCTGGCACCCGTTGATCATTCAGTACACTGACAGAATGGCAGTCTATCTATGTAAACAAGGCAGATTGCCGTTCTATCAGTACAGAAGGCATGGATGATGTATCTCTGTAAGGGCCCATTCACACCTGAGCGTTTTGTAGCTTAAATATGGCTGAAGCCTGAAGCTACAAAACGTTGGAGGGGAAAAAAAATCAATGATTCTCTATGGAGATGGTTCACATCTCCACTCAAAAACGCCCTACGCTCAAACTACTCCCGGAGGTACTTTTGTCGCGCGAATCGGGAATATTCCAGCGTTTCTGGCTGATTTGTATTGCCATTCTGTCAAGGTAAAAGCGCCAGTCGCGCGTATTAGCACGACATCGGCGTTTGCAAACGTGCGACGTCTCGCTACAAAGTGCGCGACAAAAAGCTTCATAAACGTTCAAAAACGTGTCGCTCAGGTGTGAATGCAGCCTAAAGCTGAAACACTGATCCATGCCTTCCACTAGTAAAAGCACCTCCCACACTACACTAAAACATTAGCTAGCGGCACAGTAAACCCTTTGATTGCCCCTGATGTTAACCCTTTTGCTGCCAGTGTCATTAGTACAGTGACAGTGCATATTTTTAGCAGTGATCACTGTAATAATGTCACTGGTGCAATTTTTTTACCAAAAATATGAGGAAGAATATAAATCGGTCAAAACCGATGGAAAAAATGTTTTTTTATATATTTTTTTTGGATATGTATATTAGCAAAAAGTAAGAAAATAGATTTTTTTTGCAAAATTGTCGCTATTTTTTTGTTTATAGCGTCAATCAGAAATGACGCAGAGGTGATCAAATACCACCAAAAGAAAGCTCTATTTGTGGGAAAAAAAGGATGCAAATTTAGTTTGGGTACAACGTCGCACGACTGCGCAATTGTCAGTTAAAGCGACACAGTGCCGAATCGCAAAAAGTCCTACAATGTGACATCCTTCCGAAGTGGTTAAAGTCGCATCAAAATTGCGCGACTTTCAAGTTGAAAGGGGCGTTACCTGACCTCTGCTTTGTTGTCATTTGTTACAAATACCGAGCAATACAATTACTGTAGCTTAGATAAACCGCGAGTAGGAAGCATGACCTATCACATTAGGCCACAGCTTTCCATTTGCATGATATCTCCCTTAGATGTTGCATATCAGCTAAGTAATCGACAGAGAATAATTTTAGCTGGTGCTAATGTGGGTTCATGCAGCGGCCCTGGCCTATTTTTTTTTCTGGGGCAACCCCTTTTCTGATACGTATGTTTTTGTAAGTCTAATTTTAGAACTGGCTTCCTCTTTCCACAGTGGTATAGTGGGAGGGCATGGTGTAGATTTTTTTTTCTAGCTAAGAATAGGAGTTTGACAATCGTAATAAGCATGTATTAGTCATCTATTTATAGCTCAAAATAACCCAAAAGATATTTTGAGCAAAAACTTGATGGACATATTTTATTCCTAATACTTTTCAGGATTTGAATGTGCCCAGTTTTTGCATCTCCCATAAGATAGTGCAAGCGTTATAGTTGGTGTAGGGTAGCAGACTTTTCATAGTGTTCCATATTTTTTGTACAGACAGGGTGGGGAAGAAGAAGAATTTAGCAATACATGTATTTCAAGGGAACCGGTCAGGGATCCTGTAGGAAATATCCAGCTCTGCCAAATAAATGTTGCAGCTGCTGTGCTATATAAAATAACCATGGATTCAGGACTGCTAACCCACTCCCATCAGTAGGCCACTCTAAATGTTCTCATTTATTTTCTAGATTATCTCACATAAAATATCTATCTATAGTTTTAAACTAGCATTTAGGTAAACATTTGGGGGCATTGTGGAGCATACCAAGCATTCCCCTCACTTTTACTTGGACAGAAGGTAGGGGTGACTCTCCCTAATTGAAAGCTTAAGAGCCAGAGAGACATATGTGGCCTGAAATAATGAAAATAATACCGCTTGAATGCTACTCCAAACCTGTGTCAGTCGGATCAGCATGGGAAAGACTGGTGCAAGATAGACAGAATCAGCTTGTCATGCTCCATTAGACTACAACAGAATGGTGACCGTCTAATTGCAGAAATCTCTGCAATTAAAGTTTTACTAAACCCACAACAGTAAAATCTGTCTGTATATGCAGAATAGTATGCTTGTTATACTTACTGTTTAACTTAAGGGGTTAATCCTCTGTATTGTGTAAAAAGGCTGTTTGATCTTGTATGGCCAGATACTTCCTTCTTGCCCTGTCTACTATATTAGACTCTACTATACTATACTACAGGCAGGCAGTGTGGAAACATTAGGAAAGAGGAACTTGGCCCGCTCAGGTACAGTTAACCCTTCTCACAGCTTGATGTACTGTCTGCCTGACTGTTCATTCTACTTTGGCTCACAATAAATCAGCATTTGTCTTGGATATTGGAGTGCGGTCCTCTTTTTCTTCTTGATCTAAGTGTGGAAACATTGCACATGCTCTGTTCAATCTCCCTGTTTCACATAGACACAGACATTTCTAGAGGCAGTGATTGTTTATTTGTGAACTGAGCATGTCATTGGCAAAGCACCAATCAGCTCTGGCCGGATTGTGGGTGAAGGGTCGCTGATGCAAAGGAAGTTGCATCATCAGAGAGTGAAATCTCCTCCCACATGCAAACTGGGGAAGTCCTGCCTACTTGCAGTTTATCACCTGACTGCAATATACGGATAAAAAAAGTTATATAGCAGCAGTATTTTGATATAAAAAGATTTGGAAGCTGTGTGCACGGGGGGGGGGGGGAAGGGGGGAATTGTTTTTATATTGCTGGGTTTAGTAACACTGTAACCACTTCTGCCCCGAAAGGATTTCCCACTGTAGGACCTGAGCACTTTCTGCGATTCGGCACTGCGTCGTTTTAACTGACAATTGCGCGGTCGTGCGACGTTGTACCCAAAGATCGAGGGGTTAACTGTGTTCCCTAGGCGTGTTCTAACTGTGAGGGGGCTGGGCTGTCAGGGGCACCAGAGATCTAACTGATACCAGTGACAGGGATCAGTAGATCTCTTACATGCCGCCTGACAGAATGGGGAACCACTGTGTTTACTTCGGCGGTTCCCCGTTCTTTCCCTCTAGCAGCTCATCTCGGCTCGCCAGCAGACATCGGGCATACTCACGCAAAGTGCGACGGGCATGAGAGCGCCCCCTAGCTGTGCGTCCACGAATCGCCGTTTATTTACGGAGATTCGCAGAATACATCCACAATGCCGCAGTAAAAAGCCAGTGCGCGGTCGGAAAGTGGTTAAGCTCTGAACAGGGCAAAACACACCTGAGGAGTTCTCTACAGGTGGCGAACAGGAGGTGAAGCCATCTTTTACACATTTCATTACATTTATGCAACAGGGAGTCCGTTTCTGTGTGCAGGCGGTCACCTTTTTTTAAAAGACAGACTGAGGTTTGATTTCTTTCCCACTATTAAAAAAAAAAGAGTTTGGGCTTTGCAAGATGAATGGGTTGATTTAGTGAAATAAAGTAGAAAATGCATGATGGTGGAAACCTAACGCCACTTAAGGAAACCCCATTTGATCTCAGCTGACTTTACTAGTTATGGAAACAGTACATTAGTAGTAGTTCTGGGCAGTGACTCAGGCAGTATTGAAGCCTTTGGATCAACAAAACAGATAATAAGTATTTGTCAAATGGAGAGCTGCTGTATTTATTTTCTCAGACTAGGTTTACTTTATGCATTGGCGTTTTTGAGCGTTAGTGAGCGTCGGCGTCAATAGGCGTTTTTAAAAAAAAATCATCTCTCTGCTATTTTTCAACCTAAAAACGTCGGCGTCAAAAAACGCCGGAAAACGCCGGTACAATATTAGGTGGCGTTTGTTGGCGTTAGTTGGCGTTTGTTGGCATATTGTGGCGTCGGCGTCAAAAAACGTCAAAACGTTACAGCCTCAGAACGCGATGGCCATGGGTTCTACTTTCTGCTCACTAACGCCGACGCCACCTACAGCTCAGAAACGCCGACGTTTTTATGGGGCCATTGACTAACATGGAGAGCTGCAAAAAACGCCAGAAAACGCCGGCGTCAAAAAACGTCCGTGTGTATGAGGCCTAAATTATACTCATTTGTGTAACAGTGATAGGCAACTATATTTGCAGATTTGCAGCTGGTGTGTCATGTTATCTTCATATATTTTTTCTATTTGTCACTTTTCAGGTACAAAACCACCTGAAAGATACATTGGTGAGTGTTTTATCAGATAATTTGCAATTATGTGGTATTATTTTAGCATTCATCCCAAGCACCAAGGAACCAGATCAGTTTCTGATTAAACCACTAATGTGTGAAAGGTGTGAACATCCAGTACTTGTGCTACATGCAGTATATGGTGGTGGCAGATGGCCAGCAGCTGCTTTGCTTGCAGAACAGTCATTAACAAATTGCTTTTGATAAAAATTGTATTTAGGCATTGCCAATTTGGGGTTCATCCACCAAAGTTTTCCATGCCATGAGCGAAGAAAGCAGATTATTTAAGACTCGTCTGCACTTTTCTGTGAGACCTAAAATGATAGGCCAGATATGTAGGCATTACATCATTTTAGCTGGATTGTGTATCTTTCACTTTGTCCATTGGTTATGGCACCATCGCTGATTTATCTTGCTACCAAGGAGAATAATAGGCTATCATTTTATTTTTTTCCAAACCAAGTACTGAAAGAGGACCTTCAGTCATTTTTTTCAACTTTCCATCTATTAAATCTTCTGCCCTTGTTGTTTTAACTTTGGATAGTAAAACATTTTTTATCTGCCAGTAAATACCTTATACAGCTCACTCCCTGTTTCTTGTCTGGTCATTAGCCTAGGCGTATGACATCATGCACAGCTCTCTCTCTCACTCTCGTGAGAGTTTGCCAGGAAGGAGGGGGGATGAGTCGTAAGAGGACCAATGAGAGCTGCGGAGCTGGAAGTGCGCCTTGGTGTGTCTGTGTAAATCCGGGAAGGGAACAGGCAGCAGCTTCAGCTGCCCACAGTTAAAGCGGTAGTAAACCCATCCATTTAACAGTTTAAAAAACAGTTACATTGCCGGCACGTGCCAGAAATGTAACACTCCCATTGGTTGTGCTCTAAACCCAACTGGCAAACCATCCAATGGCCGGTGTCATAGCTGATCAGCATCACAGCAGTTGTAGATTAAACAGAGGCTAAGATGGCAGCTTCCTTGGCTAAAAATGATAGGAGGGTTTACTACCACTTTAACCCCTTCCCGCCGGTAGGACGTTCATGGACGTCCTGGACTTTGAGGGGTGATATCTGAACGGCGCCAGCAGCTACAGGCACCGTTCAGATATCATTTTTTCCGGCTGGCGATTCTGTGCACCATGAGAACAATCATAGCGGCAGTTCAGTCGATTGATTGTTCTTGTAGGCAGCGGGAGGGGACGCCCCCCCCTCCCGCCGCTATTCGGTGCTTCTCCCGTGCCGCCCGTACGATCGGTGGCAGGGAGAAGAGATCCGTCGCCGCCGGATTGTCATCAGGGAGATGACCGGGCGCGATGTTATGACGTCACGTCCAGGCCGGCTTTAGTAAACAAAGCCGTGATCACGGCTGGAAAGGCTGGGATCGGAATTTTTTTTTCTGATCTCAGTCTTTCCAGCCTGCAGGAGGGATGTGAGGTCATATTGACCCCACCATCTCTCCATAAAGAGTATCTGTCACGCACCATTCCTATTACAAGGGATGTTTACATTCCTTGTAATAGGAATAAAAGTGATCAAAAAAAAAAATGAAAGAGACAGTGTAAAAATAAAAAAATAAAAGTAAAATAAATAATAAAAAAAAATTAAAGTCCCCCGTCCCCGCGTGCTCGCACGCAGAAGCGAACGCATACGTAAGCCCCGCCCACATATGTAACCAGTGTTTAAACCACACATGTGAGGTATTGCTGAGTGCGTTAGAGCGAGAGCAACAATTCTAGCAGTAGACCTCCTCTCTAACCCTAAACATGTAACCTGTAAAAAAATTGAAAGCGTAGCCTATGGAGATTTTTAAGTACCAAGGTTTGGCGCAATTCCACTAGCATGACATGTTGGGTATCAATTTACTCGGCGTAACATCCTCTTTTACAACATACAAAAAACATAGGGCTAACTTTACTGTTTTGTATTTTTTTAATTCACTAAACTGTTTCTTTTCAAAACAAAATGCGTTTGAAAAATTCCTGCGCAAATATCGTGTGATATAAAAAGTTGCAATGATTGCCATTTTATTCCCTAGAGTCCCTGCTAAAAAAAACATATATAATGTTTGGGGGTTCTGAGTATTTTTCTAGCAAAAAAAATTATGATTTTTACATGTAGGAGAGGAGTGTCAGAAATGGCCGCGGTAAGGAAGGGGTTAAAATGGCTGCAACTAAACTTGGTGGAGGGAGATTTCTGCAGCATATTTGGCAAGTACAGAATCACAGTATATATAAAATAATATGCAAAGTGTTTGGAGGGAAGCTTCAGAATGGCAAAGATGTTTTTATTACAAATTATGTGAGCAGACTGCAGTTCCTCTTGAAGGATTAGGCTTGTATTGTTAATGGGAATTATAATAATGCAAAGAGTAAAATACAGTAAGTATTTTATATGGCAGCTACAGATTTAAATATTTTTTCATTCAATTTTTTTTTTAATTAAGTATACCTTTTTTTTTTTTTACAGCGGCAGGGAAAGTTGCTTTGCTGATTGGTAATAATAGTTACATCAGACATCCCAATCTCTTGGCCCCTATGGTTGATGTATGTGAGCTGTCTGCACTCCTCAGAAAATTGGGCTTCTGTGTAATCTCACTTGTAGACTTGACTCAGGAAGAAATGATAACAGCGGTCCATCAGTTTCTACAGCTCCTGGACAAAGGGATGTATGGTGAGTCTATAGAGTATATAAAATGAAGTGATCTTCCTAAGGAAACTGTTTAGGACAAGTCATAAATATTGTAGCCTGTAATGATGTTTGTGAACTAAATTAGTTTCCTCTTGAGAGACTTGGATTTAAATATTGCTCATGCCTTGGCTTGTGCTGGTCCCTGGCTTGTTGCTGGTGTAGATATATATCTCCCTTCCAGGAACGTTTGCATCACCCGCTAATAATACCCACAGACAGCCACAGCCAGCCCTAAATGACCTTGTGAAGGTCAAGGAACTGTGCTTTGTAACCAGCTTGGGCTTAAAGGGAATGTTTGACCTGGTTTATGTGCATATACAGTTCATGGTGAGCAATGAAACCTCTAACTTCTGCATTCAGACAATATGAAGAAGAACATATAGTCTGCCAACATAAAAGGAATGAAGCACTTCTGATGCAGTTGGTGGACAGAATAATGCATGCTGATCACAATCTGTGTAGTAAAAAAACTTTGGCAAAAACAGAAGTGTCTTTATTTTCAGCTATGTGACTGTAATTTGTAAAGTGGAACTCCAGCCTTTTATCCATCTGCTGCCACCACTTCTCCCTCCACTGTCTTTTTAATAAACATAAAACCTATACAATGCAATACTCTTCTTTCCTTTTCCTCCAGTGACGGCAGGCAGTCTTCCAGGACTGAGTGGCATTCATTTAATGACATGTAAGTGCCGCCCAGTCCTGGAGTACTGTGAGACCAGCCTGTCTGATTATGCGCCCCCTAGGGGGCATGAAAATAACAGGTTGCACACACAGGAGACTGGCTGGAGTGCTGGCACAGGATGGCGGAGAAAGCTGGGGACAGCAATGTAGCATGGAGAGGATAAGTACAATTTGGCAATGCTTTTTTATTTATTTATTTTTTATACTAAACTACACAGTGGTGTAGCGGATCGCAGTAAAAGGGTTGCTGGTTCAAATCCCAACCATGACACTACCTGCCTTGAGTTTGCATGTTCTCCCTGTGCCTGTGTGGGTTTCCTCCCACACTCCAAAGACATGCTGGTAGGTAAATTAGATCCTGTCTATTTGTCCCTAGTATGTGTATGAATGTGAGTTAGGGACCTTAGATTGTAAGCTCCTTGAGGGTAGGGACTGATGTGAATGTACAATATATATGTAAAGCACTGCGTAAAATTGACGGCGCTATATAAGTACCTGAAATAAATAAAAAATAAACAGGAGGGGGTAAGAAGAAACAATCTCAATTAAAGTATACCATTAACTGGAAAGAACTCACATTTTCAAAAGAAGAATAAATGTCCCGGCATTTTACCTTTGTAAATTGAGCCTAAAGATAATCTAAAGCTAAACATATCTATTTATTTATTACAGGTACTTATATAGCGCCAACAATTTAAGCAGTCCCTGCCCTCAAGGAGCTTACAATCTAAGGCCCCTTACTTGCATTTATACATACACATTCTAGGACCAATTTAGAAAGGAGGCAATAAACCTACCAGCATGTCTTTGTAGTGTGGGAGGAGCATGCATACTCCAGGCAGGTAGTATTGTGGTTGGGATTTGAACTGACAACCCTAGTGCTGCTAGGCGGAAGTGCCAACCACTTAGCCATTGTGCTATCTAATACTGTAGAAATGTGCTGGCATTGTTCAAGAAAAGATCAAATAAATAGAATGATCATTTATTATGTGAAACTTATCCATTTTAGGGTGACATTTGTTGCATAGAAATAATACACATACATTATTATGTATTATAGTGCAGTATAAAAAGCAGCATTGGCTTACCACTTCCACATAGCAGCACTAGGGTCAGTTTGAATCCTCGTGGGTTTTATAGTTACATAGTTAGCCAGGTTGATAAAAAACACAAGTCCATCTAGTTCAACCAATCAAAAAAAGAAAAAAAGACATGCTGGTAGGTTAATTGTCTCAATTAACCCTAGTAGGCAGTTAGTTAGGGACCTTAGATTGTACGTGACTTGAGGGCAGGGACTGAAGTGAATGTGCAATATATATGTAAATCACTGTGTAAATTGATGGTGCTATATAGGTACCTGTAATATATTAAACAAATTAGGGTGATCTTTGTTTCACAAAACTCATGAGCATGAATAATTATGTATGTTAGTGCAGTATATAAAAAAGCAGTATTTGGTTACATATTCTATAAAAAATGTATATCTATGTCTTAAACAATGGCTTTTCTACAATGCAACACAGGATAAGTTATAGGTGTATAAGAAAAGTTATGGGTGTATAAAATTATACCCATAACTTTTATTGCGTTGCCATGTACCTAAATCGTTTTTTTATTTTCTTGCACACTCAGGGCTTTTTTATTATGCTGGTCATGGATATGAACGTTCTGGGAGGAACTACATGGTCCCCATTGATGCTCCCCAACCATACAGGCCTGAAAATTGCATCAGTGTACAAAGAATACTGCAGAAGATGCAAGAAAGAAGGACTGCCTTGAATGTGGTTCTTCTAGATACCTGCAGGAAGTGGTATGTGTGTTTTCACCTAAGGGAAACCTATGTTGTACTTAAAACCATACACTGAATAATTAGCTCAAAATGGTATAGCGCTTCCCTCTACCTAATTGACACAATACTATATAAATAGCCCAAATCATAAACAGTGACACAGTATGCAGTATAAAAACAGCGAGAAGACAGCAAAAAAGTATATATGTGTATATACATATAAAAATATATATAGCAAGATGAGTGTCACTTTAAACCAAATCTGTGGTTATGCATAACAGTGTACTACCACTATAACACAAATGTCTAGAAGTATAAAGTGCTTGTGTATATAGGCCAGTGTTAAATACACTGATGTAGCGCAAAAAACAATGAAACAATAAAGCCCAAATAGTGAATCCGTGGGTATTGCGCAAACACGTAAAACACCTTCAGTGTCACCTGGACACCTTCACATCTATGCGTTCACCTCAATATAAGACCAACAACTGGTCATCATGCGCCTTCCCCTTTAAGGGGTATATGGATCCTTTGGTGGAAGATTGTAACCTTGGGTTCAAATGAATCCTAGGTAATCCCCAGCAGTGTTGCTCATAGAAGAATAAAGGAAACTGACATAGTGCTAAATCGTTTATAAAACTTTTAATAAAAAAATCCAAAGTTAAGGCCTCATACACACGGACATTTTTTGACGCCGGCGTTTTTTGCAGCTCTCCATGTTAGTCAATGGCCCCATAAAAACGCCAACGTTTTTGAGCTGTAGGTGGCGTCGGCGTTAGTGAGCTGAAACTAGAACCCACGGCCAGCGCGTTCTGAGGCTGTAACGTTTTGGCGTTTTTTGACGCTGATGCCGCAAAACGCCAACTAATACTGTACCGGCGTTAACCGGCGTTTTTTGACGCCGATGTTTTTAGGTTGAAAAATAGCAGAGGGATGATTTTTTTTAAAAACCGCCTATTGACGCCGACGCTCACTAACGCTGATGCATAACGACAAAAAACGCAGATTTTTTTTCCTTGACGTCAGGCCCGACGTTTTGTTTATTTTTTAAGAAACGTCTGTGTGTATGAGGCCTAAAACTTAAGTTTCTGTGCACTGACACTGGTGCACTCAGATAGCTTGCATGGCACATTAGGGGATGCAAGGGATCTGAGTGCACCAGTGTCAGTACACAGAAACATGTGAGTTTTAACTTTAGATTTTTTAAATACAGTTTTAAAAATGATTTAGCATTATGTGTCAGTTTCATTTGAACACAAGAAGGTTACAATCATCCACCAAAGGATCCATATACCCCTTAAAGGGGAAGATGCATGGTGACCACTTGTTGATCTTCTATGGAGGTAAGAGCATAGATGTGAAGGTGGAGGGACACTGAAAGTGTTTTTTTACGTGTTTGCACAATACCCATGTATTCACTATTTGGACTTTAATGTTTCATTGTTTTTTACACTACACCAGTGTATTTAACACTGGCCTATATATGCACAAGCACTTGGTTTAAAGTTATACTCATCTTGCTATATATAATTTTATATGTATATACACGTTTTTTTTGCTGTCTTCTCTCTGTTTTTATATTGCATACTGTGTCACTGTTAATGATTTGGGCTATTTATATATATATATAGTATTGTATCAATTAGTAGAGGGGAGCGCTATACCATTTTGAGCTATTTATACTATTTTGGAACATTTATTGGGTATATACAGTGCCTTGCGAAAGTATTCGGCCCCCTTGAACTTTGTGACCTTTTGCCACATTTCAGGCTTCAAACATAAAGATATAAAACTGTCATTTTTTGGAAGTACTAACACAGGGTGAACAACAACTAAGAAGTGTTTTTTACTGTCAAAATATAGAAATACAAACTTCGGACTTTACACCGTTTTCCAGTGTTTCAAGTTCCCCCGGCTTATGAAAGCGTTCCGTGACATATATGGGTTATTTACAAGGTTTTATCATATTTATCGAGTTTTACCATATCGCGAGGGGAGATGATTAACTATGTTATGATATATATATATATTTATCGGGTTTAGTAATTGTCACTGTGTCATACGTTATATTTTTGTCTCTCTTCTGTCGTTTTTTTTGCACATATATGTATATTTTAATATATATCGTTCTACTCATATT